>CM035172.1:121683327-122283327 GCA_020205615.1 Panax quinquefolius | reverse complement strand
AACTACGCCGTTATTTATAAAAACTCAAACTTGTCGTTATCTTCATCCAGCCATTTTCCGTTATGGGGCCCACAAATGGCTGTGCCGTCGTACAAATATTCCCCGACAGCAAGAGTATTCCATGACCAAATGAATATTCCCCGAAAAAATGAATATTTTATAACCACTTGCTTATTTTGCAAAATTTGAACATTTCACCCATAACCAAAGCATTATATCAAATTAACACCTTATTATTCACAATAATAAATAGAGGAAATTCGATTTTATTTATAAAAAGTTGGGGTCTTACAACCTCCCCTCTTTATGAAATTTCGTCCTCGAAATTGACGTACGTACCTAGTGTTTCGAAAAGGTGAGTATACCTCGCTTTCATTTATTATTCCAACTCCCGGGTCATTTCCTCAATATCATGGTTCTTCCACAAAACCTTAACTTGTGGTATAACCTTGGTGTGTAGGACATGCTCTTTCCTATCCAAGATCTTAACAGGTACCTCCTCGTACGTTAAATCTTCGGCTATCTCGTCTGTTTCTAACTCAATAATGTGGTTCGGGTTTTTCACATTTTTAAGAAGCATAGATATGTGAAAAACATTATGAACCCGAGACATGCTTGGAGGTAATGCGAGTCTATAGGCCACATTTCCTATTCGGTCAAGAATCTTAAATGGACCAATAAATCGAGGATTGGGCTTTCCTCTCTTAACAAATCTTGTAACTCCCTTCCATGGAGCAATACATAACAATACATGATCCCCAATATTAAATTCCACGTCCTTTCGATGAAGATCCGCATAACTCTTTTGTCGATCTTGTGCCATTTGTATACGTTGTCGAATCGTTTGGATCTTTTCTGTAGTTATGCGTACTAATTCTAGTCCTAATAATGTTTCTTCACGCACCTCATCCCTGCATACTGGAGGGCGACACATTCGTCCATACAATACTTCAAATGGAACCACACCTATACTTGCCTGATAACTGTTGTTGTAGGAGAATTCCACCAATGGTAGGTACTTATCCTAACTCCCTTTGAAATCTAGGACACAGAGTCTTAATAGATCTTCAAGAGTTTGAATAATCCTCTCTGATTGTCCTTCCGTTTGAGGATGGTATGCCAAACTGAATCGTAAATCCATGCCCATAGCTTTCTGCAAGCTAACCTAAAATCGTGAAGTAAATCTTGGGTCACAATCCAAAACTATGGATACTGGCATGCCATGCAATCTGATAATCTCATTTACGTATATACGAGCAAGACGTTCAAGGGAATAAGTCTCACGTATATGCAAGAAATGAGCAGACTTGGTTAATCTATCAACAATAACCCAAATCGCATATATGACTTGAGAAACTTTGGGAAGACCCGTAACGAAATCCATACTAATGTGTTCCCACTTCTATTTCGGAATCTCAAGTGATTTTAATGGACCCTTTGGAACTTGATGCTCCGCCTTTACACGTTGACAAGCTAAACACCTCAAGATAAACTCCGCGATCTCTCTCTTCATATTGTTCCACCAAAATGTATGTTGAAGATCATGATACATTTTGGTACTGCCAAGATGGATTGTAAACAGTGTATTGTGTGCCTCCATCATGATTATATGCTTCAAGTCAGAATCGTTAGGAACACAAAGTCTAGAGTTGACTCGAAGTATTCCTTCTTCATCGATTCTTGCTTCTGGAATAATACCTTCTTGCACTTTCTTCTTCATACGCATCAACTCTAGGTCTGTAGCTTGAGCAGCTTTAACTTTATCGATTAAAGTCGGTTCTACTCGTATACTTGATATCATCACATGGGTACTTGGAGCTTTTACCTCTATCTCCATCCTTTGCAAGTCATACAAAATGGACCTTTGTGTTAATAACATTACACTCGTACCCGCATATGATCTTCTACTCAATGCGTCATCTACCACGTTTGTTTTTCCAGGATGATATTGGATGGTATGATCGTAATCTTTCAATAGCTAGAGCCCACTCGTTGCCGCATGTTGAGTTCCTTTTGGGTGAAAAAATATTTGAGGCTTTTATGATCTGTATAGATCTCCAGTTTCTCCCCATAAAAGTAGTGTCTCCAGATCTTCAACGCAAAAACAACTGCTGCCAACTCCAAATTATGAGCATGATAATTCCTCTCATATTCTTTGAGTTGTTGCGAGGCATATGTTATGACTTTCCCATGTTTCATGAGAACACATCCTAACCCTTTATCTGAAGCATCGCTATAGATAACAAATCCATTCGAACTAGATGGTATTGTCAGAACAGGTGTCAAAATGAGTCTCATCTTAAGCTCTTGGAAACTCTTCTCGTATTCCTCGATCCATATGAATTTTGTATCTTTTTGAGTCAGTTGAGTTAATGGGGTAGCGATTCGAGAAAATCCTTCCATGAATCTCCGATAATAACTAGCTAAGCCCAGAAAGCTACGTACTTCGGTCACCAACTTCGGTTGCTCCCAACTTTGTATTGCTTCAATCTTCGCCGGGTCAACAGATACTCCATGTTTTGACACCACGTGCCCAAGGAATGTTACTTCCTCAAGCCAGAACTCGCATTTCTTTAGCTTGGCATATAGTTTGTTGTCACGAAGCCTTTGCAGTACCAGCTTCAAATAGTGCTCATGATCTTCATCGCTTTTGGAATAGATGAGGATGTCATCAATAAAGACAACAATGAACTGATCCAAATATTCTTTGAACACACGGTTCATCATATCCATGAAAGCAGCAAGAACATTAGTCAATCCAAACGACAT
Organism: Panax quinquefolius; assembly: GCA_020205615.1. Classification (NCBI taxonomy): domain Eukaryota; kingdom Viridiplantae; phylum Streptophyta; class Magnoliopsida; order Apiales; family Araliaceae; genus Panax; species Panax quinquefolius. The sequence continues at coordinate 122,280,558 of CM035172.1, read as the reverse complement.
GACTAAGAATTCATAATGCCCGTACTGAGTTCTGAAGGTAGTCTTTGGAATATCCTCAGTTTTAATCTTCAGTTGATGATATCCAGAACGAAGATAGATCTTTGAAAAGAATTGTGCTCCTTACAACTGGTCGAACAAGTCATCAATGCGAGGTAGCGGATACCTATTCTTGATGGTGACATGGTTCAATTCCTAGGTAGTCAATACAAAGTCACATACTCCCATCTTTCTTCTTTACAAATAAAACAGGAGCACCCCAAGGAGATGTACTAAGACGAATGAAACCGATGTCCAACAACTCTTCTAGTTGGACCTTTAACTCCTGAAGTTCAATAGGAGCCATTTGATATGGGGTTTTAGAAATGGGCTTTGTACCAAGTTCAAGGTCAATAAAGAATTCAACTTCACGTTCTGGAGGTAGACCGGGAAGTTCTTCAGGAAATAAGTCAGGAAATTCAATAATAATAGATATATTATTCAAATCTGACGTGTTTTTGTTCAAGTCTGTGACATGGGCTAAGAAAGCTTGACATCCATTTTTCAATAAACGAATAGCTTTATGGCTTGATATGATAGTGATTGAATTTAGTGGTTTGTTTGTTTGAATTCGCATAACAGGTTGGTTAGGAATATTAAAACTAACAACCTTACGAAAATAATCAATTTTAGCATGATGAGTGGTTTACCAATCAATTCCTAAAATCACATCAAATGCAAGTATTTTCAATGAAATAAGAATGGCAGGTAATGTGATGGTACCAACTTGGATCAAGCAAGATTTATAACACTGGTACAAAACCATAAAAAGACAACACTTAAAAGATGACGTTTTTATAAAAAACATTGTGGTATTTTTTTTTACAACATTTTTTAACAAAACGTTGTAGATACATATGAAAAAATGTTATGTATTTATAAGGGCAATTTTTGGTTTTAAATAGATAACATTTTTTAAAAAAAACGTTATCTATGTAAAAAACACGGAGCAAAAAATAAAAACGCAGAACATGAAAATTTAAAATTAAAACAAGTTTAGATCTACTTTTTCTCTCTCCTATCTCTGTACTTTCTCGATCTATGCCATCGCCTCTATTCCTTCTTTCTCATCCCTCCGCCTCTGCTCCTTCTTCTCTGTCTTTCAACTTCTTCACCGCCACCGCTCTAAGCTCCAGCGACACATCGGCGATGGAGTAGAACTTCTACATCTGGAGAATCGGGATCCGATTCACCGCCAGTTGGTGAATGGCCACGAACACCGACTCATACTCCGATCCTCTACAACCTTCCAAATTTGAGTCGGTGGCTACAGAGCTGCGTCTTATTATGCATTCATGACCCACAAACTCGTCATGCCTTGAAACCAAGAGATGATTGCGTCCTTTGCAAATGCCTCCGACATCATCACGGAGCCGATCAGCACCGTAGCCGGTATCACCATTGGTACTCGATCGGATTGTGAAATACCAATAGCCTCATCGACATTTTATATAATTCTCTCTCGGGTATTAACGCCTGGATTAGTATATCATTAAGTTCCAAAATTTCAAAGATAATTTTTCTCAAAGTTCTATTTTCATCTCATTTGCCATAGTAGTATGTAGTAGTTAATCGAGATGGAAGTCGGGAAAATAAAGTAACAAATGGTACTACACGAAATCTTAATTTTTAGTAGTGATAACTCTTAATTTTTTTTTATTACATTAAATGCGGTAGACATACTAAAAGAGTGGGTACTATAAAATTTGTAGTATACATGTCTTTTTTTCTGAGAGGTTAAGTTTTTTCGTTCAGATCTAAACTTTTGATTTGTCGTGTGCGAGGCGGATGCTTATTTACTATAGTTTCTTATAATTTACAGGGAGGATGCTCAAGTTGCTAATGGTACTGAATATGAGATTAATAAGATAAAGCCTTCTGAAACAGACAAACAAAATACTGCATTTGTTGTCCAACGTGCATTTGCAGATACAAAGAGAGTATGAATCTCATTTTTTGTTGTCATTGCAGTTTTATCTTGTTTCTCATCGTAGTTATACTAACAAATTTAAAACCTTGTCGGGGATGTTATACATAGGATAATAATAGTCCATTGTCTGTCATCCCACAACTCCATATTGTTCCAAGGCTATTTCCATTGAGAATAGTTGTAATGGCTAAAGTAATCTGGTGAGCATCTTTAGCATCTTTCAGATATTATGCCATAGCTATATGTTATGACTGAAATTCATTTTGCGTTTACTTGATACACACACACATGTTTGTATGTGTATCTGTGGTATGTACATATATAGATATAAAAGTCATGATCTGTAAAGGTGTTTCAAATTGTTGTCCTGCATTATGTATCCCTTGATATCCATGATTATGATATTCTTCAATTGCTGATACTGAGTATTGAATTCATTACTAGTTCTTTAGGTCCCCACAGTGCTTGATAAACAGGGGGCACAACTCTTTGCCATTGTTGTTCTTGTGGTTTCGAGAACTTGGATCTCAGATCGTATTGCCTCTTTAAATGGTATACTTCCTTTTATGTTGTTGTTATTGCCTGATGTGTTTGACATAGCTCACACTCTTATTTTTTCGGAATCAAATTTCATTGGTTTTTCCAAGGACCACTGTCAAGTACGTTTTAGAGCAGGATAAGGTAGCTTTTATTCGATTGATTGGTGTTAGTGTCCTTCAAAGTATTGCTTCTTCTTTCATTGCACCTTCTTTGAGGTAATTACCCATTGCTGTAGAATTTACCTGCAATTATTTAAGTATAGAATCACTTTTTTTTCCTACTTACATGAAGGATGTTACTCAAAAATTCTTGTGGGTTGAAGATAGAAATAGCTTCTTATAAGTTGCCCCAAATCAGTGTGTTATTTTTATGACATGCATTCACATGTATTTATGATTAGAAGCTATCAAATGAAAGATCTGTTGACATGCATGAGCATTGTCTATTTTGTAAGTTAGATTGGATCTTATGAACAGACTTTTCTGCTGTGAAGCTCTTGACCTGTAGGGCTATGTCTGAATAAGAAGTTTTAAAAAAATGCTATTTATGATATGGTTCACTCATAGATACCATTTTTTTCTTCTGATAAGTACGGGTTTGTTTATTTTATTTGGGGTCTTAGGAATGAGAGTAACACTTGACTTTTCAGTGGTAGCTATTCATCCTTCACTTAGTTTTGTTTTTCTATGGTCCTCTGCAATTCGGATATCTTTAGGGGAATTTTAATCTCTGATGTTTGTATAGACTGGAAATTTGCCCTTTTTGAGTGTTCTCTATTGCATAAACCACTTGTTATAGTGTGGGTGGACTTTTTAAAAGAATGTTGTTATGGGCATCAGGATATGCAAATTAATTGGCTTATAAAAATGTTGGACAAAACTGTACCTTTTTCAACATATTGAGAGCCTTGCTTATTCATTCATATCTTTTGAGTGCAGATATGAACCTCAAGTTTTAATTTCTACAATGAATTTATATTAGTTCTACATATCTTTCAGGAGTCCATTTTAGAAGCTCCGTCTCTTGATGGCCAAGTATTTGAGAATGCATGAAACTCTGATGAAGCATACACATGAAGTTGTGGATGAATGTATGTATTTTGGGAAAACCTAGGCTTTTTTGTACATGCTTAAGTAGTAGCTTAATTTTATGGATAGTTTGGTTTATTTTGTGGATGTAATCAAATTCACAATTCAATATAGTAATAATTTATATTGAAAAGTGAATTTGAGATGTATATATGGATAGTTTGATATATATTTTGTGGATGTAGTAATTTGAAACTGTAAACGAATGGTATTATTGGGATATATTTTGAATGATTGATACATTTTGGCTTTAAATTTAATTGAGAATTTAGACCTTTTAGCTATATATCATGGCATTAGCATATTGTAGGTGCATTGGTAATATAATTGAACCACAACTTTTTTTTTCTTTTTTTTTTATCTACAACATTTTAAAAATGTTGTATATTTATATAAACTACAACATTTTTATCCAGAAAACGTTGTGGAATCATATCTTCTACAACGTTTTCAAGCATCTACTAATTTATGGAAAAAAAATCTACAACATTTTTTTTTTAAAAAACGTTGTATAATGTGTCTAACTACAACGTTTTAAAAATATTGTGTAAGAGTGTCAAATAGAAGACACCCTTAACCATGACGTTTTCCTGATTGAAACCACAACGCTTTTTTCCGCGTTATCTATTTAGTATTTTGTAGTAGTGTAAACAGTAGATGTAATGAAAGTTTCTCCTAACGGAGTCTCAACTGATAAGTTAAGGTCTAATTTCTCTGGAGTCAAGTTTAAACGTTAAGCACAAGCAGGAGAGATAAAAAAATGGGTAGAACCGATATCTAATAAGGTATTAACTTTGCAAGAGTTTATGATTAGCTTACTCATGATGACCTCGTTCGGGTTCCTTGAGTTTTGGGCAGTCACAACAAACGCCCTTCCAGGAGCCACCGACTTTGATTTGTCCAGGACAGCCTTTGGAGTCACCATCCCCGTTGAACTTGGTTTCGCAACAAGACAAACTCTAGCTATATGACCTTCCTTTCCACAGTTATAACACACCTTGGATTGTTGTGGGCAGTTTGGGCTGATGTGTCCCTCTTTCCAGCATTTATAACAAATGACCAGTGCTCGTTTTCCTCCCCTAGAAACAGGTGATGTTTGTGCTGACGTCTTCACATTATCGTTGTTGTATTTTCTCTTTTTGAAATCTCCCCCCGACTCGTTTCTTCTACCATCATGGCCACGATTACCACCCGAGTGGTTACCGCTTTTGTGCAAATATTTTCCTCCCCGCTGGTTGTCATTGCTCGATGACTGCTACCACCGGTATGACCCTGGTTGTGGTCCCTCAATTGAACATACTCATTATCTCGCTCTAATAATTGAGCCATGTTTACAACATCTGAATATAAAGAAAATTTATGAGAGATAAGATATTGTCGAATCTCGGGTTTTAGACCTCTCAGAAACATCCGCGTCATTCGTTCCTCGTTCTCTACCAAATGAAGTGCAAACCTGGATAACTCTGCAAACTTCACCTCGTACTGAGACACCGTCATGTTATTTTGTTCCAGTCTAACAAACTCTACCTCCTTCATATAACGAATACTTTCAGGAAAGTACTTGTCGTTAAACAGTTTCTAAAACATTTCACAAGACATGTTGAGTGCGGCTGGCTGGGTACGCTTCACAGACTCCAACTAGTAGTCTGCCTCACCACGGAACATAAAGGTGGCGAATGGAACCTTATGTTCCTCTGTGCATCCCAAGACATCGAATATCTTGGTAATTTGCTTGACCCACGTTTCTGCCTTAATCGGATCCGACTTTCCCACAAATTCCGTGGTCCCAACTCTTTGGATCGCTTGGTTTGTGACAAGCCACGTATTACTATCATTTCCACAAGTATTTTGTACACAAGTCTCCCTCGTCTGATTTTGCATGAACTGCAAAAAGCTTCTAAACATCCCATCATTCATCATTTGTTCGGTAGTGTTATTTACATGAGGAATATTGCCTTCCTGCTGTGTGACAAACGAGATTTAGTAATTTAATTTTAATATTTATTAAATTAAATAAATATTTTTGATCATTTAATTATTAGATTAAATAATTAATTGATGAAGTTATGGTAGATTAATTTAATTATATGTGTTATATTTATTAAATTAATGTGGAGAATTTTTATTATTCAAATTATGTAAGTATGTGAGCTTATTGAATTAAATGAAATATTTAATAAGTATAATGTTATTTTAATACTTAATAAGAGATTTAATAATTTGACCTAATTAATAAATGAGAAATTTAATTTTATGACTATGGGAATTAATGAAAAATTATCATATTTTAATTAAATTAAAGTAAAAAAGACATTTGATTTATTTTATAAAGGGGCATAACACTATTCAACTATAGGATAAAAGATTTATTAAATTAAATGGTTTTTGTGAGGACCCCGAATCTGAGGTCCCGAATCACCGCGGATCCGGTTCGATCATTCTATACAACTATTACTATTTGCGGAAGATATAAACATAAATTGTTTATACAATACATTAAACTTACATACTTTTCCCCAAGGTCGAGTAACCTTAACTTAATACACAATTCATAAACTATCTAACATACAATGTTATTAACATATAATACTATTACATTTCTAGCTGCACACGTAAACTAAAGCTGGAACTTTCTTTAATCTTTTCCTGTATCCGACGCGTTCGTCTTAATCTGCAATGTTTATCATGATATAGCAAGGGTGAGCATAAAATTGCCCAGCAAATTTAAATTCAATAATATAACGATATATCATGATTGAAATGATTTGAATAATTGGTCATTATAATTCAACAATATAATTGTGAACTAAGGAACAAATTTATGGTTGAACAAGTATTATACATGAACAAATATATCTCAACCAACTGGTAATGAAGGTGATCGACCTTTTCATACCGACTTATACATGCAATATGTACAGTACAATTCATGGCAACCAAAGAATGATTAACCATAAAGCTTATCCAAATGAAACACTCTTGGTAGAGTTAAGTAAAACAAACTTGCCTAAACCGGTTGATTACTCAGCTTACCTGATTTATATCGCTTTATCCAAGACCTAATATTAGTAATATAGATCTCTAATATTAGAATAATATCATCATAATATAATACTATTATATATATACATAGAATAACCTAAACACATAAAGACATAACCCTATCGATTATATAACACATATAACTCTCGGTTATCAAGTCAAACTATTGTGATGCGAGTTGAACTCGACATAATCTAACGTCCCGACGGTCCTACAGTCGGACTTTTATCGAGTCTAAGTTCAATTAAACTCTGCCTAACAATTAACAATTATCTCAGATAATTTTAACATTAGTCAAAATAATTTTCATAAGTTCGTAATAATTTTAAATAATTATTACTATTTATCTTATATTTTCAATCGTTAAAATTGTATTTAAATGAATTAAATACCTTATAATTCATTTATCATTAATATTTATTTATTATCAAATATTAATGAAATATATGTCATATTATTATAATATATTTATAATATCACAAAGTATTTTTAATACTTTAAAATCACCTTTATATGATTTTTAAACCATTAAATTCATTATCCGATAATTACTATTAATATTAAAATATTAATATTTTCATGACAAAAATATCAAAAGTTATATTTTATAACATAAAATATTTTTATAACACTTAAATCATTTTTATATGATTTTTAAATCATTTATTCTATTTTTTATAATTTATTTAATATATTTATTAAATAAGTTAACTATCATTAATATTGATTAATTAATGAAATTCATCACAAAATATTAAAAGTCACTAAAATAACTTAAAATATTTTCTTTTACCATAATATTATTTTTATGATTTTTTATGTAATAAAATGATTTTTAAATAATTTATTTAATATTTATAATTAAATAAATTAAATACCATTTATATTCCAAAATATTAAATATTTATGAAATATACTCTAAATAATTTAAAACTATTTTTAGAATTTAAAATAATTTTTCTAATTTATTTAGTATTTTTAATAATTAAAACCATTTTATCTATTTTAAATTAAAATAAATAATTTTGGAATTTAATATTTATTAAATGGCCTATAAGCGGCGGGCAACCGTCGCTATAGGTGTTCATGAAACATGTCGTAAACCTTGAAACCAGTTACACAGGTGCGCTTGTTTGACCAGTGCTAGATCTTTGGTTGATATGTTTTCTGGTCATCGAAAAGATTAATGTTGTAGTTCTGATGTAGTACTACAACTCTAAACTAATTTTATGGCTAAATCATGACACAACAGAGAGATTTAATCTCTCAAAATCCTTGTCAGACGATGTTCTTCATTTCTGGGTTTTCCAGAAATGAAGAACAGTTCATGGTGCCTACTTGGGATCCTTATAACTTGAGTTCTGGGTTTCATTTGGGTGATTACAATGTTTAAGTATGTAGTATAGATGTCAGGGTACAAATATCATGCACCAGACGAGCCTAATAACATCACACATGAAAGATTAAGGCTGGTCAAAGTATGTCAGAAAAACATGTTCTTGAGTTTTCTGGGTTTTCCAGAAAACTCATCCGGCTGATGGTCAACGCTTGTTTGACCTACAATATGTTTGATCATGTTATGGATCTAAGTGTTCTAATGAATTTAATATGTATTCTGCATGTCAGACAACAACCTTAATACAACAACATGGTCCAAAACATAAACAAAAGAAAGATCGAGGCCTCCGCAAAACGCGTTGTCGACCTTTTAAAATGGGTTACCCGAAACCAGGTTAGTCGTGGTCGATCAACCATGTTTGACTACTTATAACTTGAGATCTAGACATGGTATGGAGTTGATTCCACTTCCGATCTACTCTCCTTATGGCAAAGAAATGGATCTATAACATCAAACTAACATAACACACAAACATGAAGATTCTAGAGGCCTGACATATACGATCGCCAGCCTTAAAATTAGGATTCTTGGTCAGTTTTTAAAACTTAATTTTCTGGCTTCTAGATGTTATGGATCCTTGATGTAACATCTTGGATCACTAAATAACATCCTATAACATAACTTTAAACATCTAACAACAACAAATAACATGAAATCACATGATTTTTAAGTTAAGATTTTTTATACCTTTTATGCTATGATCTTGATTTCTGATCTTTGAATCCTGTTCTTGGAAGGCTAAGAGCTGATCTTGGTTCATCTTCTCACTCTCTCTCACTATGTTTCAAATTTGAAGAGAGAGAAAGTCTTGGTTGCTTCGGAAAGTAAAGTAAAGTTACTTTACTTAATTCTTAAGTTTGTTTTTGATTCAATGAATCCAAGCCTTGCAAGGTGTCAATGAAATCTGATATGGGAATATTTTAGACACATGTTGATATCCCAAAGTGGTGACTCACAAGATTTTGTAACATCTTTTACTTAACTTTTAAGAAAAAGGGTATTTCGGTCATTTCGCATCTACTAAGGGTAATTTGGTCTTTTCCTCTAAAATTTGTAGGGCAATTTGAACATTTCCCTTTTTATTCCATAACTTATAACACTTAGCCATTTGCACTTAATATTTGAGCTCCCGAATTAGGGTTTTGAATATCTGAATTAGGGTTTCGGATTCCCGAGACTTAGATTAGGGTTTTTGATCCGATCGTTAGGGTTTCTAACAGTTCATTAAAGTTTTCTAACATAATAAACATATCTTTTTAACATAACTTTAGGGTTTGCTAAAGTTATAACTTATCTGATAAATCCTTGATCTTAAATCACAACTGTACACATAAAGATTTACTGATTAGGGTTTCATAACTTAACCTTATCGTTCTCATTATAATTTTAGGGTTTGTCACTTATGTAACTTATCTTATCAAAAATTTGATCCTTAACCACAAATTATACACATAAAAATTTATTGTGCACATATATATTCACATATACCTACTTGTATACACTTAAATACTTAAACCTGATAATTCTTCACAAGAATTTTAAATTCACCAGAATCTTATATTTCAGTACTAGACTAATACTTACAATCTACCAAATTAGTCAAGTCTCGTCCAAAAATTTTGAAATCCTTAAAATTTCATTACAAAACTATCAATTCCATACACTTATTTTCAGTCTAGGTTCTAATATTGAACCTTAAATCAATAAATTAAAAAAATTTAAAATTTCTAAATTCTCGAATTGTCACAGTTTTGGAGCCTATTATTTCCAGCCAAACGAGGCCCTAAGAGAAGATAGTAGCAGTTAACCCATGATGCGTTAACTGACCACCACAACGCGTCAGTTCTTAAACCTTCATACGTATTCTTCTTGTATTATCTAAGTCTAGAAAAAAAAGACAACTTACAGAGAGAATTTCAGAGAATTAGAGAGAAACAGCGTGAGTTATTGTGATATTGTAGAAGAACGTGAAAGTCAGAAGAATTGTTTTAAGGCTAATGTAAGACCCCAACTTTTATGAATAAAGAATACTTTTCTCGAAATATATTTTTGAATATTATAGTGTGGAATTGATATAATGTTATATTTGTGGGTAATATTTACAAATTTTGCAAAGTAAGCAAGTGGTTATACAATATTCGATTGGTGGGGAATATTCGTTTTTAACAGGGAATATTAAATGCGACAATCAATCATTGGTGGACCCCATGAACGGAAGTATTGTCGTAGTTAGAAAACGACAAAATTATCTTTTATAAAAATAACGGCAAAAGTGTTACCGTTAAAACCGTTGAACTACCCATAGTAAAAGTAATGAATGTCTGGCGTGGTTGCATAGTAGCACACGGTATTGATTATTGATGCTTACGTGAGAAGTCACTTAGTTATAGTCAATTATTACTACGATGAATTGGTCGCATCATATCTCTTATATTATTGATTCAATTATTGTCACAATATCATCTGCATAATATGTTATATTATTAAATCAATAATTGAGATTAGTAAAGTTATTCATATTATTATTTTCAATATTGACAATGTCTAGAAGTTACATCGAGGAGAGGTTTGGTCACCTAATTGCGCGCCAATAAGGAGAAATCCTTATCGGAAAGCCCCTCTTTCCTGGGAACGACCTGGTTGTTAAATATTGTGAGATATAATATTAATGATGAATAAGTTCGTGTTGATTAAAGATGAAATTGATAGTTCCATTGTGTGGGAATTATTAATGTTAGTGGAAATCAATATTTATTTCGATAATAATTAATGTGTGGAGGTTATATTGACCAATCGGCATTCACCGGATAAATGAGCAATTAATTGCTATTAATTCACATGCTTATAACTATGTGTTCACATGTGTGTACTATTGATTCACATGATTTACTATTAGGGATTTGGTGCAAGATTGATAATACTTGCATGACTAAATTAAAATGGAGGTATAGATGAAGGTATTATCTACGTAATTAGTTTTTTCACATGATTATACTATTAAGTCAAGTGAATGAACTATTAATTCATTATTTACTATTAGGGGAGGTGGTGCAGTTTGATAATACTTGCGGGACTAAATTAAAAATGGAGGTATATGAAGGTATTATACCAGTAATTAGTTTTTCACATGATTATACTATTAAGTCAGTGAATGAACTATTAATTCACATTATTTACTATTAGGGAGGTGGTGCAAGTTTGATAATACTTGCAGGACTAAATTAAAAATGAAGAAAAAGAAGAAGGGATTATACTGTAATATTTTGAGCCCCAAAACGTGCAATTATCGAAACTATATTTTCCTATAAATAGAAGCTCGTTCTTCTTTCATTCTCACCACTTCACTAAGTTTCACAAGAGCAATTATTATAGAGAGAAATTATAGAGAGAAAGAAGAAGAGAAGTCTGCTACCTCACTATTCCAGTATCCAATTTCTTCTAAGGTAAGGGGTATTATTTCTTTCGTATTCATGAAGAGAGTTATTTTCTTTCAATACTCGTAAGGGTTGTTATTCCATTATTTATTATTCTGTTGGAATAACTTTTATGCGTAGGTGGTCTATCGCATACTGGTGAATTCTTCATTTATTCCATTCTTTATTATTACATTGGAATAACTTTTATCGTTCGTGCTATCTATCGCGTGCTGGGTGAATTCTTATGTTATTCCATTCTTTATTATTCTCATTGGAATAACTTTTCTGCATTTGCCTATCGCATGTTTGGTGAATTCTTACATTATTCCATTCTTTATTATTACTGCTGGAATAACTTTTGCATCATGTGGATCTATCGCATGCCTAGTGAATTCTTTTGTTATTTCATTCTTTATTATTCTGTTGGAATAACCTGTCTACGCGGGCTACCGCATGCATGGTAAATTCTTCTGTTATTCCATTCTTTATTATTATGTTGGAATAATATGTCTATGTGGACTACCGCATACATGGTGAATGATCCTTCGTATTCATTTCTTATTAAATTGTGGAAATGATCTGTCTACGTGGATTACCACATGGCGGGCAAAAATCCATTTGCAGTTTCATATATTCTATTATACTCAGTTGGTTAAAGTTTTAGCTTTTATACTCCATGAAATTAGTAGAATATCCTGGATATTTGCGCTTCATCCAATATCTTTTCATGGAAATATTCTTCTGAGCATTCTTGAATTTTACTCCACAAAGCAGTATCATGTTGACAATTTGGACGTTATTGATTTCTAGATAAATTAAATTATAAATCTTTAAAATTTATCTTGAACTTGTTTTATTGAATTATTATGTCATTGTCATCATCCTCATGCTTATATTGTGATGAAAGTCATCTTTGGCTTACATGCATAAATGGACATGGTATGATTATGACCAGGGATTATTCGGTATAATCATGACCGTAATGTGACGAATGATGTGCTGAAAGTCCTCATTGGCCTGTAGTTCATTGATGGACAGTTGTTGGTATGATTATGACCAGGGATTATTCGGTATAATCATGATCATTGATGATTACATAAATATCCTTGGTCGTGATGCAGGGATGATTCGATTTTATTTATTAAAAAATAGTCTCAAATGATCAAGTTGATGAAAAACTTTTAAATCATAGAAGATAGTAGATTTTAAGCTCTATTTGACTCTTCTAATGGATTGCTTATTCATTGCTGCGTTGTTGATCTAAAACTTGTTATCTATTATATTCTATCGGTTGTTATCTTCGTTGAAGGCTAAGGATAATTTATTACGCATTATCTTAGTCATAATATTTCTTCTTTGGGCTAGTTGAGTTCACCTTTTTCTTTCACTATTCTCTTCAGAAAATGAGAATATAGCTGGGACGAGTCGGGGAACGGATTGACGGTCCATATGGTTATTTTAGTAGTTCTCACTATTCTATAAAATAGTATGACAATAAATGAAATGAGGACTCCATTTAGTGTGGATATTGTCTAGATGAAAATATTCTTATTAAAAACTCTTAGATTATGTTTTGTCGTATTTTACACAAATGTTGTATAATTAATTTGTAATTGAATTTTGTACCATGTATTTGGCGACTCAAGATGGGTGATGTATACCTATTTTGGGGCGTCACAGGTTAGTATCAAAGCTTAGGGATATGATCCTCGGTGAGATGTGAGACAAGAACTAGGAGGGAGAGACGGGAATTCCTTCGCTAATATGACCTACCTAAGTTTATTTGGTATTTAATTGGTTCATTGTCGGTATATAGGATAATATATGATATGTTAATTAACCCTTGTTTTGTGGCAGTATTTGAAAATGGCATCCGAAAATGTTGAGATAAGCAATGAAGCACATGAGACCGTTGAATCACCAACGATCAATACCCAGGATAATGTGCAACAGGAAGACAATAATACTCAGGTAAACAATAACACCGATGAAATGGTGAACGATGGGATGTTTAGAGGCTTTATGAAATTCATGCAACATCAGGCGAGAGCGGCTCCTGTTAAAAATTAAGGTGGAAACATTGGCAACTCTCGGACGGTCACCGCTAAACAGTTCAAGGAGCTGGGACCCCCAAAGTTTTTTGGAGAACCAAAACCACTTAAGGCGGAGACATGGATAAAGCAGATAACCAAGATATTTGATGTTTTGGGATGCTCCGAGGAGCAAAAGGTTCCATTTTCCACCTTCATGTTGCGAGCAGAGACAGATTACTGGGAATCTGTAAAGCGTACTCAACCTACCGCACTAAAGATGTCTTGGGAGAAGTTCCAAGAGTTGTTCAACGACAAGTACTTTCCCGAAAGTATTCGTCATATGAAGGAGGTAGAGTTTATCAAGCTGGAACAAAACAATATGACCGTGTCACAGTACGAAGCTAAGTTTGCCGAGTTGTCCCGGTTTGTGTCCCACTTGGTTGATAATGAGGAGAGAATGGCGCGGATGTTTCTAAGAGGTTTGAAACTCGAGATACGTCAATACCTAATTTCTCACAAACTGTGTTTGTATTCAGATGTTGTGAATAGGGCTCAGTTATTGGAGCACGATAATGAGTCAACTCAACCAAGAGATAGCAGCCGGCAAAGTGATACTTCCAGTGGTAGCAGTTATCGAAGCGGTAAAAACAAACGTGGAGGGAATCAACATGCTAGAAATGGTAATCACTTCGGTGGTAATCATGACCATGACAATAAGAGTGGACATTTCAAGAGGAGGAGATTCAACAATGATGGAAAAACGTCAGTAAACAGCACCTATTGTTAAGGAAGGAGAACGACCGTCGGTCGTATATTACAAATGTGGAGGGGAGGGACATATCAGTCCAAACTGCGTGATGCAGTCCAAAGTGTGAGACCCCAGATTTTATCAATAAAGATTTAAATTTTGTCGAAATAATTTTTTAATATTATAGTGTGAATTTGAGATAATATTATAGTTGTGGGTAGTATTTATAAATTTTGCAAAGTATGCAAGTGGTTATATTATATTCGATTGGTTGGAGAGAATATTCGATTTAGCGGGAAATATTAAATGCATAACTACTCAATCATTGGTGGACCCTATAATGTAATTATTGTCGGATTGAGAAAGCGACAAAAATATTTTATTAAAATAACTTGGCGGAAGTTTTACTGGTTGATCTTCATTGAACTACTTTCGGTAGTAAAAGTACGATGTACGTGTGGTTGCATAGTAGCACCGGTATTGATTATTGATGTTTATGTGAGAAGTCACTCAATTTGATTCCATTATTGTCGATTAATAATATGAATTATTATAGCGATAATGACGTTTTATTTTATTAAGTATTATTAACGTAATAAAATGTAAAACATCTTTTATATAAAATGTAATACTTTATTAAAGTTATTCTATAAATAGAATATATTTTATTTTATTATGCATAGTGTTGCATAGTGTTTTGCATAGTGTTTTGCATAGTGTTGCATAGTGTTTGCATAGTAAAATGTTTTATATAAATAGAATATATGATATTTTATTTAAAAGATTTTTGCTTTAAATATGGACCGTCAGATTAAAGTAAATCAATCTGACCCGTTTCATGGATTAATTACTATGCATTCTATTTTCCTATAAATAGAAGTTCATTCCTTCATTATTTTCTTACGAATTCAATTGAAACTCTAGAGAGAGAAATTATAGAGAGAAGCTATAGAGAGAAAATCTATAGAGAGAAAGAAGAAGAGTATTCGGTACTTCACTACTTTGATATCCAAAATGTCTTTTACGGTAAGGGATATTATTTGTTTGTACCCGTAAGAGGTGTTATTCTTTCTTATTCATGAAGAGAACTTCATTATTCCATTCATTATTATTCATTGGAATAACTTTTGTAAAAGTGGCATACCCTATACATAACCTCGTATACGCCATGATACCCTATACTTGGTGAAATCCTTATATTATTCTATTCTTATTTATTATGTTGGAATAACTTTGTACGCTGAATCCCCTATACTTGGTGATCTTCTTCCATTATTCCATTCTTTATTATTACATTGGAATATCCTCATCGTGTGTGTTTTACACCTGACACGTTCCATTGTTTATTATTTCGCATTTATTATTCTTTTGGAATATCACATGCATGTGTTTTACACCGACATTCGGTTCCATTATTTATTATTCAAAGATTTATTATTACATTGGATCATCCTTTCGTGTGTGTGAATTTCACCGACTTCGGTTCCGTTATTATTATTCTCATTGAATAACTTTGTCATATCATCTGCAGTCCGCATGCATGGTGATTTCTTTTGTTATTCCATTCTTTATTATACCCAAATGGTTAAAACTTTGACTTCTATACTCCATGAAATTAGTAGAATATCCTTGATAATTGCGTTTCATCCAAAGATCTTTTCATGGAAATATTCTTGATCATTCTTGAATTTTACTCTACAAAATAGTATCTTGTTGACAATTTGGACGTTAATAATTCCTAGATAAATTAATTCTTGAACTTGTTTTATTGAATTCTTATATCATTGTCATCATCCTCATGTTTATATTATGTTGAAAGTTATCTTTGGCTTACGTGCATAGATGAACTTAGTATGATTATGACCAGGGTTCATTCGGTATAATCATGGCTTGTTATAAATGATGTGATAAAAGTCCTCGATGGCACAAATGCAAGTTGATGGATAGTTTTTGGTATGATTATGACCGGGGTGATTCGGTATAGTCATGACCATTGATAATTTGATGAAAATCCTTGGCCGTGGTACGGGGATGATTAGATATTGTGGTTTATTCATTAAACCTGAGTCTTAGTGATAAAAATTTATGAAAGCCTTTTAAAACCTAAAAGATAGTAGACTTTATTTTCTACTTGACTCTTTTAATGGATTACATATTCAACGCAGATTAAACCGGTTGTCTATTGTATTTTATCGCTTTAACATTGTTGAAGACTATTAATAATTTATTACGCATTATCTTAGTTATAATATTTCTTCTTTGGGCTAGTTGAGCTCACCCTTTCTTTCAATTATTCTCTTGAGAAATGAGAATATAGCTAGGACGAGTCGGGGAACGGAGTAATGGTCCGAGGATAGCATTAGTAGTCCTCACTATTACGTGAAATAGTGTGATAATAATTGTAATTAGGACTCCTTTTGAGTTTGTATAATATCTAGTAGACAATATTTGTATTCAAACTCACGCTTTATGTCGTATTGTACACATGCGTTATATTAGTAAGTTTGTATTTAAATTACGTACCATGTAAGTGGCGACCCAAGATGGGTGACGTATACCTAATTTTGGGGCGTCACGGTTGGTATCGAGCTTAGGATATGATCCTCAGCTAAGATGTGAGATAAGAACTAGGAGGGAGAGACGGAAATTCCTTCGCTAGTATGACCTACCTAAGTTTATTTGGTATTTAATTGGTTCATCGGTGTATAGGGATAATATGTGACATGTTAATTAACCCTTGTTTTATGGAAGTATTTGAAAATGGCATCCAAAATGTTTAGATAAGCAATGGAGCACAAGAGACCGTTGAGCCTCCACAGATCAATAATCAGGATAATGTGCGACAGGATGGCGATAATCCTCCTATAAACAACAACACTGATCAAATGACGAACGACGGTACGTTTAGGAGTTTTTAGAATTCATGCAACATCGATGAAGGCGGCTCCTGCTCATAAAGCGGTGAAAATAATGGCAACCCACTAATCGGTCACCGCTAAGCGCTTCAAGGAGCTGGGACCACCGGAGTTTTTGGGAAAGCCAAAACCACTTAAAGCGGAGACGTGGTTAAAGCGAGATCACCAAGATATTTGATGTCTTGGGATGCTCGGAGGAGCAAAAGGTTCCATTTGCCACCTTTATGTTGCGTGAAGAGGCGATTCATCGGTGGGAATCAGAAAACGTACCCAGCATCGACATACTCAAGATGTCTTGGGAGAAGTTCCAAGAGTCGTTCAACGACAAGTACTTTCCCGAAAGTATTCGTCACATGAAGGAGGTGGAGTTTATCAAAATGGAGCAAAATAATATGACCGTGTCACGATGATGAGGCTAAGTTTGCTTTGAGTTATCTCGGTTTGCATCCCATTTGGTCGATAATGAGGAGCGAATGACGCGAATGTTTTAAGAGGTTTGAAACCCGATATACATCAATACCTAATTTCTCATAAACTTTGTTTGTATTCGAGATATTGTGAATAGGGCTCCGATTATTGGAGCGCGCGATAATGAGTCAACACAACCAAAAGGTAACGACCAACAACACAATAATAATCGTCTGCGGTGGCAACGGCCATCTAACAACGATAACCATCGTGGGGAAATTATCATTTCGGTGATAACCATGGCCAAGATAATAGGAATGGAAATTTCAAGAAGAGGAAATTCAACAATGATGGAAAGACGTCAGCACCAGCACCCGTTGTTAAGGAAGGAGAATGACCACCTATCATATGTTTCAAATGCGGAGGGGAGGGACATATCAGTCCAAACTGCACGATGTCATCTAAAGCATGTTATAATTGTGGAAAAGAAGGTCACTTAGCCCGATTTTGTCGTTCACCGAAGACAAGTTCAGCTAGGATGGAGGCACCAAAGACCGTTCCAAAAAAGTCAAAATCGGTAGTGTAAGGGAGAGCGTTTTTCGTGACTTCTCAAAAAGCGAGTAACCCGAACGAAGTTAGCACGAGTTAGTTAATTATAAATTACGAAGTCTATACCTTATAAGATACTAGTTCTACCCATTATTTTATCTCTTGCTTGCTATGCTCAACGTTTAAATTTGACTCCGGAGAAGTTAGACTTTGACTTATTGGTTGAAACTTCGTTAGTAGGAGCCTTTGTTACCTCTACTGTTTTTAAATCTTGTTTGATTCAAATAAACACTTTCACGTTACTTGTCGATCTTATTTTTTAAAAATCTACGGGCCTTTGATGTGATTTTAGGAATCAATTGGTTAACTAATCATCATGCTTTTCGTAAGGTTGTTAGCTTTTATATTCATAACCAACTTTGTTGTCGCGAGTTCAAGTAACCAAACCATTAAAGTCAATCATTGTCATATCAAGCCATAAGTAAAGATCCACGAACCTTTCGTTGTTGACTTCCTTGTGTGGAATGCACCGAGGCCGACTTTCTCTAAGCGACATCATGAAAGAAGATGGCGAGTTGATAGGCATCATTTATGAGGTGCTATTTAGGTTAAAGGATAGAAGTCACAGTTGGTATCAATGTGACGTATTATCCAAGTTTTGGATGAGAGTCACAGTTTTGAATGATATTTCTATCATTAATAAATTTCTTGACGTATTCTTGAAGACTTTCTAGCCTACCCCTAGAGCGTGAAATCGAATTTTGTATTGACCCCAAAGATCTGAAAACTCATTTCTTAAACCCTCAAATATTTCTTCAACTAAAAGGATCATTTACGTGGATTATGATGAAAGTCATAATAAAAGCATTGGACTAATGAAAATCATGGGTATACGTGGTATTAGTAAGTGTTATAATGAGTTATGTTGGTTATTATGAGAAAACATGAAAGTTTCTTAGAAATCACAAAGAGGTGAAAATCAGATTTTGTGAAAAAACGTAACATGAAATTCAATTGACCATATCTCTTAATATATTTTGAATTTTTCAGTGTGGTCAAGTTCTAGAGTTAGATCTATGAGTTTTGTAGCATCTCCAAGTGGAATCACCGAAAAGGTGTTGTAGATTTACGTGTGGACTGATTTTAATAAAGAATAAAAAAATTTGGAAATTTTAAAAAAGCTACTGATTTTATTTTTAAAAGGGCATTTTCGGCCACTTAAATTATGAGAAAAATTCTAGCCTTTTGGGAAATGAAAGTATATGGTATAAGGTAACTCCTGTCCAAAAATGAGCTTATTCTGACTTAAAATGAGCAAGTTATGACCATTTCAATATTTAGGTTTTTTCGACGAAAAACGATATAACCGGAGTTCTACAACTCCGATGACCATGAAATTTAAACTGGAGGCTCACATTAACATGTGTAAGGTCCTGCCAAGTTTTGGGAATTTCTGGAGTTAACCTTGAGGTAGCTAATTTCTTAAGGAATTAATTAGAAATTGATTTTTGAAAAATAGTAAATGAATTTTAAAAATTCCGAGAAAAATGTATGTTCATTATGGGACTATATTATGCTAAATCCCAGAAAAGAAATATATTTGGGACTGATTTGGTATTTTCTATGAAAATAGTTTAGTTACGAACATATGAGTTAAATATGTTATGTGAAGTAACAAAGTTGAAAATAGGATTTTATGACTAGAGAATCCTATATAGAGTATATGCATATTTTTTTTTTATGAGGGATTTGATCATTGGTGATGATATCTTATGAGTATGACATTTTTGAATGATTAAATGCATTATATGGTAAAGCGTAAACAATTGAAATAAATTGTTTATAAATTTAAGAAGTGATTAAAATATTGTTATAATATTAATGATATTAGATTATGAGATTATTAAGTGATTGATAACATGGGGATATTCTTGAATCTTGATAAATTATATTATAAATGTTTAATATTTATCCTTTATCTCATTTGATTGATTCTTTATATCATTATCCTCATGCTTATATTGTGTTGAAAGTCATCTGTGGCTTACGTGCATAGATGGACTTGGTATGATTATGACCAGGGATTATTCGGTATAATCATAACCGTAATTGAAAACACGATTATCTTTGGCACGTAGTGCATGGATAATTTGTGGTCGCGATCTACTAATGAATACACAATTATCTTTGGTAGTAGTGCATGGATAATTTGTGGTCGTGATACTAATGAATACACGATTATCTTTGGGTAGTAGTGCATGGATAATTTGTGGTCGTGATACTAATGAATACACGATTATCTTTGGATGCATGGATAATTTGTGGTCGTGATACTAATGAATACGATTATCTTTGGTAGTAGTGCATGGATAATTTGTGGTCGTGATACTAATGAATACACGATTATCTTTGTCAGTAGTGCATGGATAATTTGTGGTCGTGATATTAATAAAAACACGAATATCCCCGCCAAGAGTGTATGGATAATTCGTGGTCGTGATACTATTAAGTGTCGAGTCTCAAAGATTATTGGTTTTACGATTTGTATATCTTTGGCACATAGTGTGCAAAGATGAATTGTTAATGAATATCTTTGGTAGGATTGCAAAGATGAATTTAATGTTTTCAACGATAAAGGTATTCAAGGTATCCTCACCTCTTATCATCATACTGTATATACACCCTAATTTCGAGGGCTAAATTTCATAAGGAGGGGAGATTGTGAGACCCCAGATTTTATCAATAAAGATTTAAATTTTGTCGAAATAATTTTTTAATATTATAGTGTGAATTTGAGATAATATTATAGTTGTGGGTAGTATTTATAAATTTTGCAAAGTATGCAAGTGGTTATATTATATTCGATTGGACGGGGAATATTCGGTTTAGTAGGAAATATTTGTACAACGGCTCAATCATTGGTGGACCCCACAACAGAATTATTGTCGGATTGAGAAAACGACAAAAATATTTTATTGAAATAACGGCGGAAGTTTTACCGCTTGATCTTCGTTGAACTACTTCTGGTAGTAAAAGAAATAAGATGTACGTGTGGTTGCATAGTAGCACACGGTATTGATTATTGATGTTTATGTGAGAAGTCACTCGGTTTGATTCCATTTGCTTGTCGATTAATAATATGAATTATTATAATGATAATGACGTTTTTGTTTTATTCAGTATTATTAACGTAATAAAAGCGAAACATCTTTATATAAAAAATGAATACTTTATTAAAGTTATTCTATAAATAGAATATATTATATTTTATTATGCATAATGTTGCATAGTGTTTTTGCGTAGTGTTGCATAGTGTTTGCATAGTAAAATGTTTTTATATAAATAGAATATATGATATTTTATTTAAAAGATTTTGCTTTAAATATGAATACCGTCAGATTAAAGTAAATCAATCTGGACCGCTTCATGGATTAATTACTATGCATTCTATTTTTCTATAAATAGAAGCTCATTCCTTCATTATTTTCTTACGAATTCACTGAAACTCTAGAGAGAGAAATTATAGAGAGAAGCTATAGAGAGAAAATCTATAGAGAGAAAGAAGAAGAGTATTCTGGTACTTCACTACTTTGATATCCAGTGTCTTTTACGGTAAGGGATATTATTTGTTGTAGCCGTAAGAGGTGTTATTCTTTCTTATTCATGAAGAGAACTTCTGTTATTCCATTCATTATTATTCTGTTAGAATAACCTGTAAAAGTGGCATACCCTATACATAACCTGTATACGCGGCATACCCTATACTTGGTGAAATCCTTATATTATTCCATTCTTATTTATTCTGTTAGAATAACTCGTATAACGCTTCCCCCCTATACTTGGTGATCTTCTTCATTATTCCATTCTTTATTATTCTCGCTGGAATATCCTCATGCATGTGTTTTACACCGACTTCGGTTCCATTGTTTATTATTCCGCATTTATTATTCATTTGAAATATCCTGCTGCGTGTGTTTTACACCGACCGGTTCCATTGTTTATTATTCAAATTTATTATTCTGTTGATCATCCCGCTTGTGAATTTCACCGACCGGTTTCGTTATTATTATTCTCATTGAATAACTCGTCTGCTGGCACCGCATGCATGGTGATTTCTTTTGTTATTCCATTCTTTATTATACCCAAATAAGTTAAAACTTTGACTTCTATACTCCATGAAATTAGTAGAATATCCTTGATAATTGCGTTCCCATCCAAAGATCTTTTCATGGAAATATTCTTCGATCATTCTTGAATTTTACTCTACAAAACAAGATCTTGTTGACAATTTGGATGTTAATAATTCCTAGATAAATTAATTCTTGAACTTGTTTTATTGAATTCTTATATCATTGTCATCATCCTCATGTTTATATTATGTTGAAAGTTATCTTTGGCTTACGTGCATAGATGAACTTAGTATGATTATGACCGTGGTTCATTCTGGTATAATCATGGCTTGTTATAAATGATGTGATAAAAGTCCTCGGTGGCTCAATGTAATGCGATGGATAGTTTTTGGTATGATTATGACCGGTGATTCGGTATAGTCATGACCATTGATAATTTGATGAAAATCCTTGACCGTGGGTACAGGGGATGATTAGATATTGTGGTTTATTCATTAAACCGAGTCTTAGTGATAAAAATTTATGAAAACCTTTTAAAACCTAAAAGATAGTAGACTTTATTTTCTACTTGACTCTTTTAATGGATTGCATATTCATTGCAGCTTAAACCGGTTGTCTATTGTATTTTATCGCTTTAACATTGTTGAAGACTATTGATAATTTATTCGCATTATCTTAGTTATAATATTTCTTACTGGGCTAGTTGAGTTCACCCTTTCTTTCACTGTTCTCTTCAGGAAATGAGAATATACCTAGGACGAGTCGGGGAACGGAGTAATGGTCTAGAGGATAGCATTAGTAGTCCTCACTATTCTGTGAAATAGTGTGATAATAATTGTAATGAGGACTCCTTTTGAGTTTGTATAATATCTAGTAGACAATATTTGTATTCAAACTCACGCTTTATGTCGTATTGTATACCTACGCTTATATTAGTAAGTTGTATTTAAATTCTGTACCATGTAAGTGGCGACCCAAGATGGGTGACGTATACCTAATTTTGGGGGCGTCACACAAAGCATGTTATAATTGTGGATGAGAAAGTCACCTAGCCCGATTTTATCGTGCACCAAAGTCAAATCCAGCTGGGATGGAGGCATCAAAGGTCGTCCTAGACAAGACAAAACCAGTAATTCAAGGGAGAGAGTTTGTCGTAACCTCCCAAAAAGCGAGGAACCCGAACGAGGTGATCACGGGTAAGCTAATCATAAACTCTAGTGAAGTATATACCTTATTTGATACCGGTTCTACCCATTCTTTTATTTCTCCTACTTGCGCTCAACGTTTAAATTTGACTCCGGAGAAATTAGACTTTGACTTATCGGTTGAAACTCCGTTGGGAGAAACCTTCATTACATCCACTGTTTATAAGACTTGTTTGATTCAAATCGATAAACGCACGTTACTTGTCGATCTTATTTCTTTGAAAATACTTGCATTTGATGTGATTTTAGGGATTGATTGGTTAACTACTCATCATGCTAAAATTGATTGTTTTCGTAAGGTTGTTAGCTTTCATATTCCTAATCAACCTATTATGTGAATTCAAGCAACCAAACCACTAAAATCAATCACTGTCATATCAAACCATAAAGCTATTCGTTTATTGAAAAATGGAAGTCAAGCTTTCTTAGCCCATGTCACGGATTTAAATAAAAATACGTCAGATTTGAATGATATTTCTATTGTTAATAAATTTCTTGACGTATTCCCTGAAGAACTTCATGGCCTACCCCCAGAGCGTGAAATTGAATTTTGTATCGACCTTGAATCCGATTCAAAACCCATTTCCAAAGCCCCATATCGAATGGCTCCTATTGAACTTCAAGAGTTAAAAACCTTAACTATAGGAATTGTTAGACATCGGTTTCATTCGTCCTAGTACGTCTCCTTGGGGTGCTCCTGTTTTATTCGTGAAGAAGAAAGATGGAAGTATGCGACTTTGTATTAATTATCGGGAGTTGAATCATGTCACCATCAAAAATAGGTACCTGTTACCTCGTATTGATGATCTGTTTGACCATTTGCAAGGCGCCAAATTCTTTTCAAAGATCGATCTTCGTTCTGGATATCATCAGTTGAAGATTAAAACTGATGACATTCCAAAGACTGCTTTCAGAACTCGGTACGAGCATTATGAATTCTTAGTCATGTATTTTGGATTGACTAATGCTCCTGCTGCCTTCATGGATACAATGAACCGAGTATTCAAGGAATATTTGGATCACTTTGTGGTCGTCTTTATTGATGACATCCTCATATACTCCAAAACCAGTGAAGACCATGAGCAACACTTGAGGCTGATACTCCAAAAGCTTCGTGAAAATAAGCTATATGCCAAGTTGAAGAAATGCGAGTTCTGGCTTGAGGAAGTTGCATTCCTTGGGCACGTGATATCAAATCATGGAATATCTGTTGACCCGAAAAAGATTAAAGTAATTCAAAGCTGGGAGCAACCTAAGTCAGTGACCGGAGTACGTAGCTTTCTCGGCTTAGCTGGTTATTATCGGAGATTCGTAGAAGAGTTTTCTCGAATCGATACTCCATTAACTCAGTTGACTCGAAAAGATACAAAATTCAGTTGGAGCGAGGAATATGAGAAGAGTTTTCAAGAACTCAAGAGGAGACTCATTTCAGCACCTGTTCTAAAAATACCATCTGGCTCGGAGGGATTTGTCATCTACAGTGATTCTTCAGGCAAATGGTTAGGATGTATTCTTATGCAACATGGGAAAGTCATAGCCTATGCCTCACGACAACTCAAAGAATATGAGAGAAATTATCCTACTCATGATCTAGAGTTGGCAGCATTCGTTTTTGCGCTTAAGATTTGGAGGCATTACCTGTATGGAGAGAAGGTGGAGATCTATACGCATCATAAAAGCCTCAAATATTTCTTCACTTAAAAGGAACTCAACATGCGGCAACAACGATGGCTTGAGCTGTTGAAAGATTATGATCATACCATCCAATACCATCCTGGAAAAACGAACGTAGTAGCTAACGCATTGAGTAGAAGATCATATGCGGGTACGAGTGCAATATTGTCAACGCAAAGATCCATTTTGTATGACTTACGAAGGACGGAGATAGAGTTAAAGACTCCAGGGACCCATGTGATGATGGTGAATATACGAGTAGAATTGACTTTAATCGATAAAGTTAAAGTTGCTCAAGCTACAGACCTGGAGCTGATGCCTATGAGAAAGAAAGTGCAAGAAGGTACTATTCTGGAAACAAGAATCGATGAAAAAGGAATACTTCAAGTCAACTCCAGACTTTGTGTTCCTAACGATTCTGACTTGAAGTATAAAATCAATTATGGAGGCGCACAACACACTGTTTGCTATCCATCCTGCGAGTAACAAAATGTATCGTGATCTTCGACATATATTTTTGTGGAGCAATATGAAGAGAGAGATAGCAGGGTTTATCTCAAGGTGTCTAACTTGTCAACGAGTAAAGGCGGAGCATCAAGTGCCAAAAGGTCCATTGCAACCACTTGAAATTTCAGAATGGAAGTGGGAGCACATTACCATGGATTTCGTTACTAGTCTTCCCAAGGTTTCTCAAGGCATAGATGCAATTTGGGTCATTATTGATAGATTGACCAAGTCTGCTTATTTCTTACCGATACGAGAAACTTATACACTTGAACGTCTTGCTCGTATGTACATAAACGAGATTGTAAGATTGCATGGTATGCCAGTATCCATAGTTTCTGATCAAGACCCAAGATTCACTTCAAGATTTTGGGTTAGTTTGCAAAAAGCTATGGGCACGGATTTATGATTTAGTTCGGCATATCATCCTCAAACGGACGGGCAGTCAGAAAGGACTATTCAAACTCTTGAAGATTTATTAAGACTCTGTGTCCTTGGCTTCAAGGGAAGTTGGGACAAGTTCTTACCATTGGTGGAGTTTTCCTACAACAATAGTTATCAAGCAAGTATTGGCATGGCTCCATTTGAGGCATTGTATGGAAGAAAGTGTCGTTCTCAAGTATGCTGGGATGAGGTGGGTGAAGCAACATTTTTGGGATCGAATTTGGTATGTATGACTACGGAAAAGATTCAAACGATCCGACAACGTATAAAAACCTCACAAGATCGACAAAAGAGTTATGTTGATCTTCATCAAAAGGACGTGGAATTCAATATTAGAAATCATGTGTTGTTACGTGTTGCTCCATGTAAAGGAGTTACGAGATTTAGAAATAGAGGAAAGCTCAATCCTCGATTCATTGGCCCATTTATAATCCTCGATCGAGTAGGAACTGTTGCCTATAGACTCACCTTACCGCCAAGTATGTCTAGTGTTCATAACGTTTTTCACATATCTATGTTACGTAAATATGTGAAAGACCCGAAGCACATTATTGAATTAGAACCAGACGAGATAGAGGAAGATTTAACGTATGAAGAGTTACCTGCTAAAATCTTGGATAAGAAGGATCATATTCAACGCTCCAAGGTTATACCTCAAGTCAAAGTTTTGTGGAGAAACCACGATGTGGAAGAAATGACCTGGGAGTTAGAATCTGAGATGAAGTCAAGATATCTTCACCTCTTCGATATACCAGGTACGTACCTTAATTTCGAGGACGAAATTTCATAAGAAAGAGAGGTTGTAAGACCCCAACTTTTTTGAATAAAGAATAATTTTCTCGAAATATATTTTTGAATATTATGGTGTGGATTTGATGTAATGTTATAGTTGTGGGTAATATTTATAAATTTTGCAAAGTAAGCAAGTGGTTATATAATATTCGATATGGCTCGGGAATATTCGCTTTTAACAGGAATATTCGCATGCGACTAAAGACAATCATCATTGGACCATTACGGAAGTAAGTATTGTCGTAGTTAGAAAATGACAAAATTATCTTTTATAAAAATAACTAAGCAAAAGTGTTACCGTTAAAACTGTTGAACTACCCTAGTAGTAAAAAATACGAATGTCTGCGTGGTTGCATAGTAGCACACGGTATTGATTATTGATGCTTACGTGAGAAGTCACTTAGTTATACTTAATTATTACTACAGTAATTGATGTATCATATCTCTCATATTATTGATTCAATTATTGTCACAGTATCATCTGCATAATATGTTATATTATTAAATCAATAATTGAGACGGTAAAGTTATTCATATTATTATTTGCAATATTGACAATGTCTAGAAGTTCTGTCAAGGAGAGGTTTGGTCACCTAATTGCTCGTCAATAAGGAGAAATATTTATCGAAAAGCCCCCTCTTTCCTGGGAACAACCTGGTTGTTAAATATTGTGAGTTATAATATTAATGATGAATAAGTTCATGTTGATTAAAGATGAAATTGATAGTTCCATTGTGTGGGAATTATTAGTGTTAGTGAAAATTGACATTTATTTCGATAATAATTAATGTCTAGAGGTTATATTGACCAATCGGGTAATTCACCGGATAAATGAGCAATTAATTACTATTAATTCACATGCTTATAACTATGTGTTCACATGTGTGTACTATTGATTCACATGATTTACTATTAGGGGAGTTGGTGCAAGATTGATAATACTTGCATGACTGAATTAAAAATGGAGGTATAGATGAAGGTACTTTACTGTAATTCATTTTTTCACATGATTATACTATTAAGTCACATGAATGAACTATTAATTCATATTATTTACTATTAGGGGAGGTGGTGCAAGTTTGATAATACTTGCAGGACTAAATTAAAAATGAAGAAAAAGAGGAAGGTATTATACTGTAATATTTCGTGCCCCAAAATGTGAAATTATCGAAACTATATTTTCCTATAAATATAAGCTCATTCTTCTTTCATTCTCACCAATTCACTAAGTCTCACAAGAGCAATTATTATAGAGAAAAAAGAAGAAGAGAAGTCTGTTACCTCACTATTCCAGTATCCAATTTCTTCTAAGGTAAGGGGTATTATTTCTTTCGTATTCATGAAGAGAGTTATTTTCTTTCAATACTCGTAAGGGTTGTTATTCCACTCTTTATTATTCTCAGTAGAATAACTCCGTCTGCAATCTTGATCATCGCATACCGGTGAATTCTTTTGTTATTACATTCTTTATTATTCTCGTTGGAATAACTTGTTCCATCTTGGCTTTGATCGCATGCCAGTGTGAATTCTTTTGTTATTCCATTCTTTATTATTTTGTTGGAATAACTCCGTCATGCGGGCCTATCGCATGCCTGGTGAATTCTTCTGTTATTCCATTCTTTATTATTCTGTTGGAATAACCTGTCTGTGTGGACTACGGCATGCCTGGTGAATTCTTTTGTTATTCCATTCTTTATTATTCTATTGGAATAACATGTCTACACGGGCTACCGCATGCATGGTGAATTATTCTGTTATTCCATTCTTTGTTATTCTGTTGAAATAACCTGTCTATGTGGACTACCGCATGCATGGTGAATGATCCTTCGTATTCATTCCTTATTAAATTGTGGAAATGATCATCTCACGTGATTACTGCATGGCGGGCAAAAAAAATCCATTTGCAGTTTCATATATTCTATTATACTCAGTTGGTTAAAGTTTTAGCTTCTATACTCCATGAAATTAGTAGAATATCATGGATATTTGCGCTTCATCCATTATCTTTTTATAGAAATATTCTTCTGAGCATTCTTGAATTTTACTCCACAAAGCAGTATCTTGTTGACAATTTGGACGTTATTGATTTCTAGATAAATTAAATTATAAATCTTTAAAATTTATCTTGAACTTGTTTTATTGAATTATTATGTCATTGTCATCATCCTCATGCTTATGTTGTGATGAAAGTCATCTTTGGCTTATGTGCATAGATGGACTTGGTATGATTATGACCAGGGATTATTCGGTATAATCATGACCATAATGTGACGAATGATGTGGTGAAAGTCCTCATTGGCCTGTAGTTCATTGATAGACAATTGTTGGTATGATTATGACCAGGGATTATTCTGTATAATCATGACCATTGATGATTACATGAATATCCTTGGCTGTGATGCAAGGATGATTCGATTTTATTTATTAAAATCGAGTCTCAAATGATCGAGTTGATGAAAAAACTGCTTAAATCATGTAAGATAGTAGATTTTATGCTCTATTCGACTCTTCTAATGGATTGCTTATTCAACCGCAGTTGTTGATCTAAAACTTATTGTCTATTATATTCTATCAGTTGTTATACTGTTGAAAGTTAAGGATAATTTATTCTGCATTATCTTAGTCATAATATTTCTTACTGGGCTAGTTGAGCTCACCCTTTCTTTCACTGTTCTCTTCAGGAAATGAGAATATAGCTGGGACGAGTTGGGAAACGGATTGACGGTCCAGATGGTTGCTTTAGTAGTCCTCACTATTCTATAAAATAGTGTGACAATAAATGTAATGAGGACTCCATTGAGTGTGGATATTGTCTAGATGACAATATTCTTATTAAAAACTCTTAGTTTATGTTTTGTCATATTTTACACGACTGTTATATAATTAAGTTATATTTGAATTTTGTACCATGTATTTGGCGACTCAAGATGGGTGATGTATACCTATTTTGGGGGCGTCACAGGTAATCTCTTCAACCCAATTTCTATTTTACGATTGTTAAAGTTTTCATGAAAATGGCTTTATATTTTGTTAAAACCTCTGTAATTGGAAAAGGGTAGTGATTATGTGTTATATATGTGATAAGATGTTATTATAACATGTTTTACTGTATATTGTATATTTCCATATCATCAGTTTCATATAAATTATGTAGTACATTGCTTCTTCAAAATACAGAGTATAAAAATATGGCCATATGGCCTTACGTACCAAATTTGATACATCAATCATATATTATATCATAAATTTAAACTTTTATATAATTATGCATGTTAAAACAAAGAAAACAAACTTCAAATGAATAGATTCGGTGTTATAACGAACCCATAGGGTTGATTTTTATGTTTTGTGTTCAAAACTTTCAAAAACATCAAGAACAGTAAATTACATATTTTGATTCTGTAAATTATGTGTTTAACTTGTTAAAATCATGCTAGAAAGGTTAAGTAATGATTATGTGTATATTATAATGTCTGGGTATGTTTAAATTCATGTATAAATAAAGAAATTGTTAGAGTTTGGGTTGTTTCATGTGTTCTTCATGAATCGTAGAATCTGGTATGCGTCAGAAAAGTCCACGCCGCCCAAAGAACAAATGGAGCGCTGCCTCATATGCAATGCAGCCTTACCAAGCTGTCAGTAAGCAGCGTTATGCCTTTTTATAGAACAAATGGAGCGCTACCACCACGATTCGTAGAACAAAGGTAAGAAGGTCCGCCGCCTACCGTAGAACTTCAAAAAATTTTCTAAGTGTTCCAGTTTTGAAAATATGTTTATAAAACCTAACGTAATGAACATGAAGGCATGTCAAGCATATAATAATATGTTAATTAACTTACGTTATGCGATTAATTAATGAGACTTAAAAGTACACTAACATATTAAAAGACCAATGTGGGATTCAATAAGTATATCGAACTATTAATTAATGGGTATTGTGAATGTATTGATATGTAGGAATTAATAAAGAACGTAAATTTATCGTAGCTTGTGCAAAAGGCAAGTTTCCTAACCCTACTTGTTATTGTTATTCAAATGTATAAACTTACATCGAGCTAATTCTCGTTATTATTAATCAAGTTCAATTCGTTATATTAAAGATTTTTAATCTTTTCAAAGTGTGATTTCTGTTATACAATTCTTATTCCATTGTATACCTCTTGATTTATTATTCGATTTGAATATCAGTTATTGTTGAACCTTGTAAGACTAGCGAACCCTTATTGATTCGACTAGTCCATAGTTGATGAACGTTCTAAATTTCAGAACCCTTATTGAATTATCCAAACCAAACTTCCTTTGGTGCGGACTCTAATGTCAAACTAAGATGAACAACCCTGTATAGGGATTACTTATGCATTAGCGTTAAGATATTGTGCACAGTATGGTACTAAAGGCTGATCCCCTTAAGTACGAGTAGAAGAGTCCATAGTCTTATGATTGTTAAACATTTCAAGTATAACCCTTGATAACCTAGGACATAGTTCAAGGTCTTATGACCCTCAGAAATCTTTTGATTCTTGTTATTCATTCTTGATTCAAAAGTTGAGTTTTATTCCAGAAGTCTTTGATTCATTCGCATGTTATTATATATTGTTATTTCATTTTTATACTTGTGGGCAATCATGCTCACTCTTGCGTAATAATAACATTGCAGTTAAGAACGAAAGGTCCGACGAGCCTTCTACTAGCAAAGGCAATGGCAAGATTAACAAGTGATGAAGACTTGTTGTTTTTTGTGATGATGTATTCTGTTTTAGACTTATGTTAACGATGTGTAAGATGATTAATTGTTTATGTTTCCGCAGTTAAGATTTAAGGTTAGTATGACCTGGGATTTATGTATTTTTACGATGTAACTCCTTAAGGAGAGGATTTATTTCTATCTATTAATACTTTCGTTTATTATGGGTAGATAGACATATGATGTTTGTATAGTGAACACCAAATCATGTGGGAATCGAAGTACCCGGATTTGGGGGTGTCACGGGTTGGTATCAAAGCTGTAGGTTATGAACCTTAGGTGGGGGGAAACAATCTTAGGTAGTAGCCTTATATGAAGAACATAGTGATGGAAAACTCTTATCGAGTTCTAAGAAATGAATTTCTTAATTCATTGAAGATAATAAAAGACTTTATGTGCTTATGTGTTAAATTATGTGCTCACTAGTACGACTTAGTAACTAAAACTTGAAACTGTGTTGTCATGATGTCGGATGTTGGAGGAGCTAGTCGAGCTGGGAAGGAGGAACCCCGAGTACCTACGGAGGAGGAGCCCCGAGACATTCATGTCGTCAGGGAGCAGTTGGTACAGAGAGAGCCATCTCCATTGATCACTGTTATTGGTCAGGAGCATGAGCCTGAGACTGATCCAGAGGAGGATCTTGAAGAGGAAGAGGAAGAAGACCAGTTCCCACCGAACTCCATTGATGCTGAGATGTACGACGAGTTATATGACCGTAACGTAGAGTTAGGTGACACTATTCAGGATCTGACTGAGTGGGAGATTATTCAGCAGATTACCATCGACTAGAAGGATAGGGAGGTTGTGACTCTTCACACACGTCTAGGAAACGTGGAGTGGGATTTGGTTCATGAGAAGGGTCAAACCGAGGAGAAGTCTATAGAAATAGAGAAATTAAAGAAGGAACTGAAAGAGAGCTCAGAAAGACTGATCATAGCAGAGGAGGGTTGGGTAAGAGAGTCACGTCATGCTGATCTTGCAGAAGAGGATTGTCGTGCGAAGAAGGCTAAGCTTGGGGAGACGTATTCTACACTTCAAAATGTAATGGATCAGGCTCAGGATCGAGTTATGAGATACCCAATTCAGTTCGAAGGACTACCATCATATATGCTAGATCGCCGGACGATGTCCCGCATCATGGAAGAGGAATGTAGCAAGGCTATTCAGCGCCTTAACAGGCAGTGATAGGATTTGTATAATTATGTGAAAACTTATCTGGTATTTAGATGTAATTCTGATGTGTTTATAAACAAAGGAATATTTTAATGTTTTAAAAGATTCCTTATCTCGGGATAGTTGATGTAAATAGCAGTGATGCTATCGTTTAATGTTAAAACTTTCGATTTGAATAAATATATCGAGTTATTTGAGGAAATGTGTTAAGTGATTATGTTAAATTGTTGAGTTAAGCCTTAACTATTTAGAGAATTGAATAAAACCTAATAAACATATATTTTTATCAGAAATATGCCGCCGAGAAGAAGACAGAACCGTCAACAAGCTCAAGAAGGACCGATGAATAATAATAACAACAACAACAACAACAACGCCAATGCTAACCTTGTTCAGCAATTGGTGAACTTATTAGCTGGAGTGATTCATAATCAACCTCAAGCTCCACCAAATACAACATTTAAGGATTTCAAGGCGATGGGACCGCCAGAGTTTAAAGGCTCCATGAACCCGATCGAGGCTCAAACGTGGGTTATGGAGATGGAAAAAGTTTTTGATGTCGCAAGAGTCAGGGAGGACCAGAAAACTGCCTACGCGACGTTCATGCTGAAATTCGAAGCCAGATATTGGTGGCAAGCAAACAAGGTCTGTGGAGGAGAAGGTGTGATTACCTGGGAGAGGTTCAAGGAGATGTTTTTCGAGATGTATTTCCCGACCAGCTCGTAGAACCAAATGGAAGTTCAGTTTCTGGAGTTGAAACAGGGGAATATGTTCGTACCAGACTATGCAGCAAGATTCAATTAGTTGGCTAGGTTCGCCATATATCAAGTGCACACGGATGAGAGGAAAGCAAGAAGGTTTGAACAAGGACTAAAGTCCTGGTTGTATAGTAAAGTTTCGTTGTTTCAGTTGAAGACGTTCGCTGGAGTGTTGGAGAAAGCCATACTCGCTAAAGGTGGAAGCGATGCGGTAACCAAATATAATCAGGATCAGAAGAGAAAGAAGAGTGAAAGTGAAGGAATTAACAAGGCTATTGGAAGTAACACGGGAGGTAATAATAATAATCAGAAGAGAAGGTGGTCTGACAACTCATCAACTGGAAATCAGCAAGGAGATCAGAAGAAGAGGATCGAAGCTTGTCCGACCTGCGGGAAAGCTCATTTAGGAGTGTGTATGAAGGGTAAACGAGTGTGCTACAATTGTGGTCAGGAAGGCCACATAGCACCTAACTGTCATAACCCAAAGAAGGGTGCATGCTTCACTTGTGGCTCAAAAGATCATCTTGCAAGGGAATGTCCTAAGAAGGGATCTGAAGGGGCAGGATCAGGAGGAAATAGGGGAAATAGCAGTGGAAGCGCTCTAACTATCACAGGACCAACCGCAACCAACCGACCAACCGCCAGGACATTCAACATGACGGTGCAAGATGCAGTGCAGTCTCGTTATGTGGTGTCAGGTATCATTCCGATCAATAAAGTTAATGCTTATGTATTATTTGATCCGAGTGCTACTTGTTCATTTATATCCGATGACTTTGATAAGAACTTAGAATTGCCTAAGGATGAGTTAGAATACCCCATGAACATAGAAATTGAGAATAGAGAAATAATTCATGTTAAGTACGTACATAAGAACTGTAGAGTGGATATTAAGGGTAATATCATGAACGTAGATCTTATCCCTATTCGACTTGGAGAATTTGACGTTATTTTGGGTATAGACTGGTTATTCAATTACGGGACTGTAATTGATTTCCAGAAGAAGCGTATTAACCTTATGACCCCGTCAAAGGTTGTGTTTTATGGTAGCAAGTCGCCTAGATAAGCAAGTTGTCTGACGATGATGCAGGCCAGGAAGTTGTTAAGACAATGTTGTGTAGGATATCTAGCTTACATAGTCGACAGACGTAAAGCGAATCCAAAAGTAGAGGAGATACCAGTAGTGAAGGACTTCGCAGACGTATTTCCAGACGATCTACCAGGACTTCCGCCAGACAGAGAAGTTGAGTTCGTGATCGATTTGGCGCTAGAAACGGCTCCAATATCGAAGGCACCTTACCGAATGGCACCGGTAGAGATGAAAGAATTAATGGTACAACTACAAGAATTACTGGACAAGAAGTACATTCAATCGAGCTTTGTGGGAATTAATTAGAAATTTAATAATTTGACCTAATTAATAAATGAGAAATTTAATTTTATGACTATGGGAATTAATGAGAAATTATCATATATTAATTAAATTAAAGTAAATAAGACATTTGATTTATTGTATAAAGGGTCGTGACACTATTAAACTATAAGATAAAAGATTTATTAAATTAAATGGTTTTGGAGCCTATTATTGCCAGCCAAACGATGCCCTATGAGAAGTTAGTAGCAGTTTACCCATGATGGGTTAACTGACCACCACAACGCGTCAGTTCTTAAACCTTCATACGTCTTCTTCTTTTATTATCTAAGTCTGGAAAAAAGAAAAAAAAAAGACAACTTACAAAGAGAATTTCAGAGAATTAGAGAGAAACAGTGTGAGTTATTGTGATATTGTAGAAGAACATGAAAGTCAGAAGAATTATTTTAAGGGTAATCTCTTCAACCCAATTTCTATTTTGCGATTGTTAAAGTTTTCATGAAAATGGCTTTAAGTTTTATTAAAACCTCTGTAATTGGAAAAGGGTAGTGATTATGTGTTATATATGTGATAAGATGTTATTATAACATATTTTACTGTATATTGTATATTTCCATATCATCAAATTCATAAAAATTATGTAGTACATTGCTTCTTCAAAATACAGAGTATAAAAATATGGTCATATGACCTTACGTACCAAATTTGATACGTCAATCATATGTTATATCATAAATTTAAACTTGTATATAATTATGCATGTTAAAACAAAGAAAACAAACTTTAAATGAACAGATTCGGTGTTATAACGAACCCGTAGGGTTGATTTTATTGTTTTATGTTCAAAACTTTCAAAAACATCAAGAACAGTAAATTACATGTTTTGATTCTATAAATTATGTGTTTAACTTGTTAAAATCATTCTAGAAAGGTTGAGTAATGATTATGTGTATATTATAATGTCTGGGTATGTTTAAATTCACGTATGGATAAAGAAATTGGTAGAGTTTAGGTTGTTCTGTATGTTCTTCGCGAACTGCAGAATCTGGGTCTGCGTCGTAGCGCGACCGCGCCGCTCCAAAGAACGAATGGAGTGCGCCTGCACCACTTTATAGAACAAATGGAGCGCTCCCACGCCGTGCAGCGCGCCCGCGCCCTACCTGCAGAACTTCAGAAATTTTTCTAAGTGTTCCAGTTTTGAAAATGTGTTTGTAAAACCTAATGTAATGAACATGAAGGCATGTCAAGCATATAATAATATGTTAATTAACTTACGTTATGCGATTAATTAATGAGACTTAAAAGTCCACTAACATATTAAAAGACCAATGTGGGATTCAATAAGTATTTCGAACTATTGATTAATGGGTATTGTGAATGTATTGATATGTAGGAATTAATAAAGAACGTAAATTTATTGTAGCTTGTGCAAAAGGCAAGTTTCCTAACCCTACTTGTTATTGTTATTCAAATGTATAAACTTACATCGAGTTTATTCTCGTTATTATTAATCAAGTTCAATTCGTTATATTAAAGATTTTTAATCTTTTCAAAGTGTGATTTCTGTTATACAATTCTTATTCCATTGTATACCTCTTGATTTATTATTCGATTTGAATATCGCTTATTGTTGAACCTTGTAAGACTAGCTTAACCCTTATTGATTCGGACTAGTCCATAGTTGATGAACGTTCTAAATTTCAGAACCCTTATTGAATTATCCAAACCAAACTTCCTTTGGTGCGGACTCTAATGTCAAACTAAGATGAATAACCCTGTATAGGGATTACTTATGCATTAGCGTTAAGATATTGTGCACAGTATGGTACTAAAGGCTGATCCCCTTAAGTACGAGTAGAAGAGTCCATAGTCTTATGATTGTTAAACATTTCAAGTATAACCCTTGATAACCTAGGACATAGTTCAAGGTCTTATGACCCTCAGAAATCTTTTGATTCTTGTTATTCATTCTTGATTCAAAAGTTGAGTTTTATTCCAGAAGTCTTTGATTCATTCGCATGTTATTATATATTGTTATTTCATTTTTATACTTGTGGGCAATCATGCTCACTCTTGTAATAATAACATTGCGCTTAAGAACGAAAGGTCCGATTTGCCTTCTACTACTAGCAAAGGCAATGGCAAGATTAACAAGTGATGAAGACTTGTTGTTTTTTGTGATGATGTATTCTGTTTTAGACTTATGTTAACGATGTGTAAGATGATTAATTGTTTATGTTTCCGCAGTTAAGATTTAAGGTTAGTATGACCTGGGATTTATGTATTTTTACGATGTAACTCCTTAAGGAGAGGATTTATTTCTATCTATTAATACTTTCGTTTATTATGGGTAGATAGACATATGATGTTTGTATAGTGAACACCAAATCATGTGGGAATTGAAGTACCTTTGGATTGGGGGTGTCACATGTTGCACGAGTATCTGCGCCCCAAAATAGGTATACATCACCCATTCTCGAGTCGCCAAATATAATAAAATTCAAATACAAATTAATTATACAACCGTCATGTAAAATACGACAAAACATAAGTCGAGAGTTTTAATACTTAATATTGTCTTCTCTGCAGATAAGATTCAAACTCAAATGGAGTCCTTATTACATTTATTATCACACTATTTCACCGAATAAAGAGGACTACTAATGCAAACATCTCGACCACACTCCGCTCCCCGACTAGTCCCAGCTATATTCTCATTTCCTGAAGAGAACAATGAAAACAAAGGGTGACCTCAACTAGCCCGATAAGAAATATAATGACTAAGATAATACAGAATAAATTATCGTTAGCCTTCAGCAGTGTTAAACTGATAAAATACAATAAATATCTAGTTTAACTGCAGCAGAACAAGCAATCCATTATAAGAGTCAATTAGAGCATGATATCTATTATCTACTATGATTTAAAAAGTTTATCATCAATTTTATCGCTGAGACTCAGCTTAATAAATAAACCATATCATCGAATCATCCCTGCACTACAGGCCAATGATCAAGAATATTCATGTAATCATCAATGGTCATGATTATACCGAATAATCCCTGGTTATAATCATACCAACAACTGTCCATCAATGCACTACAGCCAATGAGGACTTTTACCACATCATTTGTAACATTACTAATCATGATTATACCGAATAATCCCTCGGTCATAATCATACCAATCAATAAGACATCTATACACGTAAGCCACATATATGACTTTTATCATAATATAAGCAATGAGGATGATGACAATGATATAAGAATTCAATTAAAAGAAAGCAAAGGATAAATTTTTAAGATTTATAATTTAATTTATCTAGAATTCAATAATGTCCAAATTGTCAACACGATATCGCTTTGGGAGTAAAATTCAAGAATAATATCAGATCAAAAATGATTTGACCGAAAAGAAATCAATTTTTGTTATGAATAATACTCGGAATAGAATAGTACCCGTGAATAGTACCGTGAATAGTACTTCAGAAATAGTACTGTGAATAGTACTTTGTGAATAGTACTCGTGAATAGTACTTTATGAATAAGACTTTATGAATAGTACTTTTGAATAAGACCCATGAATAAGTACTTTTGTGAATAGTACCAGATAAATGAATAGTACTCATGGACAAGATTCTCGATATGAAAAACTTAAAATTTAACAAGAATGTGCAAAAATATCCTTGTGAAACGATACTAGATGAAGCACAAATTTCAAGGATATTCTACTAATTTCACTGAGTATAGTAGTAATACTTTAACAAAATGAGGGTATAATCAGAATACGATAGACGAAATAATATTATTACACACATACTACAGAGTATTAAGAAAAATATTATTCCTATGAATATCGAACAAAATAATATCCCTTACCTCGTAAGAAAAATCAAGATCGGATATCGAATAAAGGAGGTAGCGACATTTCTTCTACTTTCTCTCTAAAGCTTCTCTCTATATATTTTCTCTTTCTATAATTGCTTCTTGTGAGTCTTAGTGAATTGGTGAGAATGAAAGAAGAAAGAATGAGCTTCTATTTATAGGAAAACATAGTTTCGATAATCGCACGCTTTTGGGGCTCAAATATTACAAAGATAATACCTTCATCTTTTCCTTCATTTTTAATTTAGTCCTCGCAAGTATTATCAAACTTGCACCACCTCCCCTAATAGTACATCTTGTGAATTAATAGTACAATCATGTGAATCAATAGTACAATCATGTGAAAAAATAATTACAAAGATAAGACCTTCATCTATACCTCCATTTTTAATTTAGTCATGCAAGTATTATCAATCTTGCACCACCTCTCATAATAGTACATGCATGTGAATCAATAATACACACATGTGAACAAATAGTTATAAGCATGTGAATTAATAGCAATTAATTGCTCATTTATCCGATTAATTACCTAATTGGTCAACATAACCTCCATACATCCATTATTATCGAAATAGATGTCGATCTCCACTAACACTAATAATCCCAACATAATGGAAATATCAATTTAATCTTTAATAAACACGAACTTATTCATCATTAATATTATAACTCATAATATTTAACAACCAGATCATTCCTGTGAAAGCAGGGGCTTTCCGATAAGATTTTCTCCCTATCATGCCGCAATTAGGTGACCAAACCTCTCCTCGATGTAACTTTCTAGATATTGTCAATATTGCAAATAATAATATGAATAACTTTGTCGCCTCAATTATTGATTTAATAATATAAAATATTATGCAGATGATATTGTGACAATAATTGAATCAATAATATGAAGATATTATGCAAAGAATTATCGTAGTAATAATTGAGTATAACCGAGTGACTTCTCACGTAAGCATCAATAATCAATACCGTGCTACTACGCAACCACGCCAGACATCGCATTTTTTTACCACCGGTAGTTCAACAGCTTTAACTAGAAAACTTTCGCCGTTATTTTTATAAAAAGATAATTTCGCCATTTTCTAACTACGACAATACTTTTTGTCAGGTCCACTAATGATTGTGCCATCGCATTTAATATTCCCTCGTTAAAACGAATATTCCCCAACCAATCGAATATTATATAACCACTACTTACTTTGCAAAATTTGTAAATAATACACACAACTATAACATTATATCAAATCCACACCATAATATTCAAAAATATATTTCGAGAAAAAATAATCTTTATTCATAAAAGTTGGGGTCTTACAACCTCCCCTTCTTATAAAATTTCATCCTCGAAATTAGGGTACGTATACATGGTATGTCAAAGAGGTGAGGATACCTTAACTTCATTTCTTTATTCTAACTCCCAAATATTTCCTCAACATCGTGGTTTCTCCACAAAACTTCGACTTGAGGTATAACCTCGAGCGTAGAATATGATCCTTCTTATCCAAGATTTTAACAGTAACTCTTCATACGCTAAATCTTCCGCTATCTCGTCCTCGGTTCTAATTCAATAATGTGGTTCGGTCTTTCACATATTTACGTAACATAGATATGTGAAAAACATTATGAACACGAGACATACTTCAAGTAGAAGGCGAGTCTATAGCCACGCCCTACTCGATCGAGGATTATAAATGGGCCAATGAATCGAGGATCGAGCTTTCTCTCTTTCCAAATCTCGTAACTCCTTTCCATGGAGCAACACGTAACAACACACGATCTCCAATATCAATTCCACGCCCTTTCGATGAAGATCAAGATAACTCTTTTCATCGATCTTGTGAGGTTTTTATACGCTGTCGAATCATTTCAATCTTTTCCGTAGTCATACGCATCAACTCCGGCCCCAACAACGCTGCTTCACCCACCTCATCCCAAAGATACTAGATAACGACACTTTCTTCCATACAACGCCTCAAATGGAGCCATGCCAATACTTGCTTGATAACTGTTATTGTAGGAAAACTCCACCAATGGTAAGAACTTGTCCCAACTTCCTTAGAAGTTAAGGACACAGAGTCTTAATAAATCTTCAAGAGTTTGAATAGTCCTCTCCGACTGCCCTTCCGTTTGAGGATGATATGCCGAACTAAATCGTAAATCCATGCTCATAGCTTTTTGGAAACTAACCCAAAATCTTGAAGTGAATCTAGGGTCTCGATCAGAAACAATGGATACTGGTATACCATACAATCTTAAAATCTTGTTTATGTACATACTAGCAAGACGTTCAAGTGTATAAGTTTCTCGAGATCGATAAAGAAATGAGCAGACTTGGTTAATCTATCAACAATGACCCAAATCGCATCTACGCCTTGAGAAACCTTGGGAAGACCAAGAATAAAATCCACGGTAATGTGCTCCCACTTCCATTCTAGAATTTCAAGTGGTTGCAATGGACCTTTTGCACTTGATGTCTCGCCGACTCGCCGACAAGTTAGACACCTCGAGATAAACCCCGCTTATCTCTCTCTTCATATTGCTCCACCAAAATGTATGTCGAAGATCACGATACATTTTGGTACTCCCAGATGGATTGCAAACTGTGTGTCAGGCGCCCATCATGATTTTATACTTCAAGTCGTAATCATTAGGAACACAAAGTCCGGAGTCGACTCAAAGTATTCCTTCTTCATCGATTCTTGCTTCCTAATAAAGACCTTCTTGCACTTTCTTCCTCATAATGCGATCACCTCCGTGTCCAGAGCTTTGAGCAAACTTTAACTTTATCGATTAAAGTCTGCTTCTACTCAGATATTCGCCATCATCACATGGGTCCCTGAGTCTTTAACTCTATCTCCATCCTTTGTAAGTCATACAAAATGGGCTCTTTGCGTTGACAATATCACACTCAGATTTCGCATATGATCTTCTACTCAATGCGCCGATACTACGCTTGCTTTTCCAGATGGTATCAATGGTATGATCGTAATCTTTCAATAGCTCGAGCCATCGCCGTTGCCGCATGTCGAGTTCCTTTTGAGTGAAGAAATATTTGAGGCTTTTTATGATCCGTATAGATCTCCACCTTCTCTCCATATACAGGTAATGCCTCCAAATCTTAAGCGTTAAAAACGATAAATGCTAACTCTAGATCATGAGTAGGATAATTCCTCTCATATTCTTTTGAGTTGTCGTGAGGCATAGGCTATGACTTTCCCATGTTGCATGAGAACACATCCTAACCCTTTGCTCAAGCATCATCAGAGATGACAAATCCTCCGAGCCAAATGGTATTGTTAAACAAAAATAAAATGAGTCTCCTCTCGAAGTTCTTGAAAACTCTTCTCACATTCCTCGCTCCAACCGAATTTTGTATCTTTCGAGTCACCGAAGTTAATGGAGTAGAGATTCGAGAAAATCCTTCTACGAAATCTCCGATAATAACCAAATAAGCCGAGAAAGCTACGATTTTGGTCATCGACTTAGGTTGCTCCCAGCTTTAAATTGCTTCAATCTTTGCCGGGTCAATAGATATTCCGTGATTTGATATTACGTGCCCAAGGAATGCTACTTCCTCAAGCCAGAACTCGCATTTCTTTAACTTGGCATATAACTTGTTTTCACGATGCTTTTGGAGTATCAGCCTCAAGTGTTGCTCTTGATCTTCACGGCTTTTGGAGTAAATGAGAATGTCATCAATAAAGACAACCACAAAGTGATCCAAATATTCCTTGAATACTCG
Source organism: Panax quinquefolius (assembly GCA_020205615.1). Classification (NCBI taxonomy): domain Eukaryota; kingdom Viridiplantae; phylum Streptophyta; class Magnoliopsida; order Apiales; family Araliaceae; genus Panax; species Panax quinquefolius. Next base: position 122,238,017 of record CM035172.1, on the reverse strand, counting down.
GTTCATCATATCCATAAAGGTAGCAGGAGCATTAGTTAATCTAAAAGACATGACTAGGAATTCGTAATGCCAATACCGAGTTCTGAAAGTAGTCTTTAGAATGTCATCAGTTTTAATCTTCAACTGATAATATCCAGAATGAAAATCGATCTTTGAAAAGAATTTGGCGCCTTGCAACTGGTCAAACAGGTCATCAATGTGAGGTAACGGGTACCTATTTTTGATGGTGACATGATTCAACTACCGATAATCAATACAAAGTCGCATACTTCCATCTTTCTTCTTCACGAATAGAATATGAGCACCCCAAGGAGACGTACTAGCATGAATGAAACCGATATCTAACAATTCCTTTAGTTGGGTTTTTAACTCCTGAAGTTCAATAGGAGTCATTCGATATGGGGCTTTGTAAATGGGTTTTGTATCGGGTTCAAGGTCGATACCAAACTCAATTTCACGCCCGGGGTATAGCCGAAAAGTTCTTCTGGAATACGTCAGAAATTTATTAACAATAGAAATATCATTCAAATCGACGATTTTTTTTGTTTAAATCAGTAATATGAGCTAAGAAAGCTTGACATCCGCTTTTCAATAAACGAATAGCTTTTATGGCTTGAGATGACTGTGATTGATTTTAATGGTTTGGTCGCTTGAATTTGCATAATAGGTTGATTAGGAATATGAAAGCTAACAACCTTACGAAAACAATCAATTTTAGCATGATAAGTAGTTAACCAATCAATCCCTAGAATCACGTCAAATGTAAGTATTTTTAAGGAGATAAGATCGACAGGTAATGTGCGGTTACCGATTTGAATCAAACAAGACTTATAAACAGTGGATGTAATGAAGGTTTCTCCCAATGGAGTTTCAACAAATAAGTCAAAGTCTAATTTCTCCGGAGTCAAATTTAAATATTGAACGCAAGTAAGAGAAATAAAAGAATGTGTAGAACCGGTATCAAATAAGGTATAGACTTCGCTAGAGTTTATGATTAGCTTACCCGTGATCACCTCGTTCGGATTCCTCGCTTTTTGGGAGGTTACGACAAATGCACTCCCTTGAACTACCGGTTTTGTCTTGTCTGGGACGGCCTTTGATGCCTCCATCCCAGCTTGACTTGACTTCGGTGCACGACAAAATCGGGCAAGACGACCTTCTCTTCCGCAATTATAACACGCTTTGGATTGCTACGTAAAGTTCGGACTGATATGTCCCTCCCCTCCACATTTGTACCATACGATTGGCTGTCGTTCCCCTTCCTTAACAACAGGTGCTGGTGATGACGTCTTTCCATCATTGTTGAATCTCCTCTTCTTGAAATTTCCACTTCTATTATCTTGGCCATGATTACCACTGAAGTGGTTACCATTTCTGGCATGTTGGTTCCCTCCACGTTTGTTGTCACCGCTTCAATGACTGATACCACTGGTAGGGGTGCTCAAAAAAATCGGTTTTTCGGTTTTTTACCGAACCGGTCTGTACCGAAACCAGCGGTACCGATTTTTTTCGATACCAATTTTTCGGTTTTTTTATAATTTTCGGTACCGGTTGCGGTAATGAATTTTTTGGATTCGATAAAAACCAAAATATCGAAGAAAAAAACCCGAATAATGTCTGCTACTACTAATGAATTAATGATGTCTGACAAATCCATTTATTGATAATTCATTTCTAATGTGCCTGTAATACCAAAGTCTTACAAAACTAAAATGACAAATTTACTCATGTATGAACCGACTAACCCCAAGAGACCCCACCCTAAATTTAAAGCATATTTCATTCTACTCCGCTTTTAAATTAAACAAACTAAATTATATTATTTTATTAATTTCTTAAAACAAATGTACAATAAATTTATTCTTATTTATTTTTCAATAATTATAATTATTTGTATTATAATTTATAATTAAATAGGTTTATACTTATTTTTAATTATAAAATTTTACAAATTAAATTAAATAAGTCACATATATCTCTATTATTGATGGATATTCTTTTAATAAAAGAAGTTTACTTCATAAAATATAAAAATTTTAAAGATATACATTTTTTAAGTATTTAATTTTTTTGCATGACATGATAATATAATTGAGAACTATAGATCGATCATACATGATCCGCCTTTTTATACACAAAAACTAAAATGACAACCTCGCTTTCACTACTTTATCGCAAAAAGACTATAGAATTAATGAATGAGGAGCAAAAACTTAATGCAAAGCAAATCATGATAGGAGACTAAAAGTGCATAACATAGCAGGTTAATATTTAGTAAATTGTTTCTTCGAACAGTTAAGGATGACAGTTTGTCATAACATTAAAGCTGGCATTTGATTCGACATAGTTCTACCAGTGCCACATTATGATCAATTAATTATTATAGAAGACCTTTTGAAAATCTTAAGGGTAAAATCTGGAATTGATCCAGGTTAGTTCTAAAAAGCCAACAGTACACAAGCCTTAGCCAACTACAAAACCTATATGATTTCAATTGATATAACAATAGACAGTAGACAATAGACTTCTATTCAAAAATCCAACAACAATTTCAATTGACATAACAAGCAGCCAACTACAGTCTACAAGTCATATATAAATTGTATATGATTTCTTTTTCTTAGTTTTAAAAAAAATGTTAATATATTAAAAAAATTATTTAATTATTATTATTTATTAATAATTACATATATCACTACGTCATGCAGATAACCGAAAAAACCGAACCAAAAAAAATGGTACAAGAATATGTATCGAATCCCAGATCAAACAAAGAATTCGATACCAGCTTTGATTCTTGTTTTTCAGGTAATTTCGGTTCGATATCTGGGTTCGCTTTTTTTCAGCATTCGGTTCAGTTTTTTACCGATGAGCACCCCTAACCACTGGTATTATCATTTTGTCGACTGCTCTCTCTTAGTTGGGTTGACTCGTTATCGCGCTTCAATAATTGAGCCCTATTTACAACATCTGAATACAAACACAGTTTGTGAGAAATTAAGTATTGACATATCTCGGGTTTCAAACCTCTTAGAAACATCCATGTCATTCTCTCCTCATTATCAACCAAATGAGATGCAAACCGGGACAACTTGGCAAACTTAGCTTCGTACTGTGACACGGTCATATTGTTTTGCTCCAGCTTGATAAACTCTACCTCCTTCATATGACGAATATTTTCGGGAAAGTACTTGTCGTTGAATAGTTCTTGGAACTTCTCCTAAGACATCTTCAGTGCGGCAAGTTGAGTACGCTTTACAGATTTCCACCAAGAATCTGCCCTCTCGCTGCAATACATGAAGGTGGCAAAGGGAACCTTTTGCTCCTCGGAGCATCCCAAGACATCAAATATCTTGGTGATCTGCTTTATCCACGTCTCCGTCTTAAGTGGTTTTGGCTCTCCAAAAAACTCCGGTGGTCCCAGCTCTTTGAACTATTTAGCGGTGACCGTCCGAGAGTTGCTAGTGTTTCCACCTGCATTTTGAACAGGAGTCGTTCTCGCCTGATGTTGCATGAAATGCATAAAGCTTCTGAACATCTCATCGTTCACCATTTCATCGGTGTTATTGTTTACCTGAGGATTATTATCTTCATGTTGCACATTATCCTGGGTATTGATCGTTGGTGACTCAACGGTCTCATGTGCTTCATTGCTTATCTCAATATTTTTGGATGCCATTTTCAAATACTGCCACAAAACAAGGGTTAATTGACATGTCACATATTATCCCTATACTCTGACCGACCAAATAAATACCAAATAAACTTAAGTAGGTCATACTAGCGAAAGAATTCCCCGTCTCTCCCCTCCTAGTTCTTGTCTCACATCTCAGCCAGGGATCATATCCCTAAGCTTTGATACCAACTGTGACGCCCCAAAAATAGGTATACATTACCCATTCTGAGTCGCCAAATACATGGAATAAAATTTAAATACAACTTCATTATACAATTTTCGTGTAAAATACGACAAAACATAAGCTGAGAGTTTTAATACGAATATTGTCTTCTAGACAGTATTCAAACTCAAATGGAGTCCTTATTACATTTATTATCACACTATTTCATTGAATAGTGAGGACTACTAATGCAAACATCTAGACCGTCACTCCGTCCCCCGACTAGTCCCAGCTATATTCTCATTTCCTAAAGAGAACAATGAAAACAAAGGGTGAGCTCAACTAGCCCAGTAAAAAATATTATGACTAAGATAATGCAGAATAAATTATCGTTAGCCTTCAAGAGTGTTAAACTGATAAAATACAATAAACATCTAGTTTAACTGCAGTGGAACAAGCAATCCATTAGAAGAGTCAAGTAGAGCATGATATCTACAATCTTCTATGATTTAAAAAGTTTATCATCAATTTTATCGCTGAGACTCAGCTTAATAAATAAATCATATCATCGAATCATCCCTGCACTACGGGCCAAGGATATTCATGTAATCATTAATGGTCATGATTATACTGAATAATCCCTGGTTATAATCATACTAACAACTGTCCATCAATGCACTATAGGCCAATGAGGACTTTTACCACATCATTTGTAACATTACGGGTCATGATTATACCGAATAATCCCTGGTCATAATCATACCAATCAATAGTACATCTATACACGTAAGCCACAAATGACTTTTATCATAATATAAGCATGAGAATGATGACAATGATATACGAATTCAATTAAAAGTAAGCAAAGGATAAATATTTAAAGATTTATAATTTAATTTATCCAGAATTCAATATTGTCCAAATTGTCAACATGATACTGCTTTGTGGAGTAAAATTCAAGAATGATACTGTATCAAAAATGATTTGGACCGAAAAGAAATCAATTTTTGTTATGAATAGTACTCCAGGTGAATAGTACCCGGGTGAATAGTATCCCGTGAATTGTACTTTGAGAATAGTACTATGTGAATAGTACTCGTGAATAGTACTTTATGAATAGTACTCGTGAATAGTACTTTATGAATAGTATTTGTGAATAGTACTTTATGAATAGTACTTTTGTGAATAGTACCGTATAAATAAATAGTACTCATGGACCGTACTCCGGCATGAAAAACTTAAAATTTAACAAGAATGTGCAGAAAATATTCTTGTGAAGCGATACTAGATGAAGCGTAAATTTCAAAGATATTCTACTAATTTCACGGAGTATAGAAGCAATACTTTATAAAATGAGGGTATAATCAGGAATACGAGACAAAATAATATTACTCACATACTACAGAGTATGGAAGAAAATATTATTTCTATGAATACTGAACAAAATAATATCCCTTACCTCAGAAGAAGACTGAAGACTGGATACTGGAATAGTGAGGTAGCAGACTTCTCTTCTACTTTCCCTCTAAAGCTTCTCTCTCTATAGCTTCTCTTTCTATAATTGCTCTTGTGAGTATTAGTGAATTGGTGAGAATAAAAGAAGAATGAGCTTCTATTTATAGGAAAACATAGTTTCGATAATTGCACGTTTTGGGGCTCGAAATATTACAGTATAATACCTTCATCTTTTCCTTCATTTTTAATTTAGTCCTGCAAGTATTATCAAACTTGCACCACCTCCCCTAATAGTACATCTTGTGAATCAATAGTATAATCATGTGAAAAAAATTAATTACAGTATAGTACATTCATCTATACCTCCATTTTTAATTTAGTCATACAAGTATTATCAATCTTGCACCACCTCCCATAATAGTACATGCATGTGAATCAATAATACACACGTGTGAACAAATAGTTATAAGCATGTGAATTAATAGCAATTAATTGCTCATTTATCTGATTAATTACCTGATTGGTCATTATAACCTCCAGACATCCATTATTATCGAAATAGATGTCGATTTCCACTAACACTAATAATCCCAACATAATAAAAATATCAATTTCATCTTTAATCAACACGAACTTATTCATCATTAATATTATAACTCACAATATTTAATAACCAGATCATTCCCAGGAAAGAGGGGGCTTTCCAATAAGGATTTCTCTCTATTAGCACGCAATTAGGTGACCAAACCTCTCCTTGACAGAACTTTCTAGACATTGTCAATATTGAAAATAATAATATGAATAATTTTGTTGTCTCAATTATTGATTTAATAATATAAAATATTATGCAGATGATACTGTGACAATAATTAAATCAATAATATGAAAGATATTATGCAGCAATTATTGTAGCAATAATTGAGTATAACTGAGTGACTTCTCATGTAAGCATCAATAATCAATACAATGTGCTACTATGCAACCACTCGTATTACTGTACTTTTACCACCGATTAGTTCAATAGTTTAACGGTAAAATTTTCGCCGTTATTTTTATAAAAAGATAATTCTGTCGTTTTCTAACTACGATAATACTTTCGTTGTGGGGTTCACCAATGATTGTGTCGTTGTACGAATATTCCATGTTAAAATGAATATTCCCCAACCAATCGAATATTATATAACCACTTGCTTACTTTGCAAAATTTGTAAATAATACCCACAACTATAACATTATATTAAATCCACACCATAATATTCAAAAATATATTTCGAGAAAAATTAATCTTTATTCATAAAAGTTGGGGTCTTACAATATCCCTAAACTCTTATACCAACTATGACGCCCCCAAAATAGGTATACATCACTCATTCTGAGTCGCCAAATACATGGTACAGAAATAAATACAACTTCATTGATACAATTATCGTGCAAAATATGACAACACATATACTGTGAGTTTAAATACAAATATTGTCTAATAGACAGTATTCAAACTCAAAAGGAGTCCTCCTTACAATTATTGATACACTATTTTACAAAAATAGTGAGGACTGCTAAAACAACTTTCTATAATCATCACTCCATACCCCGACTAGTTCCTACTAAATTCTCACCTCTTAAGAAAAAAAATGGAACAAAAAGGAAAAGGGTGAGCTCAACTAGCCCAGTAAAGAATATTATGACTAAGATAATATACAACAAATTATCATCAGTCTTCAACAGGGAAAAATCTGATAGAATATAATAGACAACAAGTTTTAGATCAACAACTGCAGCGGAAACAACAATCCATTAGAAGAGTCAAGTAGAGAATGAATTCCACTATCTTCTAAGATTTAAAAGTTCATCATCAATATTTTATCCTATAACATCAATCAATATACATCTTGAATCAAATATTCATCTTTGTACTACAGGCCAAAGATATTCATTTGTATCACCAGTTGGTCATGTTCATCTCAACACCTGTTCATCTTTGCACTACGGGCCAAAGATATTCATCAGTTAATCATTCATCTTTGCACTACAGGCCAAAGATATTCAGTAATATCATCATTTAGGACTGAGGATGATAAAAATATCTTAAAGAAAATGAATCCAGTGAGATAAAAGATCAAAGATTAGGGATTCGTACTTTAGTTTATCCAAGTTCAAAAATACCTTATAATAATCAATTGTGGAGCAAAATTCAAGAATGAAGATCAAAACATGGATACAATCAAAGATAGTAACCATAATAGACAACTTAGACAAAGAAAAGAAAAAAATTCTGTGAATAGTACCATATTTGTGAATAGTACCGTATACGTGAATAGTGTCGTATACGTGAATAGTAACCCCGACACAAAAAGGTAGAAATTCCACAAGAAAACTCATACTTCGTGAATAGTACCGTATTCATGAATAGTGTCGTATACGTGAATAGTAACCTCGACATGAAAACGGTAAAATTTTCATAATAAAATTTATACCAATATTTCTATATAATGATATTGAAATAATAACATCATTTACGAAGAAAATAACATCCCTTACCTCAAAAGAGAAGTACTTCCAGCTAAAATATCAGGTACAAGGCTAAAGAAAATTTGTACTGAATAGCAACTCACAAAATATCTATATACTCACAAAATACACTCGATAATATAGAGAGATAAAAAAACTTATTTCTGGTGTGATTTTCAATTCTAACTAAGCACCATATTTATAGGAAAATGCTTAGAACGCCAAAGGAGACTAACTAATAAAATAATATTATTTCTTTTTCTTTCTTCTATGCATGCTAAGTTGGACAATCAAGACCAACCACCTTTGAACAAAATTTCCATCACATGTTTTCAAAAAAACAAAGTTGGTCCCACCCATAATTTTAATAAAAATATTTAATTTCTAAAAATTTAATAATTCATAATAAATAGCTCTTTTATAAGAAAAATACGAATTTTATGTCCATTCCATAAGAAATTGAATTCTCTACAACTTTGTAGCTTTAAGTTTTTCCAAATTCTAAACGAAAAATGCCCGAAATTCACATACAAACGTTTTTTATTCCGACAAAATACTGATAAAACACCTCAGCATTAATTCCTTCATTTATAATCACATGAAATAAATATTTCCCTATCCTTCATTTATATCCACATAAAATAAATATTTTCTTATCATATAAATCAATAATTAATTATTCACAAATAATATTACAGAATCACAATTATGACAACCAGGTTGTTCCTAGGAAAGAGGGGGCTTTCCGATAAGGATTTCTCTTACTGGAGCGCAATTAGGTGATCAAATCTCTCCTTAGACAGAACTTCCTTAGACATTGTCAATAATGCTATCTAATAATATTAATCAAATAATATGAATTATTGATATGATAATGGGAAATACTGTGCAGTGACAATTATTGAAACAACAATAATATAAAATATCAACGTAACAATTATTGAATCAAAAAAATAAAATATTGAACAGTAATTACTATAACAATTATTGAGTAGTGCCTTCTTACGTAAGAATCAATAATTAAAAAAAATTGTGCAATACCGTGTGCTACTGTGTAACCACACGTATTACTGTATTTTAACCACCGTGTATTCCAACAGTGTTAACGGTAACAACTACGCGGTTATTTATAAAAACTCAAACTTCTCGTTATCTTCATCCGACCATTTTCCTTTATGGGCCCACAAATGGTTGCGCCGTCATACGAATATTTCCCGACAGCAAGAATATTCCACGACCAAACGAATATTCCCCGACAAAATGAATATTTTATAACCACTTGCTTATTTTGCAAAATTTGCACATTTCACCCATAACCAAAGCATTATATCAAATTAACACCTTATTAATCACAATAATAAATAGAGGAAATTCGATTTTATTTATAAAAGGTTGGGGTCTTACAAATTCTGTCGTTGTGCTTGTTGTCTTCATTTGATCTTGCTCGACTACGATCTCTACCTCTGATATGATCAATAGACTCTACGACTCGGAGTGTAGTCTACGATTCTTGACTAGACTTCGACATCAGTAGACTCTACGATTCCGAGTGTAGTCTACGATTCTTGACTTGGCTTTGGCAGATGCTTGGTCGACTCGTAGGAAGACTGTCTCTACGATTTTGAACATGACTTCCTCAGCAGACTACGGCTCCGAGGAAGTTCTTCTCGACACACTACGATCCTTCCTCGTCTTTCCTGACAGTCTACGAACTCCGAGATCTACTATCTTGCAGACTATGATTCTGCCTCGATAGCTCTCGAGTTTTCCTTGACTCTCCTGGCAGACTATAATTTTTGGTACAGTGCTCGACGATCAGACAAGCCTATCTATTACATCATAAGATCAACCTAACAAGCTTGATCTTTCTATAATTATAGTCCTTGTACATCATTTCTTTTTAAGGACTTTACAAAGCTGTTTTGCTTATGTAGGATCATCCTAACACATTTGATCAATTCATTCTAAGTCCTTGTATATAGGTTTCTATTATCTATCAAAGGACTTTACAACTTTTCTTAATGCAAGCATACTTGCATATTCATTCATATATATCATAATTAAATCATATTAAATAGGAATATCATTCACATGTTTATTCCTGACAGAAAGGTCGACGCCAATTATTTCGGCTAGATCGAGAAAGCGATTAGATATTGAAATCATTGTATTTCATTGTTGTGATTCAAACTCTGGTTATAAGACTGAGAAGAACAACCTTTTATATAAAGGGAACCTTGGGGTCATATATTCGGCCGTTGCGCGCGTGTTAGTATTATGCATAATATTGGGTATTGTGACGCTCCTAAAATAGGTATACATCACCCATTTTGAGTCGCGCAAATAAATGGTACAGAAACAACTACAACTTCATTTTTACAATTGTCGTGGAAAATACGACAACACATATACTGTGAATTTAAATACATATATTATCTTCTAGACAGTATTCAAACTAAAATAAGTTCTCATTATAATTATTGATACACTATTTTATAAAATAGTGAGGACTTCTAAACAACTATCTTGATCCATCATTTCATACCCCGACTAGTTCCTGCTATATTCTCTCCACCTGAGAAGAAAAATGGAACAAAAATGAAAAAGGTGAGCTTAACTAGCCCAGTAAAGAATATTATGACTAAGATAATGAACAACAAATTATCGTTAGCCTTCAACAAATTAGATAAAATATAATGGACAACAAGTTTTAGATCAATATTCGCAGCGAAAATAACAATTCATTAGAAGAGTTAAGTAGAGAATGAAATCTATTATCATCTATGAATTTAAAAGTCCATCATCAATATTTTATCCCTGTAACATCAATCAATATACATCTTGAACCAAATATTCATCTTTGCACTACGCGCCAAAGATATTCATTTGTATCACCAGTTGGTCATATTCATCTCAACACCTGTTCATCTTTGCACTACGGGCCAAAGATATTCATCAGGTAATCATTCATCTTTGCACTACATGCCAAAGATATTCAGTTATATCATCATTTAGGACTGAGGATGATGAAAAATATTTTAAAAATGAATCTAGTGAGATAAAAGGACAAAGATTAGGGATTCGTACTTTTAGATAATCCAAGTTCAAAAATACTCCATAATAAACCATAGTGGAGTAAAATTTAAAAATGAAGATCAAAACATAGATACAATCAAAGATAGTAACCATAATCGACATCTTGGACAAAGAAGAGCAAATTTTATTTTTCTGTGAATAGAGCCGTATTCGTGAATAGTGTCGTATACGTGAATAGTATCGTATACGTAAATAGTAACCCCGACACAAAAAGGTAAAAATTTCACAAGAAAAATCATACTTCGTGAATAGAACTCGTGAATAGTATCGTATTCGTGAATAGTATCGTATACGTGAATAATGTCGTATACATGAATAGTAACCTCGACATGAAAAGGTAAAAATTTCATAATAAAATTCATACCAATATTTCGGTATAATGATATTGAAAGAAGTAACATCATTTACAAAGAAAATAACATCCATTACCTCAAAAGAATAGTACTTCTGTCTGAAATACCGGATATAACGCTGAAGGAAACTTGCACTGAATAACAACTCTAAAAGTATCAAAATACTCACAAAATACACTTAATAATATAGAGAGAGAAAGCTTATGATTCTGGTGTGATTTTCAATTCTAACTAAGCACCCTATTTATAGGAAAATGTTAGAACGCCAAAGCAGACTAAATTAATAAAATAATATTTTTTCAAAAAATTTATACGCACACCTCTTGGACCAAAATTCAGCCACCACCAGTGGGCCCACCAAAATTCAGATTTTCCACACCAACCAAAAGTGGGGCCCACCCATGTTTTTAATAAAAACATTTATTTTCAAACTTCAATAATTCATAATAAATAGCTCATTTATCAGAAAAATTAGAATATCATGTCTATTCCATAAAAAATTTAATTTTCTACAACTTTGTAGAAGAAAGTTTTTCCAAATTTCAATAAAAAAATGTCTGAAATCCACATACGGATGATTTTTAACACCTCTATTCCAACAAAATACTGATAAAACACCTCAACATTAATTCCTTCATTTATATCCACATAAAAAATAAATATTTCCATATCATATAAATTAATAATTAATTATTCACAAATAATATTACAGAATCACATTTATGACAACCAGGTCGTTTCCAGGAAAGAGGGGGCTTTCCGATAAGGATTTCCCCTTATTGACGCGTAATTAGATGACCAAACCCTTTCCTAGACAAGACTTCCTTAGACATTGCCAACAATGATATGTAATAATATTATTCAAATAATATGAATTATTGATCTGATAATGGAAAATACTGTGCAGTGACAATTATTGAAACAACAAAAATATAAAATATCAATGTAACAATTATTGAATCAAAAAAAATAAAATATTGAACAGTAATTACTATAACAATTATTGAGTAGTGCCTTCTTACGTAAGAATCAAGAATTAAAAAAATTATGCAATACTGCAATGCTATCAGGCAAAACCACGCCAGACATCAGATTTTTTAACCACCGTGTATTCCAACAAAGTTAATTGTAATAATTACGTCGTTATTTATAAAAACTCAAACTTGTCATTTTCTTCATCCTAACGCGTTTTTCACATTATGGGACACCTGAATGGGCTCGCGCATATCGTATTTATTATTTCTCGACAACAAGAATATTCCACGACCAAACGAATATTCCCCGATAACAATGAATATTTTATAATCACTTGCTTATTTTGAAAATTTTGCACATTTCATCCATAACCAAAGCATTATATCAAATTAACACCTTATTATTCACAATAATAATTAAAGGAAATTCGATTTTATTTATAAAAATTGGGGTCTTACAGGTATAACGAAGCTGATCACTTTGTGTACTTGCGGAGGGGTATGATTTAATCTTTATGGTTATCTGATACACCTGGGTATATCAAAGTAAAACCTTTGATAATTACTCGAGAAGAGACGTTCAAGATCCAATGGATCACTCAACATAAATCTGGAACATATTCCACTTTGTTAGTGCATAGAATTGAATATCATAGAAACTTCGAAAGCGTTGTACTCTTTCCTGTTGAATTATGGTTTAGCATAGGATGCGAGAAAGACATGTTATTGATTAATAATTTGTTCAGCTATTTCAAAGTCCTTCGAACTTTGGTGTCATTCTATCGAATCAATAGTCTAATATTCTTGATTCTTATACATTATTGTATGTCTTAACTTGCGAAGAAAATTTGTTGCTCACCCTTGCTTAAATAAAATATTTCAGCTAGGAATGAAGTAGTTGGAGGGGTTGACAAGGACAAATGTAAAGGTGTATTGTTGGAGTAGTTATGATAAAGATTATTAATTATGTTGTTTTGTAAACCTTTTTTGTATATCTAAGGGTATGTTTTGTAATGTTAAGGTTAGAAGACATGGAATAATGTATTAACAATATTAGTTAATGAGATGTATGTTTATATTCATCAATGAATGAGTAGTTGGATGCCTTTAATGTTTATTTTTGTATGTATTCAAAGTACTTAATAATGAGAATTGCTCATATTTTCTGTAGGTATTTAAAAAAATAAATATATAAATGTAATAAATATAAAATTGTACGGAGTACTTAAGTTTGGTCCGTGACTCTTTGGTACAACTTTTAGGGTATGTTTGATAAAAACTGAATGACTCTGAATATGAATATGAATGAGTTGAATTTGAATCTGAATGAAAAAAGTTATTTGATAATTGATATGTCTGAAACATCTGAATGACAAAATTTTATTATTCAGTCATTCAGCTAAAAAAATCTGATTTAACCATTCAGCTCGTCCATCTTACCGATTCAGCCACCATTCAGACCAAAATAAACGCACTGACCGATTCAGCTATTCAGTCTTTCAGTCATTCAGCTCTAAACAAACACCCCTTTAGTACAAAGTATGCATTTAATGTTGCATTTATGCATGTATTCAAAGTAATAATGAAAATTGTTTATATTCTTGTAGATATTAAAAATAATAAATTCAAAATATTAACGAAAATTATTCATATTTTTAGACTATTGTGTTTAGTTTAAAAAGACAAAATGAGAATTGTTATACACTAAGGGGGGTGTATTCAATTAAGATTTTTAAAAACTTTTAAAGATTTTAAAAGTTTGGTTGTATTCAATCAAGACATTTAAAGAGTTTATAAAAGTTTACTGGTACTCAATTACAACTTTTTTAATGTCTTTAAAAGTTAGGTGGTATTGAATTAAGATTTTTACAAAGTCTATAAAAGTATTTTGGTATTCAAAAAGTCATAGATTTTTTAGATTTTTATCAAATGGTAGAGTTTGATAGACTTCAGAAAAAAAATTATAACTATCAACACATATTCAAAGTCTGACCTCATCTCTAAAGACTTTTAAAGACTTTCAAATATTAAACTCAAAGATGGAAGTTCGAATCGCCAGTAAAGAGGGAACCTAGAAATTCGCGGTGTAATACTCAGAAAAAAATAATAATAAAGAAATAAAATAAAATAAATAAATAACATTTAAATTTATATTTTATATAATTTAATTGAACTTTGTCTTTTATTGGGTCAAACTAATTATTTATTTTATATGGGCTAATAAGTATTAATATGTGATGGATAAATTAATTTGGTAAAATCTGAGCCTTAAAAGTAATTGGATTTAATTTATATGTGGATAAAATTAAATTAAATTATAATTAAGAGAATTAACAAGATATATTAATAAGTAAACAAATAACTAAAGACCTAATCTGTCTCGCAGTACGTGTAATCGAGAAAAGAGGAAAAAAGCACAGTAAATTGGTAAGGGAGAAAGCGGCAGTTCGAAAGCTTCCAATACAAAGACGAAAGAAATTTGTTTAATAAAGGTGAGATAAAATCATGAATTCTCATATCAATTGTTCATGTATGTATATATATTTAAAGCTTTTGTCCTATTATTAAGGGTAAAGTTCAGATCACCACCTGGGGTTTTGGCGCTTTCCCACTTAACCACCTGTAGTCAGTAAAGCTACATTTAAACTCCCGACTTTTTGAGTTGAAGTGAAAACGTCACTTTTTCCATCCAAGTTAATTGTGCGTGTATGTCAAATGCCAAAAGCGCGTGAAAAGGGGCTGTAACGGTCAAAAAAGACTGATAAATATCTGAAATACCCCCTTCTTGATTACAGGTGGTTAAATTGGAAAGACCCAAACCCCAAGTTGTTTCTTTAAATCATGTCAATCAATTAATGAATATCTACAAATTCGGCTTGCTTCCAAGTTGAAAGTATTTAACACAACATCATGGTCAAATAAAAAACATATTATTAAGATTTCCAACAAATCAATAAATATTTCAAAGCAATACTAGTACAGGTGGAGAGGTACTCCTGCAGATCCCTTATTCACTTGTCCAAATTAAGTCGAAGGCTGCTCATATACATCGAATTTACTGTGTTAGCGTTTACATTTACATTTTACATCGAATATACATCGAATATACTAGTTTGCTGATATTCATGAATATGTTTGCTGATATTAGCACTACAGTAGAACAGTTCCTACATATTACAAAAGACAACAGCAACTAGCCAACTACAGTCTATATATTACAAAATGAACTGTCATTCGACAGATAACAGCAACAAGCCAACAAGTCAACAACAGAAGTATAGAACAGTTCCTACAGTGAGACCATCAAAAGCTTCCTTCACACCAATCAACTCCCTTTGCTTTGCTTCTTGAGCTTGCTAGTGTTTCTTCCTCCATTGTTGCAGTTGATGAACACCCAGCCAAAGCCTACCAAATGAAGATACACAAAACCATATTACCTATGTCCAAACTTCTACAATAATAAGTGTTCACAATAATAAAAAGTATGTGTGCTTTGCATTTAGTCTTCATGTCAATAGGTTATAGTCTTCAAACTGTGAAATTCTATATAATTTTAGTCGTATGTAGGTGCCAATCTATTTTTTTAAAATAAATCGTTCTTTATTTTGTGGTTTATCTATTTTGTGCTTGTTATTACTAGCTTTAGTGAACTGACCAATTTATCTCAAAGCTATAATTGTTGAAAATGAGCTTAACAATGTACATCCTATTTTAAATACTACCCATCACGTGTAGAAGACGTGAACCAAAAAACATTGCAAACTCCATGTTTGGCACCAAATAGCTCTAAAAACTTTAATTACTGGAAGATGGCTGAACAAGGTTTATCTTGCATTAACAGTATTATACAGAAACTTTGTTTTATGATGGCTAGCCTTCTTTTTTGCTTCCGCTCCTTTAGTTTTAGCTCAATTCTATTAAGGATAATAAGCTTAAGAACACATGATTATTGTAAAATCCCAAATTTTACGAATAAAGATTTAATTTTCTCGAAATATTTTTTTTTTTAATATTATGGTGTGAATTTGAGATAATATTATAGTTGTGGGTAGTATTTATAAATTTTGCAAAGTATGCAAGTTGTTATATAATATTCGATTGGTCATGGAATATTCTTTTTATTGGGGAATATTCGTACGACGGCATAATCATTGGTGGACCCCACAACGGAATTATTGTCGGATTGAGAAAACGATAAAAGTATTTTATTGAAAATAACGGCGGAAGTTTTACCATTAATACTGTTGAATTACTCGGTAGTAAAAGTACGATGTCTGCGGTTGCATAGTAGCACACCAGTATTGATTATTGATATTTATGTGAGAAGTCACTCAGCTTTGTTCAATTATTGCTACAATAGTTGTTGACAAGTATCTCACATTATTTGATTTAATTATTGTTGATTTAGAAGTTTTGTTTTATTCACGTAATAAAATAGAAATATCTTTTATATAAAATAGAATACTTTATTAAAGTTATTCTATAAATAGAATATATTATATTCTATTATGCATAGTGTTTTGCATAGTAAAATCTTTTTATATAAAATAAAATACTTTATTAAAGTTATTCTATAAATAGAATATATTATATTTTATTATGCATAGTGTTTGCATAGTGCCCGTGATAAGTGTTTGCATAGTAAAAATCTTTTTATATAAATAGAATATATTATATTTTATTTAAAAGATTTTTCTTTAAATATGGACCGTCGATTAAAGTAAATCAATCTGACCGCTCATGGATTAGTTATTACTATGCATTCCATTTTCTATAAATAAGAAGCTCATTCCTTCATTATTTTCTTACGAATTCAATTGAACTCTGAGAGAGAAACTATAGAGAGAGACTATAGAGATAGAAAAAAGTTTTCGCTACTTCACTACTCTTATATCAAGTATTATTTTACGGTAAGGGAATATTATTTCTTTTGTATTTATGAAGAGAACTTACATTATTCCATTCTTTATTATTCTCACTGGAATAACCAAAGATATCTGCGGACTACCCTATACTTGGTGACATTCTTCTATTATTCTGCATCTTTATTATTCGCCGAATATCACCGTGCTGCATTTATACGTAAACTCAGTTTCCATTTTTATTATTCCGTCTTTATTATTACGCCGGAATATCCTCGTCATGCTATATACGTAAACTCGGTTCCATCATTTATTATTTCGCATTTATTATTACATTTGGAACATCCTCGTTGGGTTGTGAATTTCACGACTGGTTCCATTATTATTATTCTGTTGGAATAATTGTCATGCCAAATCTGCGCATGCATGGTGATATCTTTTGTTATTCCATTCGGTATTATACTCATTGATTAAAATTTTGACTTCTATACTCCATGAAATTAGTGGAATATCCACGATATTTGCGCTTCATCCAATATCTTTCCATGGAAATATTCTTCGAGCATTCTTGAATTTTACTCTCTACAAAGCGGTATCATGTTGACAATTTGGGCGTTATTTGTTCATGGATAAATTAATTCTTGAACTTGTTTTATTGAATTCTTATATCATTGTCATCATCCTCATGTTTATATTATGTTGAAAGTCATCACGTGGCACAGTAGTGCATAGATGAACTTGGTATGATTATGACCGAGGGATTATGCGTGTAATCATGATCGTAATGTTACAAATGATGTGAAAATTAAAAGTCCTCATTGGCGTAGTGCATTGATGGGCGATTTTGTTATGATTATGGCTATGGATTCTCTTGCCAGGAGCAAAGATGAATTATTTTATGGCATGATCGGACCGATTGATGAAAACACACGTTATCTTTGGCCGTAGTGCATGGATAATTCGTGGTCGTGATACTTAAAGAATATCCTTGGCACATAGTGCGAGGATGATTTAATGATGTGGATTATTTATTGAAATTTGAGTCTCGGCGATAAAAGTGATGAAAAACTTTTTAAATCATAAAAGATAGTAGATTCTATTCTCTACTTAACTCTTTTAATGGATTGCTTGTTCCGCTGCAGTTAAACTTGATGTCTATTGTATTTTATCAGTTTAACATTGTTGGAGGCTAATGATAATTTATTCGCATTATCTTAGTCATAATATTTCTTCTTTGGGCTAGTTGAGCTCACCCTTTCTTCATCGTTTTCTTCGGAAATGAGAATATAGCTGGGGCCGAGTTGGGAAAGCGGGTGATGGTCCAGAGGATAGCATTAGTAGTCCTCACTATTCTGTGAAATAGTGTGATAATAATTGTAATGAGGACTCCTTTTGAGTTTGCATAATCTCTAATAGATAATATTTGTATTCAAACTCATAGTTTATGTTTTGTCATATTGTACACGACAGTGGTATTAGTAAGTTGTATTTGAATTCTGTACCATGTAAGTTGCAACCCAAGATGGGTGACGTATACCTAGTTTTGGGGGCGTCACAATTATGTTAATAGCTCCCTGACAGAGAGTACTTGTGATGCCCCCAAAACAGGTATACATCAACTATTCTGAGTCGTCAAATACATGGTACAGAATACAAATACAACTTAATTATACAACTGTCGTGCAAACTACGACAAAACATAAGCTGTGATGTGACAACCCCAAAATAGGTCCATTCCATCCAACCCATTCTGAGTCGCCAAATATATGGTACGAAAAACAACTACAACTTTATTACAACAATTGTCGTGCAAAATACAACAACACATATGTCTTTGTGAGTTTGGATACAAATATATACCAATCAGAAGACGTCACAATGACACCTTACATAAAGGTATAGTCAAAAAGCTGTTTTAGAAATTAGAATCTTTGGGAAGTGCTCAAGAAAACCTTCATACATGGGAGGCCATGCTTTTGGGTTATGGTAGATATCATATATGCCAAATTATCCTTGGTTGAATTAATAAACCCCAAAGAAAAACGAGAAGATTACTATCATATTCTTCCCAATGGTGAGTCTTCTCTTGACATATCATTATCTTCACCGCCTCTAATTGGGTATTATACTCCAAACAAACACCAAGATTATATAGGTAGTGCTTGTAAATATACTCGCCAAGTGGATGAAAGACAACCATGTCTTATGATAACACGAGGTTGTATGTCATTGACATCTTGTATGATAGTGAAAAAACACCCTTCCAAGTTAAATTCACCTCACCCTCAACATCTATAGACCACCACTCTATTCCCTCGCTATCCCCGCTCGACCCATTACTACACTTTTATTACACGAAAGGAATTGTGAAACAAAAGGGTGAAGCACAACTAGCTCGATAAAGAATATTATGACTAAAGATAAATAAATTATCAATAGTCTTCATCGATGAATAAATCGTAGATTTAGAACATATGGTAGATGATAAAACTTTTCAACCATAGTTGCGGTGAATGAAGCGATCCATTAGAAGAGTCGAATAGACTATAAAGTCTATTGTCTTCTCATGTTAAAAATCCACCAACAATGTTTTATCCTCGTAACATCAATCAACAATTCCATCCACAATCACGTGTATAACTCATAATCGTAATTGTAGTTCTAAATTCCTTTCTCATCCAAGACAAAGATAATTTTCATCACTTGTCTTTACCTCGATCATGGTTATACCAAATCACAGCCTCTGCTCATAATCATACTAATAAATTCATCTTTGCACTACGGCGAAGATATTCATCAACAGTTCATCTTTACACTACAAAGCAAAGATATTCAACAACGGGTCATCTTTGCATTACAAGCCAAAGATATTCATCAATAATTCATCTTTGCTACAAAGCAAAGATATTCAACAATGGTCATCTTTGCATTACAAGCCAAAGATATTCATCAATAATTCATCTTTGCACTACAGGGCTAAAGATATTCAACAACAGTCATCTTTGCACAAGGAGCCAAAGATATTCATATATCAAAGAAATACATAATCATTTCAGAAGTTATATAACAATAATTATAACCATGTTGATCAATCCACCTTTGCACTTAAGCTAAAAATATTCAATTGTAAATTCAATGGTTATGATCATACCAGTCAACAATTCAACTTTTGCACTACTGGCCAAAGAGAACCTATGGTCACGATCATACCAATAATCTACCCATCTTTACACTCAAGTCAAAGAGAAATATCATCATTAGGGTTATAAGAATGTTATATAAAAATAATATAATCAAAACATGGTTTTAATTTCAAGAGTAAGATTCATAAATCAACGATAATTTGGTCAGAGAAAAAACCAATTTGTTGTGAATAGTACCCAAATGATTAAATGCACATAGTCCCGTATAATGTCGTAAAGAACCTCGACACGAAAAGATAAAGTTTCATAATAAAATTCATATCCATATTTATAACACCTTAATCCAAATGTTATAAATAACTTAGAAATCTCATAATCTAATATTATTAATATTATAATAATATTTTAATCATTTCTCAAACTTATAAATAATTTAATTAAATTGTTTACACTTTACTAATTAATGCATTTAATCATCATAAAATGCCAAACTCATAAAATTTCATCACCAATAACTAAAACCCTCATCAAAAATCAGATATACCTCATATATGATTCTCAAACCATAAAATCATATTTTCTAATTTTCTTACTTCACATAACATATTTAATTCATTTGCTCATAACTAGAACATTTTCATGAAAAATACCAAATCGAGTTCGAAAAAAATATTTCTTTTTCCGGGATTTAGCATAAAATAGTCCCATATTGAACATATATTTTTCTCGAAATTTTAAAAATTCATTTACTATTTTTATATGGCTAAAAAAATAATTTAATATTTAAATATTTATCATAAATTGTACTTTTATCCAAAATTCCAAAATTCACAGAGTACAATCGATATTATATAGATGTACTCTCAATAAAAATTTCATCAATTTTGGAGTTAACCGCAAGGAGTTATAAATAGTTACTTTTAAAATAGTCTTTTCTCATAAAATCCATAACTCCTAATCTATACATCCAAAAATACCTCAAAATAATCATAGTGGTGTAAAATTCAAGAATGATCAAAACATGGATACAATCAAAGCTAGTATCCGAATAGATATTTTAGACGAAAAGAAAAATTTTCATTTTTTCTATGAATAATTAGTCGATTCGTGAATAGTCACAGAGTATCGTGAATAAAGTTGAGTATCGTGAATAAGAATCTCAACACCAAAAGATAGAAATTCCACAAAAAACATCTTCACGCTTCATGAATAGTACTTTCGTGAATAGTAACTCGTGAATAGTAACTCATGAATAGTAACTTTCGTGAATAGTAACTCATGAATAGTAACCCTTAACATGAAAAAGTTCCAAATTTGATAAAAAGTTCCAACCAATATTTCAAAGATAATGATATTGAAGAAATAATATCATTTGAGAAGAAAATAACATCCCTTACCTCGAAAAGACAAGATTTCTAGTTGAAACACCTGGATATAGTCTTTGAAGGGAACTTTGCACCGCATCTAACAATACTCAAAGTATACTCAAAATACTCACAAGAATACACTCGATAATATAGAGAGAAAGAGAAAAACTTGTTTACGGTGTGATTTTCAATTCTAACTTAGCCCTCATTTATAGGAAAATGTTAGCACGCCAAGAAGCGGACTTAACTCTTTTGACTTTGATGGCTTTACACTGCTACTATTCCACCCACCAAAAATCAGCCATCTTCCCCAACAACCAAGAGTGGGGCCCACTCAATTCTAGAATTTTCCACCAAAACCTAATTTCCTAATCGATTACCTCTTAAATTTCATAACAAATCATACGTTCATTTTTAACGGTTCAAAATTTGTGGACATATACTCAACTTATATATATATAACATATCCAAAAATTACAACGATCCAACAGTCGGATCAAAATTTATAACTCACGCAATATAGTCAAAGAACACCGATTTTTTCGGACTATTAGTCCTTCTGGACCGATTTCATTCAAAATTTCACCACGAAATATCTACAAAGAATTTTGGGTGATTCAAATTTCTCATGATTAGCTTACTTCTAGGGCTTTCTTTTGATATAAGGCTCATCTCTTAACTCATTATACACAAAGAGTTATGGATTTTACAAAATCAAGTAATAAACTAATTTTTCCGAAAATCCCATATTTTGTTCTCCATTTAAACAAATCTTGATAAAACACCTCATCATTAATTCCTTCACTTATAACCACATAAATAAATCCATCATTTATATCCACATCAAATAAATATTTTCTTATCATATGAATCAATAATTAATTATTCACAAATAATATTACAGAATCACATTTATGACAACCGGTAGTTCCGGAAAGGGGCTTTCCAATAAGAATTTCTCCTTCTTCTTTGCGCCGCAATTAGGTGACCAAACCTCTCCTGACATGTAACTTTCTAGACATTGCCAATAATGCTATCTAATAATATTATTCAAATAATATGAATTATTGATCCGATAATGGGAAATCTTCATGCGTTGATAATTATTGAACAACAATAATATAAAATATCAACACAAAGAATTATTGAATCAATAAAATAAAATATTGAACAAAAATCATTTGTAACAATTATTGAAAGTAGTGCCTTCTCACGTAAGAATCAATAATTCAAAAATCTTTGTAATAATCTGGTGTCTATCTTTATGCAACAACGCGGCAGTATTACTTTATTTTACCAACCGGGTATTCCAACAAGTTATTAGCAGAACGATTACGCCGTTATTTATAAAAACTTAATTTTGTCGTTTTCTTCATCCGAGCGCTTTATTACATTATGGGGCCCACAAATAGGCTGCATACCAAATACGAATATTCTAAGCGGAAAGAATATTCCACGACCAAACGAATATTCCCCGACAAATAATGAATACTTTATACCCTTGCGTATTTTGAAAAAAAATTTCATATATCACCCTTAACTTTAACTTTTATCAATTTAACCATTTCTTGAAGAGAAAAATTGAATACTTTTATTTCATAAAATTCGGGGTCTTACATGTGAGTTTTAATACAAATATTGTCGCCTAGACAATATACAAACTCAAATTCAATATTATTACATTTATTTTTCCACTATTTCACCGAATAGTGAGGACTACTAATGCTATCATCCGTCCGCCACTCCGCTCCCCGACTAGTCCCCTCGCTACGCTCTCATTTCTCAAGAGAACAATGAAAGTAAAAGGGTGAGCTCAACTAGCCCAAGAAGAAATATTATGACTAAGATAATGCAAAATATATTATCATTAGCCTTAAAATGTTAAACCGATACAATATAACAAACATCAAGTTTAATCAATGCGGTAACAAGCAATCCATTAAAAGAGTCAAGTAGAGAATAAAATCTACTATCTTTTATGATTTAAAAGGTTTTTCATTACTTTTATCACTGGACTCAACTTAATAAATAATCCACATCATCGAATCACCCCTCGCACTACTATTGAGGATATTATTTAGTATTACGACCACAATTATCCATGACTACTGCTAAGAATATTTGTGGTATTCATTAATGGTCATGATCATGCCAACAACTCGTCCATCAATGCACTACGGCCAATGAGGACTTTGACCACATCATTTGTAACATTACTTAAATGATTACAATCAATAATCCTCAGTCATAATCATACCAAGTCCATCTATGCACTACAGGCCACAGATGACTTTCAAAAAATATAAACATGAGGATCTTTGACAATGATATAAGAATTCAATAAAATAAGTTCAAGAATTAATTTATACAGAACTAATAATGTCCAAATTGTCAACATGATCATCGCTTTGTAGCGTAAAATTCAAGAATGCTCGAGAAGAATATTTCCATGAAAAGATATTAGATGAAGCGCAAAATATCAAGGATATTCCACTAATTTCATGGAGTATAGAAGTCAAAACTTTAACCAATTTGAGTATAACAAGGAATGAAATAACAAAAGAAATCACCGAGCATGCGATAGACCGCACAGGCGAGTTATTCCAATGAGAATAATAAATAACGGAATCAGTCCCATGTAAAATGCATGATACGATATTCCAATGAATAATAAAGATTTTAATCAGTCCGACGTAAAAGCATGCATGTGAGGATATTCCAACAAAATAATAAAGATTTTAACCAGTCCCAGTAGAGAACGCATGCATGTGATGTTCCAACATAATGATAAATAATGGAACCAGTCCCACGTACGCATGCATGAGACGTGGATGTTCCAACAAAATGATAAAGAATGGAATAACAAAAGAATTTCACCAAGTATAGGGTAGCCCGCGTATACAGGTTATTCCAATAGAATAATAAAGAATGGAATAACAGAAGTTCTCTTCATGGATAAGAAAGAAATAATACTCCATACCTTGGAAAAGCTGGATACTAGAATAGTGAGGTAGCAGACTTCTCTTCTTCTTTCTCTCTATAATTTCTCTCTATAATAATCGCTCTAAATCTTTTGTGAATTGGTGAGAAATGAAGGAAGAATGAGCTTCTATTTATAGGAAAATATAGTTTTGATAATTGACGTTTTGGGGCTCGAAAAATTACGATCTGATACCTCCAACTTTTCTTTCATTTTAATTTAGTCCCGCAAGTATTATCAAACTTGCACCACCTCCCCTAATAGTAAATAATGTGAATCAATAGTTCAATTATGTGAATCAATAGTATAATCATGTGAAAATACGAATAATAGTATAGTACCTCCATCTATACCTCCATTTTAACTTAGTCATACGCAAGTATTATCAATCTTGCACCAACTCCCCTAATAGTAAATAATGTGATTCAATAGTACACACATGTGAACAAATAGTTATATAAGCATGTGAATTAGTAGCAATTAATTGCTCATTTATCCGATGAATTACCCGATTTATCAATATAACCCTGACATCAATTATCATCTAATAGATGTCGATTTCCACTAACACTAATAATTCCAACACAATGGAACTATCAAAATTCATTTTAATCAACACAACTTATTCATCATTAATATTATAACTCACAATATTTAACAACCGTGTCGCTCCTGTGAAAGAGGGGCTTTCCGATAAGGATTTCTCCTTATTGGCGCAGCAATTAGGTGACCAAACCTCTTCTTGACGAACTTCTGTAACATTTCAATATTGCAAATAATAATATGAATAACTTTGTCGTCTCAATTATTGATTTAATAATATAAAATATTATGCAAATGATACTGTGACAATAATTGAATCAATAATATGAGAGATATGATGCATCAATTACTATAGCAATAATTGAGTATAATTGAGTGACTTCTCACGTAAACATCAATAATCAATACCGTGTGCTACTACGCAACCACGCCAGACATTCTTGTATTTTTAACACCGGGTGTTTCAACGATTAACAGTAAAACTTCCGCCGTTATTTTCATAAAAAGTATTTTTGTCGCTTTCTCGATCCGATAATTAATTCCGCTAAGGGGTCCACCAATGATTGTGTCGTTGTACGAATATTCCCTGTTAAAACGAATATTCCCCGACCAATCGAATATTATATAACAACTTACGTACTTTGCAAAATTTGTAAATATTACCCACAACTATAACATTATATCAAATTCACACCATAATATTCAAAAATATATTTCGAGAAAATTTAATCTTTATTCAAAAAGTTGGGGTCTTACAGTACTGTCTAACCTTGTTATCTTAAGGATTTTAAAATTATACAGGGCTCACTAAATAGTTTTTTTTTAAGACTATGTTATGCAGTCTTGTTTATGCATTACATGTTTCTAGTAATTTTCTAATATATTATTGTGATTTCCCTGTTAAATTCTCTAACCAGTCCATGGATACTAGTGCTGGATTAGGCTTATTTGTAACTCAACTAGGAGTAAATTGGTGTCCAGACTACAATTCAAATTTTCAAGTAAATTGCTCACACGCATTTAACCAAACACCAAACAGGAATTAATGAAATTCAATCAAAGATACCTACTTTACTAAAGAAAAACTCCACATAGATGTTATAATCACACCCAAATCAGTCTATCATGGCATGCATTAGGTAATCACTTGACATTCTTCCTCAAATTCACCATTTGACTTTAATTGATAAGAATAAAAGCATGTGTAAAGTCATGGTTAGCACTTAAATTGAACCCCAAAATGATCTCGCAAAGTGTTAATAAAGATAAATTCACTCGAGAATTTTAACGAACACCTTGTGGGCATTCAAAAATTTACTATGTTTTGCTATGAGATTCATGCTTTAAGCCCTGAATTGTACATACTAACACCAAATCGGGCCAGCCAGCAACCCAACACAAATAATATTGACCAATTAATTGAATAATACCATAGATGCCTTGAACACTTGAACAAACATAAATGTATTGTCATACCTGTGGTTGGAAAAAACAAACGAAGAAATAGAGAGAAGTGGTATTCAGTTCCTGTGTTGTGTTCGTACAATCAAGCCTCTTGGGTTGGAGAATTAAGTTTCAAAACCAAAAAATTAAACAAAATCCACAAAATAAATCAAACCCATTATCCATGATCACAAAAAGAAAAAACTAGAATTAAGATTGGAACTTTTAACAACTTTCCAGAGCATGAAACAAAAGCATAACAGCCACCGTCGTTTAAAGCTGGGAAATAATAGGATAAAATGACAGCAAAATATTTCAAGCCCTTACTGAATCGAAGTGTGGAACAAGGAGATCTAATTGATGAGATGAAGGAGATCGAAGTGAGGGCTTGAGGATGATCGAACTGAGGGCTTCCGATTCTAGGGCTTGAAGGGGATCGAACTGAGATTTCAAGGGCTTCGATTTTCTAAAGCTGAAGTTGGAGAAAGAACTCTGGGCTTCAAAGATTCGGTAAGGGCTTCGATTTTCTATTTTGCAGTAATCGGTTTTCTAAAGATTTCAAAGTTCGATTTTCTGTTTTGGAAGAACTCTAAGTCCAAATCCACAAGTATCGAGAAGAGAGAACTAAAATGAAATGAAACAAAAACCTATCTCATTTGTCGTTTTCAATATATATATATATATATATATATATATATATATATTGCTTTACTACTATATATATATAGTAGTAAAGCAATCAATATGATATTGAATCACACGCTCACTCAAGAGTGTGTATTTCGTTTTCTGCGAAGGAAAAAAAATGAAATCATGGACCCAATAATTGAATGATCAGAAGCCATGTAATAAATATATTATAATATATATGTATTCTAATGCTTAGATAAAATAATATTGTCAGAATTTAAAATTTTTGTATAATATGTTTTCTCGAAAGTTGTTATCATAAACAATGGATTATTATTTATAATATATGCACTAAAAAATATAATAAATAATTTAAATGTGTGGCAAAATTTTAATCTTAAATCTAATAATCTTTCAATTTTATATATTAGAAGTATACAAAAGTCTATCACACTCTTGATAAAAAGTTTATAAAAGTCTGTTACTTATTTTATGGAGTCTATAAAAATTATTTTAAAAAAGTCTTTAAAGTCTTTAAAAGTCATTAAAATCCACAAATTTTACAAAAATTTGTCGCTTAAAAAAAGTCTTTAAAAATCTTAATTGATTACACTCCCTAAACAAAAAAAAAACTTACTAATGAATAAGTAAGATGTAAATTAATATAAATCTACTTTAGTACAACTATTTTGGAGTTAAATTGTATGCTTTTAAAATTTTAATTATGAGATTTGTAATTTTTTATGCCAGTCAATGTACTACAAATTAGATATTAGTAAAAAATAATTTTTTTAAGTGTACAAAAAGTTTTCAATAAAAAAACTTTTAAAATTTATTATTGTATAATAAGATATTTTTAGATTTATATCAATTTAAAAAAAAAAAAAACTAGTTATCTATAGGGGTTGATGATGGTCCCGCGGAATCCGTCCTTACCTTCGCAACTGACAGAAAGTGGGTGAAAGGTAAAAACAGAGAGGAGAGAAAAAGAGAGCGAATTTGGTGACTTTCATTTCTCACCTTCCTTCGCTTCTCCTATAATCCCTCCCAACTTATCCATTTCTTCTTTTTAATACTACCCCTGAATCTTCTTCCCCAATTCAGCTTTGTACATTTTAATTACAATAATATATATGTATATATAATAATCCATTTTTGCAGATCCAATCTTGCCAATTTTTCTCTTTCGGAATAAAATTGAGTGCATGATATTGATAATCAAAGTAGAACGTAGATTAAGAAGATGTCTGGATTATGGAGATGGAAGAATATCAGAGAAATGGCAGTGAAAGTATCATCAGCATCAAAAGAAGCGAGTTTTTTGCAGACCCAGAAAAGGGGTTTTGTGAATTGCCTGCATTTGGGATCCTGTGTTCGCCGGCGGGAATCGTTGATCGGAGTTCAGGAACGGTATAAATGGGACCACGGCGGCGGAAATTCCGACGAGTATTACCAGACTCGGAAAATTAGGGCTGAGGCCAATTGCCCGCGATGTTCGAAGCAGTTGGATCTCATGTTTTCGAATCGGCAGCAGCTGATTCCACCCTCTGATGCTAATAACAATAATAGTAATAATAGTAATAATAATGTTGTGACTGCTAAAGGTGGAGCTGCTGGGGCGTATCAGGCAGTGAATGTTTGCCCTAATTGTAAGACTGCTTATTATTTTAGGCCGTATAAGATGGCTCCTCTCCAGGGGAGTTTTGTGGAGATTGGTAGGGTTAGTTATAATCATGATAATAAAAGTAAGGATTTGAATAAGAAGATTAGTAGTGACGAAGAGTATGGGAAAAGGCTCAGGGCTTCGTTTTGGGATACACTGAGGGGAGGTGAGCCACCTGAGAATTGGCCTACTTCCCCTCTGCCTGCCTCAACAACGCCTAATGGCAATGGAAATGGTAATGGATTGGCTGTCCATATGCCACCTGGTCCACCTTTTGCTCCTGGTGTGAATGTGGTTCGTGCATCAGGTGGGGGAGGTGGTGGTGGTAATGGAGGAAATAATGGAGATAAGAATGGGTGGGGTGGGTCGAATTTGGGGAAGAATTTACCAACTCCGAAGGAGATCTGTAAGGGACTAGATAAGTTCGTTATTGGACAGGACAGTGCCAAAAAGGTGAGCTTTATGATTGATAAGTAATACTCACATTAACTATTTTGGCAATACACAAATAGGAAATGAGCCCTGCTTTAAGTTATATGGTTTAGATCATTCTACTCTGTCAGTCTTTATTACTCAAATGATACCCTTTGCATGCTTCTGATTTTTTACCTTAATGTTGAGAGTTCTATGAGATAAACTTAATGAGACAAAATTTTTAGTGCAGTGTCAATTCCACATTAATTTAATATATTACTTGCTCGCTATAACAGTTCTATGTACAACGATTTCATTGTGTTGGAAGTCGTTTACTACTTAGTAATTTATTTGACTCATTATCTCTCAAGTTTACCATGCTTTTGCCACAACCCCTATTACTGAATTTACATTTGACCAACATACATTTTTTCATTGGGCGTGGTGAATTGATAAGTGGCAATCTCAGTATGATTTAGCTCTTCATGCAATACAATGTCTCGTCAATTTAGATTTTTTCTTCTCAACAATCATACTTACGTCACTATGTTGGAAGTCTGCCAGTTGTTGTAATTCAATCTACTTACTCCTGAGCCTTGCATTTTAATTACTTATTGTGAATCTCAATAATTTTTCCATCTTGTCCTAGGCGCATTCATAATTTTGGCAGTTTGATTAATTTTACACTTCATCACATCTGTTCTAAAAAGCTAGGTGATACAAGGGAGCTCGCTCGCTCTTCTGAAGTTCCTAGTCTATCATACTCCATGGAATTTTCTCCTGATATTCTCTTTATAACTATTCTCCCTCGTGGTTCTCAATTATGTTGCAGGTGTTATCAGTGGCTGTTTATAATCACTACAAAAGGATATATCATGCCTCCTTGAAGAAAGGGTTAGTTATTATTGCCCCTATCTAATCATTCGTGGCCGCGCTGATGGCATCACACCGATAATGGTCCATTTTGTTCCACAAATAGCAATTTGTTTTTTAAGCAATTTAACCATGTATTGTTGACCATTTTAAATCTAATTTGATGAACTGAACTTCTGCATGTAAATATTAGGTCAGGCGCAAAATCAGGCATATCAAATACAGAAGATAATGACGACAATGTGGAATTGGAAAAGAGTAATGTACTATTGATGGGCCCAACTGGCTCAGGTATTCTTAACAATTTGTCATTCTTAAATTTTTCCCGTGCATTGCACTGAAAAGTGCACGCTATCAGATAATCCAAATGTAATTTATTACTCTAGATTGTGTACTAAATAACAATTAACAAGCTGATTTATATTGCCTTCTGACTTAACTTTCCATAAACCAGGGAAGACATTACTTGCAAAAACCTTAGCCCGGTTCGTGAATGTACCATTTGTGATTGCAGATGCAACTACTTTGACACAGGCAAGTAAATTGCAGATTTAATTATATTCTTAATTAATGAAAGAAATGCAATTCTTATCTTCCACCTCCAAGCTCGTAGATATAGTCTATCTCTTAAAAATGCTATTAATTTCATCATTGATTACATGGATTGTTAGGTAAATATTATTTTTATCGTTTATTACGTTCCCTTTCCATTGTTCAACTTGTTTAAGATTCATTAACAATTAACGAGCTTAAGATATATGTTTGTATCAATTAAATGTGCTATGATGCTATCATTTGCAGGAAACCTCAAATAGTAAAAACACTGAACCACATTAATTAATTGCATTCTGATGTATAAAAAGCATGAGAAAGCCTTTCCCAACAAATAGCAACCCAAAACAGATTTCGGACAGGACAGCAGATAAAAAACATGGATTTCTTGCTCTGCTGGGTTTTTTAACTAATAATTGAGGGAAGATGCAGGTTTTAGAGTTTGTCCAAAGGATTACCAGAAGGATAACATATTGGGGCTTGAATTAGGAACAAAGGAAGGTTGCTCAGGGGTTTTCCTGGTTTAGGAGAACAGTTCCCTAGACAAGTAACACCTGCAGGTTGTGGTTATACTGGGTTTTGGTTGAAGGGCGTGAGAAACTAATTGGGCTTTTGCCGCGTTTTACTTATTGAAGGAAAAGAAGTTAATTAGGCTTCTTAAATAGGTTTTAAGTGTAGGAGTTCAGATAGTTGGCAGCTTAAAGTGCAGAAGTAATTAAGAAAGAAGAGGAGAAGGGAAACAGAACTGGGTGCCACATAGTTCCTCTAGGTTGAAGATTTCCTTTTGAGTTGCTAGGCTGCCCACGCACAAACCCATAAATGCTTTGAAACTTCTAAATCATTGATATCTATTGAGTTGAAACATTACATGGCTTTTTCGATTCTTTGAAATGTTGACATCACCTCTCTATTTGACATAATTAGTAGAATCTGGAAGACTAATTAAATTTGTACATAAAGATCCTATAACCCAACAGCTAACAGAATAAAAACACAGGTCAATTTTACGACTCATTTTCAGTATTCTAAATGTACTTTAGTACTCCTAGATTCAAAAATTAAAGAAAAAGAAAAAAAAAGCTTATATAAGTTAGAAATATGCAGAAATATAAATAGTAAAAATAAGATTGAATAAAAGACTTTATTAAGCCTATAGCTCAATGCCTAGGTCCCTAGTAGGCTCCAGCTTGGAAATCCAGCAAATTACAGAAATTTCTTTGTTTCTTTTCATTTGCATTTACGGGACTGTTTGTTGAGACTCCACTTTTAGTTGCTATAGTGCTCATTTAGTCTTTTGTGCCGCAAGTACAATTTTTTCCTTCTCTAGTCGTTGGCATGATTTTTCTATATAATTCCACAGCTTTTTTCTTCTAGTGTTTGCTTTATTTTTAGCCGTATTTTCCCCGCTGCTGCCTCATAGTCTGTGATTTCTTCTTTTTCCTTATTTTTTCTTTTCCTGTTTTTGTTTTTGTTTCCTTTTTTTTGTTTGCTTGTTTTACCGTCTGACTTAGAGGCAAATTTCTGTTCTTTTTCAGGCTGGTTACGTTGGTGAAGATGTTGAATCAATATTGTATAAACTGCTTATGGTATAGTTCATGCAGTCCATGTCTTTTTTAATTGCAAGATTAAATTATTATTTCGGCAGCTAGTGTAAAAAAGTTCTTTTATGTTGGAATTCTTGAATTCAATATAAACTGAAAAGTAATTATTTTAGTTGGTGATCCATCTTTATGCAATGGTAAATTAGCTAACATGTTTACAATGATTTAGATGATGTAACCATAAGATTAAAGTCGCCATCTTTTATCTAAAAAAATAATAATATGATCACCTTCATATGCAACCTCTTTAGGGTCCCATAAATATTTGTAGGTGTGTTTTACAGTTTAGAAACTGATTGCCTTTCTTTTATTTAAATCAGTTGATTTCTGGTTATACTTTCTGATCACTTCTGAATTCTGATTTGGTTAGGCCATCTTATATTGATCTCAAAGTAAAAGTCAATGTTATTCCACTTATGGTGTGTATATAATCAGTTATCTATCTCAATAGAAGGATAGGTATGGGCAGCAAGGACTAATATAATTTTGGCCGTTAAAAATCTATTTAATTGGTTTTCTAGATGTAGCACTTGGGATGTACCCCCTCCCTTTGAAAGATATAATATAGAACCATCATACACTTGGGAGAGAGAGCTTTAACTTTATAGTTAGACTCTGAACAATATGTATGGATTTGCATGGGATGTCGAGTATGAAGGCTTAAAATGAACCATCTGATGTAGGACAAGGTTATGGAGATGAATAATTGGTAGAAAATAATGATAAACCGCAAAACTGTTACTAAGCTGAACTCCGTACTCCACCAGCCCTAGGATCTTCAACAGCAGAAGTCTGAAAATTGATCATTATCAACTGGAATAATCACAATATTAATATCAATGTCTGTAGTGAGTTTGTGGGGAATACATCTATATATCTAAAGAGGACAAACCACCCAAACAAAATATAAAAATTTCCTATTATTGAAAATATCTAAATTTTCCAGTATTAAGTAAAATAATTAATTCCATCATTTTCTCCCAAATTAAACACAATAAAAATTCCATAAATAAATATTGGAATTTTTTACTTGGCTCTTGACTTCTTTTCCCCATCCCCAACCAGGAGGACACTTGTCCTCATCCCTTGTGATTTTCCTTCTTTATAAGAAAATTGCTTCTAATATCTAAAAAGAAAGGCTTCAAATTAAATGACAGTCTCATGAAGCTTATTAGCAATTAAGTGTTACCAAACTGGCATATGTTATTTAAGCTTCAAAGCTTGATAAGCAAGTACGAACAACCTAACCGTAGTTAAAATAGGTTCATGAGTGCTTGTATGTGTCATGTAATTTTTATTAAATAATGAAATATATGTTAACCTAGATGAAATTTTTGAAAACTGTAAAGAATAACCAGAACAACATTTTTAAAGAGAGAAAAAAAGTTGAATATTTGACTTAGTGATAGAAAAGTAAGGATATATGAGGTAGGAAAAGATTTGGAACAAATATAATTGAAGGAAACAATGGAAAATTAACTCGGGTGAGGCGCCTCACCTCACTACCCAAGGATCTTTTACTTGGTGATGCTCCACAAATCAATACCCCATGGGTTTCTCAACCGTAATAGAGGGTATAGCTTAATATCAACAATCAAGAATATTTTCTGCAATCTATTACTAATTTGTGGGGATACATCAATATTTATAGAGATGCAAAACCCATATTACTTGGGGAATAATAAAAGTACTAAAGGACTAGCTTAATATTAAAATACTATCACTATTAAATGTCCTACCTACCCACTAATAAATAGATAATAATTACATCGATTACTCTTATATTAAGCATAATAAAACTTTCATAAAATAAATAGATTATTCCTCTTGGCTTTGGACTCGTCGTCCTCATCAATATGACTACTTGAGTTTCTACCATAAAATAAGAAGCTCGTTCTCTAAAGTAAGGCCAAAGACATTTTATCAAGTTTTGAAGTAAAGGGCATTAGTAATTTAAAAGGAATTCAACTTGGCACACATTTTATGCATTGTCTTCACAATGTCCTCAAAAATAAGAAATACAGCTTCAAAATAGAAATTGATTCACAAATTGACAAGTGTACCAAATAACTTGTCATAGGAAGGTTTCAGAGGATGTACAAAAAGGATCCTTCTGCTTTGACACCAAAATGGTGAGGGTTAGTGTAGAGAGAACACTTCCTACGAGCTATAAAACCCAGACAGATGTAGACAGCTTAAACATCAGAATCGTACTGCTGAAGTTTGATTCTATGGTTGGCTTTGGTTGTGGAACTTTTGTGGTTAGTTTTACAGGGTCGATTAATTGTTACCTTTTGTGCAAGTGTAAGAGCAGCAGGCTGCCAGTCTTAGTCAACAAGTGGTAACTGAAAGAAAATTAAAAATGTGCACCAATATTTTGGGTGGTGAATAGGTCTGAGATTTTCGTTTAAAAAAGGAAGAAAAAAAATTTTCATCTCAAGTTTGGTAAGATGGGGATAGGGGTTGATATCAGGATTTTTTTTTGGGGATGGTAATGGTGAATTGGTGACCTAGTCCCAGTAAAGATTGTGGATGTTTTTTTAGTGTAAGTTTCTTTCTGAAGAAGATTGCAGTTCTTTTGGCTAAAGATCTCTCTGAAGGATCAGTGAAATATTTGATTATACTGAATTTAGTCGCACAAATATAAGTCGTTTGTTTCCAAGGAATAAAAAATTGAAGTTGTATAATTGTTGAAATTACAAAAGAGAGAATCAACATATCTCAGAGGTAAAATGACACATGTGAATGAGAAAAAGGATAACTGAACTCATACAGTGCACTTTGGTCATTGTTTGATAATGTTGAGGATATTTGTGAGTTATATTTAATGTATTTGATGAGTATCAAATAGCTTTAGTTTAAGTTTAGGTGTCAATAAATATTTTGATTAGTTTCCAGATTATTGGCACGAGCTTAAATTATGGTTCATGGGTCTTATTCTGATGTCTTATTTCTGTGAGTCCACTTTGAACGCCTAGCAGTTTTCAGTTTCATTCTCCTGATTTAATGGAATTATAGAAGCTGATTGTGAAGCCTCCTTCTGCCTTTCCGTGCCTGCTCTAACTGCCTTGTCACTACTACAGCCAAATATCAGTATTTGCAGCAACCAAGTTGTGTTGTTAAGGCATGGTTACTGACTAGTGGGTTCAGTGGGCTTGTGATATAACACAACTGTGTATCGTAATTGTGACGCCCTTGATTCATCTCAAATATAAATCAATTTCTCTTCCATATATATATATATATATATATATATATATATATATATATATATATATGAGACTGATCCATAGCCAACGTTGTAAGGTTAACATTATTCTTGCAACAAATCGTGGTCGTCCAATCGCGGATTTGACGGTGAAAATAATACCCGTCCGCACTTTAATATGGGGGAGCCTGCAAAACTAAACTGCGGATGATGGACCCACTTACATGGTTGTTAAGTCGTCGACTAGTCGTCTAGTCGTGTCTGGCAGCACAAAGCCCATCGAATTAAGAAAGGAAGAGAGAGAGATTAGCCCTAAAACTCCAACCCTAACAATTGCGATCACAATCGACTGTGAATTAGAAAGAAAGGAAGAGGATTAGCCATGCCGCTGCGAATTTGATGCGACTCACTCCCTTCTCTTCTGAGGTTCGCTTCAGCCTTCAATTGTTCTAGGTGAAGATGATAAGGTCTGCTCTATTTGGCTTTTGTTTATTCATTGGGTATTTTGTTAACCCACTAACAGGACCCACTAGTTAAAGAATAGCATGTAGCCCATGTTATTCTATCCATTTATATACATGAGACACCTATTACTAGGACTGAGTAAAAAACGGGTAAAATCGAATAACTGAGCTGGAATCGAATTTTTTTAACCGAATTTTTTAGGTTATTTTTTATATTTCGGTTATACCCGTTTTATTATATGGTTTTCGGGTTCGGGTTTGGTTTTTGAATTTATGCTATTCGGTTAACCGAATAACCGAACCAGTTATAAAAAAAATTAAGCCTCAAAGGTTAAAAAAGTAATCTCTCACACTCTTCAGTACTTTGATCTGATCTCTGATGACTCATCATAATATCCCCATCTCCCACTAGTCGATGACATCTCACTTTAATCTCAAAAATATCAGATCTCAAATTTCTCTCTACTCTAGTCTCTCTGAAGTTTGATCTCTACCCAAAACCCAAAATCTCTCACTCTTACCCCAAATCACGAGTCGCGACTCTGCTTACGGTCCTCCGCAGCCCCGCCCTCTGCAACCTCGCCTTCCGCAGCCTCTCTGTGGCTCCGCCTACGTAGCTACACTCCTTCGCAGCCTCTCTGCTTCTTCATCTTCACCTGTTTGATATATATATATATATATATATATATTGGTTTATTCAGAAAACGAAGTGTTGTTGGTACTTGGTAGTTGCTGTTATTGTTTTCTCTTTTACCCCCAGTCCCATAGAGTAAACTTTATGTAATTGTTCATTGTTTTTCTAGTACTATGCTTCATTAAAATAATTAATGTCCAAAATGAATCTATATTGGAGGTCTGTTTGGCTGTTTCTTTGGATATATACAATGCAGCTCTATAAAAAAAACACAGTCCAGAACATTTCGGTTTTTAACCGAATAACCGAATAGTAAATTCGGTAATTCGGTTATCTCCTAATTCGGTTGATAGTTCGGATATCAAAATTGAGTTAATTTTGGTTTTTAATTATAACCGAATAAGCTATTCGGTTCGATTATAACCGAATGCTCAGCCCTACCTATTACTTACCAAACATAGAACTCATCACACAGATCTGTATAGCTTTATACTACTACTGAAGTACCAAGTATTATATAATTTAGATATAAAGTAAATTACAATACATAGTTTATATGAATATTATATTATATGCATGATAAATAAATATTAGTATTATTTATATAACAGAATAAATTAGTATTATATGTTTTATTATTATACTTTATTATATTTGAATAATTTTATATTTATCTTTTCACGTATATAATAATATATTTATTTATATTCATGAAATATAAATTTAATATAATCAATAAACATATTTATTTATTTATTATTCATAAAAATTAAATTTAACATAATCAATAAATATTATAACTTTATTTTTTTAAGTAATTTAAATTTTTAGTCTTTTATTTTACTATTGAAGTTAAATTTACCTATGTATCTACTTGCTATTTTTGTTTAAGTATATGTTTTGAGTCTATGAACTGTAATTCAGTGTTAATTATATATAATATATTCGTGAGTAATTTTTTTTTTATGTTTAGTGTACATGTGAATTGAGCTATATATATAATATTTATTTATAAAATGCACATTGTAAATAATTTATCACTTTATGGACGACTAGTCGGGCGCCTAGTCGATTAGTTGCTTAAGCGGTCGTCCACCGACTCATCTCGACTTGACGCCTCAACAACTATGGCTACTTGTAAATTATCATTTTTGCCCTTCATTTAAAAAATCAATTCGTCAGTAATGTGGACAGGAGTTTTTTTTTATGCGGCTTTCTTAAATTCGTTAACTCTTCACTCCTGATGCCTCCATAGCATGATGCCACCCATTTGGAAAGCTGATGCAATCAGCCATAAGGATACAAAAATTTGCATCTCGATAAATGCCACAAGCGTGGAGAAGAGAACAACTCTTCATATTCTTAGGGCCGCCTTGAGGTTGTAAACAGCTAATAATATTATTCATCTTAGCAATTTGACGCAATAGGCCCACATCTCTTTCTAACTATGTATCTCTTTACAACAAATTGATTGGGGAGAGGGACCTGCGCCTGTTGAATGGAGAGAAATCCAATACAAACAAGCAGGATGACAACCTTACAAGAAGGGGCACCCATGTTTGATGTTTCTCCCTACAGTAACAAGAAGAATAGGGAGTTTATTCTCTTATTCAAGGTAACGAGGACAAAGTAAGTAGGTTCTTTGTCTTGGAGTGACTTCTCTTTCTTATGCTCTGTCCCTGTACATATGAGTGTTTTATCTTTTATGGGATTTGCAAGATTAAAGGCATAAAGCATAAGAGGGCCCCAAAACATCTAGAGAAGTTACAGATGGAAGAGGTATGAGGGTGAAAGGAATGGCCTATGACTTATGTATATAATCAAGTTTACCGTCTGCACTTTAGTTGTGCTGACGGGGATATTACCAAAATGCCATTACTTTAATATTATAATAATATATTGAATTTTTTAAAAGTTATTGTCCGCACTACTAAAGTGCGGATTATGGAGGGCATTTTGGTCAGTTTTGAATCTGCACTTTAGAAGTTCAGGCACCTCCAAACTAAAGTGTGGATGGATGATAATTTTCACCGAACAACAGACGGGCGTAATTCAAGAAGGCGTACGGGTGGGCCATCAGATTCGTTCAAGACCGTTAGATCCGCGATTGGACGACCACGATCTGTTGTAAGGATAATCTCAAGTTTACAAAGTTGGATATGGATTAACCCCTATATATATATAAAGCTGCAAACTTCTAATATCTGGTTTAGAATGTGGATTTTGTTTCCTTTTAAGTTCCATGTATTTTGACTCATTGAAAAAAATTTCCATTAATATTCTTTTTAGTTCATTTGCCTTGTAAATAACAACTTATACTGTATTTTCAGTTTTTTTTCTGGTTCTGTAGGTATTAATTTATTTGCGATCTTAATATCCTAGCTTTTAATTTGACATAAAGGTTGCTGAGTTCAATGTACAAGCTGCTCAACAAGGGATGGTCTACATAGATGAAGTTGATAAGATAACTAAGAAGGTTATTTCTCCTGTCTAATTTCGTTTGCTTTTTTGGTCATTTTGTTGATTATATGATCTATTTTTTTGAAGTACTGAAACTAAAAATCATCTTACCCTATGTGTGTAGGCTGAGAGCGTAAATATTAGCAGAGACGTTTCAGGCGAGGGTGTTCAGCAGGCACTGCTAAAAATGTTGGAAGGAACTGTGAGTTGTTCCTAATATACATCACTTGCTCATTAGTTATTTGGTTTTTATACTAAATGTTTTCATTTGATTTTATCTTTCAAGAAGGAATGCATACCATCCAGCATCTTCTGAATTAGGAACATATGCCAGTTGCTTTTATAGTTTTTTTGCAAAATGTTTTCATTTGATTATCTTTCATGAAGGAATGCATTCCATCCTGCATCTTCTGAATTGGGAACATATGCCATTCACTTTTGTGCTATGCTATGTTATTAGATTATCTGATGTTGCCTGCTATTATTTCATTTTATATGGTAGACTTTATAGACCCCCACTATTTTGGGTACATATAGATTCCCTTCCCATGATTGAATGCAGATTCCTTACTATTGGTTAAAGGTTATTTTTTGAAGTGTTATTAGACCGGAGTGGGGCCAATTGTGAGGGAAAATTTTCGGAAGTTATGGCAATTAATTTTTGGTGGAAATATAGTTTGTGCTCTGGAGATACCATGATCAAAAGAATGAGAATGTTGGGAGAGGCTATGGGATAGCAAAACTTGCAATATGAATAGCAGAATGATTCTGAGGATTAAGTTTGACAATTGGCTTGTGCTTTGAAAATGTGGTGAGCCTGATGAGTAATAGGATTGGATATATACCAGATGGAGAATTACATTGTTGCAGACTAAACTGAAGATAATTTAGAATTAAGAATGTGATAAGAATGCTTAAAACATGGTAGAAGGATTTCCTGTATATGATGAACAATGCACTTGTAAACAATTACGGTGCTTCTAGGATTGCTAAGGCTTAGATGAGGGAACAATTTTACTTGTAACATGATATTTGGGTTTGAAAGCAATGAACTCTTTACCTGATCATAATTTTTTTTGATAAATTCAAAGTTAAGGGCAGAAAAGTTAAAGCTGAAAGAGAAGAGGAAGAAAAACTAGATACACACCTAGGGTAGCTTCAAAAGCACTCAAAATTCATTAATCTGATCTTCATCGAGTTGGGAGCATTGCATAGTTTTTTGTAGGTTTAGGCAGTTTTAATTACTAATGTATGGACTTTGTGGCTGGAAACTATTGGCTACACTTGAAAAATCTTCATATAAACTTACTGGAACAATATTAAGACAACTAATAACCTGTTTCCGTCCCGACAAGATAAACCTAACATATCAGCATCTAAACACTGTCCACCAAAATAGGAAATTTCCAATATACCCAAAGCCCAGGGAAAAAAAATTATGAATATAAAAAGCTGATATCAATGCTTAATATTTATCGTTTTATTGAAAAAAAACTTGAAAGTAGAGACTACTAATATAAAAAGCCAACTACTATTAGGGCCTGTTTATTCCAGCTTATTTTCCTGCCTATAACTTATTTGAGCAATAAGCATTCTGAACCTCGGCGTTTCCACTTGTTTGGGTAAATTGAGTAAGGTCAATATGGAATAATATAGACCAAGACTGCTTTTTTGAATTATTTTAATATGGTCTCTTCTGCCCTCGTTATACTATATACTACCAAAAGTACTCCTAAATAATTTATTGTAATGCATGTCTTTTCAAAGGCAACTTTTCATTTTTGCTTTGTTGTGAGACAGGTCATAAGATCGTTTTCTTGCTTCTATGACCTCTGCCATGGGTGCCTTTAGAGGCATTTCAATCCATGCTCTTCGTGTATACTGGAAAACTGCCTCTCTTTTTTGTGTACTTTCTTTTTTCCACTTGTTATAGGGTGGCAGGCTCCTTGTCCTCCTTCTACTTGTAATTGCTTTATTCTTCTAATAAAAATTAATTTTCTTTTGGAAAAATAAATATAATTATAATGCCTTTATTTCTCATATATTTCCAACAAAAATAATTTTTAGGGAATTACTTCAATTTCATTTCAAAACTGTTTTTAAGCTAACTTGCCATTGGTTTATAATTGACTAGGATGACTAAAACCTTCCTACATAAATAACTACATTTTATAATGTTAAATCTACAAACATTTTGTTTCCTGCTCAAACAACTTATGAAGAAAATTCCAGCTCCTTTGATTAGTTACTATCCCATCCACCTCCTAATGTTCATCTGTTGTACCTCATTTTCACAGTTGTGACAGCACCACGACGAGTCATGGCTGTAGCCGCCTAGGCGACCGCCATGACGCCTAGGCGACCGCCATGACGTCCGTATGGAGACAAGTCGTTTATAACGTGCAATTTATATATTATTTATTTTACTTAACAAGTATATTGACAATAAAATTTCATATACATTAAAATTCAAGACATAACACTAGGGAATAACATTAGAAGCACAATTATGTAAGTACTTAGCAATAACAATCCAAAAATAAAACACTTGATATTAAAAATTAGTAAGAGAAATGAAGAATTCAACAAACCACATAGAAAATAAAGTTACAACCAACCATCACAAATATGTTCTCATTTTAAAATTAATGATAATTTTATACCATAAAGTGGCAATATTTTATCATGTTCAAAATTAGATATATATTTGTAAAACAATAAAAAAAATTTAATAAAATATATATATTTTTAATTTAAATTTACCACTGTCTCAACAATGGATTAGAAATATATATAAAAGAAGAAATTAGTGGTAGAATGATAAAATTGATAAAATGTTAGGCACCTTATTAGTTCTATAAAAAATTTCTTCTTAACAAATTATAAATATTAAAGATGAACTTTTGTTTTATATTTACTCTTATAAAAAATGAGTTTATTTAGTAGTTGTAGCATGGCATTGAAATTATGAGAACAAACTTAAAAATATTATGAAATTTTGTACTATTATCAATAAAAAGTGAATTATTTTTATGGAAAAATTTTGTTTTATAAATATTATCTTTTTATGGAGCGAAGGGAAGGGAGTACTATTTACCACTTGAATAAAAGTTTTTTATTTTATTTTATTTTTTGTCAAACTGCTAGAGTAAAAGTTGAATAAAGTTCCCCAAACCCAATAATGTCTTTTATTCGAACCTATCTCAACTACTGAGTACATACAAACTTGAAAAATATATGTAAAAGTTGTATAAACACTCGAACTGCAGTCACGAACAAGAAAAGCATAGTAGAGAAAGCACTCGAACTGCAGTCGTGAACAAGAAAAAGAAAAACCTGTGTGTGGTCGCCAAGACGCGAAGAAGTCGCGATGCAGTCACGAAGAAGTCTCCTTGCTGCGATGGAGTCGCGAAGAAGTTGCGATGCAGTCGCGAAGCTGCGATGGATCTCTTTGCTTCGAATCGATGTGTCTCGATGAAAAAAAGCATTCGAACTGCAATGGGTTGAAGCCTTGAAGAAGATGCTGCGAGTCGAAGTCTACATATTTTTCTCCCTTTCTCCTTTTTTAATTGATGAGTCATGGGGTATTATGTCAATGGATCAGAAGATGGGTATTGGGTAGATGAGTTAAGTATTTAAGTTGGGCCAGAACTGTTAAGGCGTGCGCCTTGACAGCTCGGCGTCTCAAGGCGTCACTGTGACAACTATGCTCATTTTATAATGGTAAATTTCAGTATTTATCATGTAGATTTTATGGTTGGCGATTTTAAAATTTACTGGTATGGTCTAGGCTTGCAACTTCAGTGACCAACTGACCATAGA
This sequence comes from Panax quinquefolius, assembly GCA_020205615.1. Lineage (NCBI taxonomy): Eukaryota > Viridiplantae > Streptophyta > Magnoliopsida > Apiales > Araliaceae > Panax > Panax quinquefolius. The sequence continues at coordinate 122,195,133 of CM035172.1, read as the reverse complement.
AGTCTGGCAACTCAATTTATGTGATAACTAACTTAATTTATTATAAAATAATGTGAAGGTATGTTAGTTACCATATATGCAATTGTTTCTATATTCTGAATTGTGTAGAACTTATAGCTCAACATTCCAAATTAGCTGGCTTTTGTGATGAATCCATGAACTTGTATCGAATTAAACATCGGTAGTGTGGTTACTGTATCTTTTTTGAAGCATCAAGTTATGGGGTGCTGTGGCAGCTGCATGTTTGGAAGTTTTGACTCTTTCATAAGTTATGCTTCTTGTTTTATTTGTATTCACCTGCTATTATATTATTTCTGCTCATAAAAAACAAAAAGCAAAGCTGTTTATATGACTGCAGGGATATAACGATTTGTGTAATGCGTTAAGAGGCATAAGCTAATATGATTCCATAGCAGGACCATATTATTGCACTTCCAACTGATTAAATGTTTTTATAGAACTTAATACCTACCTTTCATGGTCAGGGCTAATAGCTGATTTTAAATATTTTCTTCTGTTTCAGATAGTAAATGTTCCTGAAAAAGGACAAAGGAAGCATCCTCGAGGTGATAACATACAGGTATTTATAAATGTCTATTTGTTGAACTTTATTGCACACGTTATTTTGCATCATCATTGTGCATGTCGTGCATTGTAATTTATTATTCTAAACCATCATGTGTAAAAATTGCAACAACTGTTGTCCTCGAGTTTTAAGCTTTCAACATGCATTTCCTAAGCAATAATGCTCACAGTTACTTTATTTGCCGTCATGTAAACATATTTTTATTGTCAGTACTTCTTTTCTGGAAAAGTATTACTTTTACTATATGAGCTCTTAGTTTATTGTGCCAAAGCTGGAGGTTGATTAATATGTGGAGCATATTACTAATTTTGTGGTACCATTTGTTTTTATCTACCTGCCGTTCTTCCCCTTGCTGAAAGTTAAAGTTAACAAACATGATGTCTTAAAATTCAACTTTTGTTTATGGGCTATTGTCAAAATGGCAGCTGTATCCATTCACTTGGTTCTTTCAGAGTCAGGTGTAGATCTCGATATATTTGTTTCAGCTATTAGCCATCATATTTCATAGGGGTGGCATTCATAAATTTCGGAGAAGACAATTAAATAGGGTTCAAACATAGTGAAAATTGATTAGGGTTCAAACGTAGTATTTATTTATTTACAAGTGAATGAAGTTGAAATTACATGCTCAATAATCAATTAACTAGAAGGAATGCATGGTAGTATGATTTCTACAAAACAAGTCAGTTTTCCTGACGAGGATGGAAGCAAAAGAAATTTAATATTATTGGGTTATTATTATATATTATTGTTTATGGATGATTCAATGTAGTTCGTTTATTTAGTAGATAAGATTAGGATATATATTTTAATATATTAGTAGAATGTTCTAGAGTTTAATATTTGAAGTAGAGATAATTACTAGAATTTTATTTCCTTATTTAATTAGATTACTTAATATTTTACTTAGCCTCCAAGTATTAGGGTTTTTCCTATTCCTATATAAACAGTTGTAATCCATCATTATTATTAATTATTGAATTATTGATATTATTAAACTTTAAGCCTTGTGCTTGTGGCTTCTTAGCCTTTTATCTTCTTTGAATCCCCTTTATTCTTTCTTCCATCCTTTGTCCTAATCATCTCCCAGATATAAGTCCATTTTAAAGTTGGGAGACCACTCTTTTAAGGATCTGGATTTTTTCCCTTCCAAAGAATTGTAAACAGAAGGGGGCTGCATTGCAGTTATTCTGCATATAGCTGCTACTCATCAACATGTTCGACTATGACCTAATATGCGGAATCATCGGAGGAATAAAGAAGATCCACAACTCTTGGTCTTCCTGCAATGGAGAAATAGATGATTGACTGTTACTTCTGTTTTTTTACACAAGCAGCACTATTCCAGACTGATCATCCTGTGTCAAAAATCTTCTTAAATTAGGTTGTCCAAGTAAAACAGCCACTTTTTAAGAAATCACTTACCTAATGAAGATTGAAACGGCTTTTTGTTATTTATGGGCAATGAGTTTTGATGCGGTTTGCAAGGACCTCAGATATATAAATCGATTGGGCTTCCCACCTTTGGTGGGCTTCAGAAACATAGCATTCTTATATTCTTAACAATACGTACACCACAGAGCTTCTCAGGAGAAGGAATGTCACCCTCTATTTCCTGAATCTCAAACTGCCAGCCTGTACTAAGACTTCCAAGTTCCTATCTGGAAGGACATATCGATTAAAATACTTCAAAAATCTCAAATCTGGGAAGACATTCGCCGTAGCTCATCTCCACTTCATCCATGATGATCTGATCATTTTTACCATATAGCAAATTGATGTATGTGAAAGCTTCCACCAAATGGAAACAGGAATATATATATATATATATATATATATATATATATATACGGTAAGGATCAAGAGCATTCTCCTTAAATAGCATTTCGCCTTAAATAACATTCTTTTATTAAAACTACGCTGTTTTGGAGGACGCGGTGACATTTTTTAGAAATACGCGGTGGCATTGTATTTACAAAAATGCCACCACGCCCCTCCAAAAACGACGTTAGTTTTAATAAAAGAATGCTATTTAATGAATGCTATTTAAGGAGAATGCTCTTGATCCTGACTGTATATATATATATATATATATATATATATATATATATATATATATATATATATATATGTTTATATATATATGTATATATTATATATAAGCCAAGCGTAGAGGCATCTCTATGTTGTTTGATGGAAAATTTGATGTAGGACATTAGTAGAATAGCTCACTTAGTGAACAAAGACTCTTTGTTATCTGCAAGTTTTTCACTCTTTTGGGTGCATTAGGTTCATTGGTTGATGGGAAAAGGTAGTTGTGGTTGTCAGTAAACAACTCTACTGAATTAAGGTGATAGTTAATATTTTTTTGGTATACTAAAGTCTTTGTACCAAGGGATTTTGACTGGGTGATATTTTAAGTACAATCATATGCCTCAAAACTCTGATCCAAAATAGGACCTATGGACTATAATACCTCCCCTGTGGAATTAATTCTTGAAATGATTTAATTTTTGGTTGATTCCTAAACATGTATAAATGTGAGCAACTAAATTAATCTATAATAAAGCAGTTTAAATACTATTCATCATCAAGGATACTTCCCTTTAGGACTGAAATGACGACTTGATTCCTGTGGCACCCACAACCATTGTTTAGGCTCTCCATGCTGTGTGATATATCATCAGCATTATGCAAGATACGCCACGAAACTCATTAGCATGAATTCAAATGTGACGCATAATGACTGGTAACTATGGAATTCTCTAGAATCACAGACTGGTTAATCAGATTTAATGTTTATACTATGTGCAACACATTAGACTAAAAGCTTTTTATTTAGAAAAACGCCATGTAACTATTAAGTTTTGTACTCATTTAAACTGTGGTTAGTTTGGATGAGTACTCCGGTAGTTTATAAGGGTTCACTTTTTGGGATATTTTTTTTCATTTACATTCTTCTGAAAGTAAACACTTACTACATCTATGCATACACAAGACATAAGTATACATTTGAAATTTGGACATTTTCTTAAAGATACAGGGTTTCTACCATATAATATTAGTGTGCACGTGCTGTGTATATATATATATATATATATATTGTTTAAATAGTTATTATTAAATGATGGAATTATCGATATGCCCAGTGGAATCATATTGGCTTTGCATATAAGTTTTTGATTCTGAAAGCTCACAAGAGTTACCCAGATTTAGTTGTATTGATTTCTCTTTTGGGGTCGTGAGACTAAAAATATCATATTTTAGGAAGGCAGATACTTGTCTGTAGTGGATTCCAATAGGATTTTTTCTAGTCAGTCTACAACTCAACATTGATGGACTACAGTAGGTTCAAGGCCTTCTTGATCGTTCTTGAGACTATGTTAAGGGACTGTTTCTTTAGTTCATGGAATCTCAAATCTAGAAGGGTATATGATAATTGATATTTGGTGGTTCAAAATTCACCATTATACATGTAGAGAATACTCTTCCGCATTATGATACATGTACATTCTGTTGTATTGATTACAGTTGGTTCTTAACACCATGATCCTTGTACAAAATTTTTATGATACATATACATTCTGTTGAACCTATTACAGTAGGTTCTAACACCATGACATTGATTAACATCATGGAAAATCAAATAAATCTCTTGCAGCAAAAAGAATTTATGAATTGGTTTATAAACTGCAGTTTCCCCAAATTTTTGACCCTGAAATTCTTGTTGAAATAATCCGGAGGGCTGGGTTACTTTAGGTGTCCATCTGGCGAGATGTGTCTAGTTTAGAGGTCAGCAGTAAATTGACTTACCAATTATATTGTCAGAACAGTAAAACTTACATGTTGTCTGGAATGAAGAACTTGCCTTAAGTTAAGTACTTTAGTTTAATAGGCATCAAGTAGTTTACTATTTACCTTAGAACCAAAATTGAAGTCTGCTACATCTAAAAGCTGCACTATTTTACTTTAGTTTGTATATTTCCTTGTATTCAATCTAATTATGTGGGTCTTGCTTTGCTGAATCATCAGCAGATAGATACAAAAGACATTCTTTTCATTTGTGGTGGAGCTTTTATTGATTTGGAGAAAACTATTTCTGAGAGGTACTGCCTTGTAATTGCGATTTTTCTTTTAGCAATCTTGTAATGGCTGTTTTTAAGAACTTTTGTAACGACTGATTTTGTTAACTAAAATTGTTTATCAAACACTACTAGTTTTATGTAAAGTTTGATGGATTAAACTAGAATCCCTGATATTTTTTGCCAGGCGCCAGGATTCTTCTATTGGTTTTGGAGCACCCGTTCGTGCAAACATGAGAGCTGGTACATTAACTAATGCTGCAGTTACATCGTCCTTATTGGAAACTGTAAGAATCAAAAACTTGAAATTCCCACAATATATTTGTTGATTTTCTTGCTTAATCATTTTCAAAAGTCAAAACTAACAATTACTATATTATCTACAAACTTAAAATCGGTAAGATGCAAGGCCTTCTAATTCTTAAATATGTTATATATTTTAACTTCCTCGCTTAATTTTTCCTTCAAACTATCTTGGATCATTCTCACTGTAATATGTAAAAATCAAGACCTTGGAATTAAAATATATTTATATATGTCAGTTTTCTTACTTAATTGGTTTCTGAACTAGTCAACTAGCTATTAATATATTTTGTATCTCGCTCTACTGGGATATATAGGAGTCAAGAGACTTGTTTAAAATATATTATGTATAAATTGGGAAAGGTAATTTAAGGCATTGTTGGCTAAGGCTATTTAACAAAACGACGTAATTTTGTATAATTTAAAATTAAAGATTTTTTTTAGAAAACCCAAAAATGGAAAACTTAACCCAGTCATTTTATTAAGTAGCCTTAGATAACTTTTTCCACACACACACACACACACACACACACACACATATATATATATATATATATATATATATATTATGTACATTATATATATGTACATATACAGTTTTACATATATATCAAATATTCAATTTGTTGGACAACATTCAAAATATTAATAAATATATTATCTATTTTCCCTCATTGATAACCAATATTTTGTGGGCGTAAAAATATCTTCTTTTTTACATGTTCAGGTTGAAAGTAGTGATCTTATTGCTTATGGCCTCATACCAGAATTTATTGGACGCTTCCCAATTTTGGTTAGTTTGTCAGCTCTAACCGAGGACCAACTTGTCCAGGTAAATTTGATATAAATGTTATTTCATTTATTATGTTTGCCTGTATTTGCCTGTTTGGTAGATTTTCTTACTATTAGGTACGAAAATGGCACTTGCTAGTTTGGGAAATTCCTTTTCCCTGCTTGTAATCAAAGGGTGAGCCCAAAACTAATTTCAGTGTGCAGATGGTATCTCGACTTGCTACCTTTAATAGGATATGATTTTGGGCATAGTCATGCCTACACAAATATATGTATATGTATATACACACAGGATCAGGTCCGAGAGTCCGGATTTATTTTTTTTTACTTTTTTGTTTTTTTTTTTAAAACAACTAAAAAAAAGTTTAATATTTATGGAACTGGAATTTTTTCATAATACAGTGTTTTGGGTGTGATTTGGATATATATAACAAAACAGGTGTACATACATGTTTTGTTATAGACTTTTTTTTGTTATATGTATCCAAATCACACCAAAACAATCAGATTATGAAAAAATTCCAGTCTATAAATATTAAACTTTTTTAGTTGTTTTAAAAAAAAAAAAAAAAAGTCGAGCAAGTACTAAAATCCGGGAGTCTGGATGAACCAGGACTCTGATATATATATATATATATATATATATATATATATATATATATAGTCCGGATCTTAAGCTCACCTTTTATCCAATTCACCCAGCTCACCCCTTTAGCGGCGGACCCTACAAAGGTTTGGTCATACAACCGTCGTCTATACTTTTAGCGACAGACAACATATAGCGTCGCTAAAAGTATAGACGACGGTTGTATGACCGAACCGTCACCGGGTCCGTCGCTAAAGGGGAGTGAGGTCGGGTAACTTGGATAAAGGTGAGTTTAAGATCCGGACCGTGTATATATATATATGTGTGTATATATATATATATATATATAGTGTATAGTTTGACACTTTGACTACCCTATGAAATAGACATCATGTATAGTTTTTTTTACTCTCATATTTTGACTATTTTATTGTGGTGTTGGCGTTATTATGAATTTTTCTATACAGTAATAGTCTAATTAATTTCTGAGTCAGATCTGGATTGGAAACATGTGTTTAGTTGGTTCATAAAAGAAATAGAATGTAAAAAAGATGGGCTACTCTGGTATGAAGTGAGTCACTTCAAACAGGTTCATTCTTCAGGCCCAGAATACGACTAATCCGACATGGGCAACATGAAACCCCTAGTGTTTTCCCAGATAAATTGTTTAGTGGGGAAATTAATTAAGTAATTGTACGGTCTTTCTTTCTTTCTCATAAATTAAATCACCCCTATCTGGGGTTGTGGTAGGGAAGTCAATAAATCTGGTTGCTTTGGTTTGCCAAAAACCCAAAACCTACACAAGCTAGATCAGTTCTCAAAATAACTACTCAAAACTAATCAAGGCCTGCAGATAACCCAATCGCATCTAGTTTTCTGATTCGGATTCATTAAATTTTAGAACTCAAATTAAGGCCCAACTATGATAGGACAATGTATAGGGGAAGAGCAGATATGTTATGCGGAACTCTTGAATTTGAACAATGCTTTAATAAAGCCCTTAAGCTATCATACAAAGCTACTATGAGTTGTAGATAGGACAGCTTTTAATAACTTATTAAAAATAGATAGGTCAGCTATGTCCAAAGAGGACAACAGCCCAATTATAGCCCAGTACATTGCCAAAATTTGATTTGGGTTGGTAGCATTTGTTGGTTGACATATTTTTACTTATTTATTTGGGGACGGGGTGCAAGGTTGATGGTTTAGGAAGAAAATATTCATTTTCATTCTGTGGAACAGAGGGTGCATTTTAATGTAAAAACTGAATCCAGTTATGAATAAGATTTTCTACAGTGGTATTTACTAGGTAGGTGGAACGACTGCCCCGTTGGTATGGTTTGAGGTTGACCCTTCCCTGTACAGCTTGATTGGGTGTTAACAATGGACACATTTTCTTTGCGACAAGGGTTAATCAGACTTCTAAAACTTGTTCATACGACAGGTCCTCACGGAACCCAAGAATGCTCTTGGTAAGCAGTACAAAAAGTTGTTTAGCATGAACAATGTAAGTAACATATGATCTCCTACATAGGACAGCTTATCTCTTTGCTTCAGTTTGAATGAGTTACTGTTCCATTGTGCTCATCAGCAAAGCCTTGTCCATCTCTAGGTGAAGCTACATTATACAGATAAAGCACTAAGACTGATTGCTAAAAAAGCAATGGCTAAGAATATTGGTGCTAGGGGTCTAAGAGCCCTACTTGAAAGCATTTTAACTGATGCTATGTATGAGGTATACAATCAATTATTTTTGTATGGTTATGGCTTTCAGAAAATTTCATTTCATTATCTGTTATAAAGTTCTTGCCAACAGAAGCATGTGCTTGTACTTTTTAGATTCCAGACGTCAAGACTGGAAATGATAGAGTAGATGCCGTTGTGGTTGATGAGGAGTCCGTGGGTTCAGTAAGTGCGCCTGGTTATGGTGGAAAAGTTCTTCGTGGAGATGGTGCGTTGCAAAAGTACCTTGCGGAGACCAAGTTGAAAGATATATCGGTATGATTCATTCATAATTCTTTGGGGAAAGCATTTATACTTTTTCTAGCTAATGCGAACCAATAATGCACAACAATCACGTAATTAAATAATTTGCATTATGTAAAGGAATATACCTGACCATGGAACGCCAGCAATTTTTACATAATCTCAGTAGCTATAGCGTAATCTAGGGTTATGCTGGTTTTTCCAATTTTAGCAAACAATGGCGTGTATATTTTAGATTGATGTGTGTAATTTTCTCCTTTTTTGCAGGATAATGCCAGGGCAGCTGCTGAAGGGGATCAACAGGAGGGTGAATCAGAGGTCTCATCGAGAGTGATGAGCATGTAATGTTATAGCAGCACAGTTATTGTTTGACTAGTGTAAAATGTCGTCCCATTTTTCATTACCTTGTAAAAATAACATTCATAATTTCCTGTAATTAACCCCTTGTAAAACAGCATAGCATCTGGTCCAGGTTCAAAATAATAGGGAAAAGAAATATGTGGAAAATATAAAACTAGAATGTAACATTAATTTAGAAAGCAAATTGCACAGGTGTCCTCTGCAAAAAAGGAAAGGGGAGGGGGGGGGTGGATCATATTGTAATACTCTCTATTTGTATGTTTTATACAAGTTTTCTCAATGTTCCTTCAAGTTGGTGTTGCATACTAATTTAACTTATTTAAAGACTTGTCTTTGGTTGTGGTTTTAAATAACGATAATGTTACTATTCTTAAATTTTTAATTTTAATAAAATTTAAATGATGTGATATTAAATATTTTAATAATTATTAAAATATAACGTGACATTGAATATGTTAACGATATTTAAAATTCTAAGAATCATAACATTATCTTTTAAATTAATATTTTTGATTTAAAAAGATATTCTTTTTAGCACTCTTACAAATGAAGACTCTTATCTTACTCTAGATTCACCTTTCTTGTCCGTTTAAAAATTGGAGTGGCATTTTTAATTCTAAGTGAAATGAAGCAAGTGTTATCATGTAATTTTATTTATTTTTGCTAAATTATTATCATGTAATTTACTATTGTCTCTATCTAATACATGTATTAAAGAAAAAGCTTCCCGTATCCTATTTTTTTTTTAATTTGACCAAATTTATTTATCCTTTTTCCTTTTGCTGTTATTTTTGACATTATTTTTTAATAATACCCTCATTTAACTTTAAAAAAATCATATAAAACATGACATATATTGAAAAAAATAACATTACTTTGACATTAGAATTACAATCACACCTTTTTTTTTCCTCTCCCATCTATTTTATTGTTCAAAAAAGAGTTGGGAGATTAAAAAAAATAAATATATTCAATTTAATAAAAATGAGTGCATAATATTGTTGAATATATTTATATAAAAAAAAATTATCAAAAAAATTTCATTAAGAGGTACCTCTTAATTATTAAGATTTTATTTTCTGTCTTACCGATTAAGAGACATTAATAGATAACAAAAATAAAAATAAACAGCATCATGCCTCTTAGCGAATAAGAGACAGTCCATTAAAAGGCAATCAGATGTAAACAAACAGCACCCGCCAAATGTTCAAACCAAAACATGTTAAGGATTGCCAATAAACTGAAAATACAGTACCCAAGCATAACCACATCAGATATCATAACTACATGCTTAAACAGTTCAGCTATAAAACTAGGCTAACCACGAAATTGTGGATGAACTCATCATCAATAGAAGTCAAGAATTAAGGTTCAAAGGCGAAGGAATGTCACTCATCCAAATGATAGTGCTTGTTCAAAGCTTCTGTTACATCCCAGGTAACCTTCATTCCTTTTGGAAACTCAACTAAATCACCGGCCCCAATTTCAAAGAACTCATCATGCCCATCACAATAGACCTTAACTTTCCCCTCGAGAAGATACATAGTCTCTTTAGCAGTGAATGTCCATGGAAATTTGCTTGGCGAACATCCCCACCTATTTATTTAAGTGTAAACAAAGTCGGCATAATATATCCACCAAGGAACAACATTCACCAACATTATGTAAAAATATCATCATGCTTGCAACAGCACCAAGCATATGCGATAAAATTACATTTGAAAACTAAAGAAAAGAAAGTGCAGAAGGATTATAAAGACATAATTGTCAGCATTAAGAGCATAATTAATTTTATGAATTATCCACAAAAAATATTAAAGTCGCTGATTATTGAAGAAAAGGCTTTCCATCAATCGCTCGCAAGAGAATTAAAAAAAAAGTGAAACTAAATCTAATAAAATCATTAGATTTTTACTGACATAATACTACTGCCTTGGAAAACAAAATAGGCTTAAATATAAATTACTACCCTAAACTATTAACCATTTTCTACTTCGGTGATCGACCTTTCAATTTTTTCAATCAGTTTTTCACTTTGGTTCAATTAGAATTGACATCTCACCATGGTTAGGGCACATAGGATATTTAGTGTTGATGTGTTTTCAAAAATCTTTATTTAATTTATTTTTAACCCTTTAATGTTTTAAAAGGACAAAAACGTAATAAAGCATAATAATAATAATTAATAAAATCAAACCAAATCAGTTTCTCACACATTTAGTACGAACTAAACAAAATTAATTAATTAATCAAGCTAATCAATTTAACTTAAATCAAATCAAGATTGAAGTTAAAAATTCCAACATCAAAAACCTCAAACTTATGTCCAAAATCTCAAACTCAGTTCCAAGTACCCACACATCACCGAGTAATGTAATGTCCGACCGCCAAGTATCAGCAACCCACCATTACCATTATCAGCAATCCACCATCAAGTACCCACACATCAAGCACCAACAAACCGCCAAGTAATGTAATATCCCGATCAAAACTTAAGAATTATATATGAGATCCACGGAATCGAGCTCCGATTTCTCCTTGAGTTCCTATTGTTTTTTCCTAATGATTTCTCTGAGAAATTCACAAACTATAGCTTTGTTGAGTTCTTTTTCAGATCCCATTTGAAAAAACCTTCTAATTTTTTTAACTTTTTTTAGATCCACTATTCTTAATAATCACCGCTAGCAAAAAAAGCCCAATCTCTGATTGGAAAAAAGAAGAAAATAAAAAAGAAAGGAGAAGATGAAGAAAGTGCATCAAATGGAGTTTTGATTTTGAAAAAATAAAATAAAAATTTCCTCGCTATCAGATTCATTCTCTCTCTTAGGGTCTAATTTTTGAGACAAAATCTTTATTTAATTTGTTGATATAAGCTCTTGTTTACTACTGCTCTAATTTGTATGTTGATTTTAAGAAAGGGAAAAGATTTAGGTGAGTGAAGGATGCTTGGGGGTGTAGGGTGTTGTTGATGGTGTTAATGGTGGTGTTGGCAACTGGTGGTGGACATGGACGCCGGTGGTGGTGATTATGATCAATTGATTCGTTTGTCTGATTATTTAAGGAGTGATTTTATTTAGGTTTAATGTTATATATAAAGTGTTTTGACATATTTACCCTCTGATGTACAATAAATGTGTAAAAATATTTGAAGTAACTTTTTTTAATTGCATTTATGCCCTTTTAGTTTTTATAAAATTATTTAAAATTAATTATAAAAAAGAGTTTTCTTTTTGCACATCATCAATCACATCCTATGTGTTCAAGCCACGTCATCAATTTATGACGTGACAACTTCAATTGAGCCGAAGTGAAAAAATTTTAAAAAATTGAAAGGATGATCACCAAAGTGGAAAATAGTGAATAGTTTAGGGTAGTAATTTATATTTAAGACAACAAAAAAAGATTCTTAAGACAACAAAATAAGATTCTGAAGACTCTTTACTTCAAGTAGAAAAGGAAACGCAAAACTTCAATAATAATTGAATTAAAAATAACAAAAACAAAAGTAGAATTTTTTTTTTGTCATTGTGAGACTGAAAAATTCTCACGTAACTGACACCTTGCAGGCTTGCACTAATAAATCAAAATAAGCCATCATCTACTTTACCAGTCAACCCAAACTCTGTAATAAAGAAGTCTAGAGTAGATAAACATTAAAATTTACACAACACTGAAAATTTATATGGTTATGTGATTGAGCTAAAACAGTGCCATACCAGGAACTTTAAGAAAGATTCAGTAACTCAAATTGTTCTAATTGTAATATATTATCCAGAACTTATACAAAGAAGACAAATCTTCACAAAAACATGCATCTTATATATCCTGCATGTAGACACATAAACAGGCTAACCGAGTGAGAAATATTGGACTGTCAAGTCTGTTTATTTATATGGTAGATTGATAATTTGGAAGCCATTTGTGGGGCGTTCCAGGGACCAAGGGTAATGATATATTTGCAAAAGATGAAAAATTAAGATGATTACTTTTTTTTATAAAGTCCAATAATGCAAAAATCAGATAAGAGAATTAGAGAAAGTGCTAGATTTTATTAGAAGAAAGTACGAAAGTATATTCATGCATGACCATTTGCCACAATTATTACAGCAAGTTAGAATGATTTGATCCCAACTAAAATCCTAAAAGTGATAATAAGTCGAAGCCTCTCGATTAAGATGCTTAAGCCTTAATATAATATAGATTTCTATTTATGCATTTCTCTAACTAATAATAGGATCTCAAACATAATACTTCCGCTATTGGGTAACAAATGAAATAACCTAAAGTTTGATGTCCTATGAGCTAACATAAACCATTATTTAGTATTTAGTATATTACATATGGACCAGGGAAGGAAACAATCTCGCACAATTTTTATGATTACAGACTAAGAATTTAGTTCATCTCCCGCATTCCATGTCTCTCTTTTTCACTATAAATCTTCCGTATATCATCATTTATTGAAACAATCAAAACAAAAATTATATAGTAAACTACAATAACATGATCAATTCTAAAAGCTAGAAAATTCCAGATATTTAAGAATGCAGAAAACATCTTCAATTCTTCAAAGTTTGTGAAAAATTACAGAAATTAGTCCATTAGTAGGAAAAAAATGTCAAGAGTAATCTGAATTGTGGTAATGAACTATAATTCAGTGAATCAGTGTCAATAATGAAGTCGAAGGTAATAAATTTTCAATTACATTGATTGCGCAATAAATACTTATAGAAGTGAGGAAAATGTTAGAACTGTACACTAATTACCTCAATTATATTACATGAAATTAAAAACCATATTTTTCTCAAGAATCCCCACTAAAAACTAATAAAACACAAACTCTAGGAAAAGGGGAACTTGGGAAGCAGCAACTACAAATAGGCCATAACTGCTACATCAACAAATTTAATGATACCCATTACTATACATTCTAATAATTTTGCTACCACATTCTCAACTAAAATTTCCAAATAAGGTTTAACATACATTTCAACAAATTCACTGATCTAACATAAATTTGAACAAATAAATTACTACGATCTAAAGTATACCATCAGAGGAAGCATTAAATTTAAAAGATGTAAATAACTACGAAAATGAAAATCAAACAAATGGGCATGCTAATTTGGAAGATACACGAATTTGTAGAACGTAATAACATAAATTTCAACAAATTCACTGATTTAACATAAATTTGAACAAATATATTACTACAATCTAAATTAACCTTCCAAACAGTGGCGGATCTACCTACAAGCCAGTGTAGGCAATTGCCTACACTAGATTTTGGATATGTGCTATGTAGTAGTTAATACTTAATCCACTTGTAGATATTAGATTGAGTAATTACAATATTATATGGCCTTACTAAATTTCTTATACTGTTATACACATGAGTTGCAACTCAAGTAATAAAAAATAAGTTAATTGTAATATCTATTGATAAATAATCATCTTCTAAATTAGAATCAACATGATCTCTTTGTTACATGTTAATTTTATGAAATCATTTTGAGATATTTTAGATTTTTAAATTAAAATTGATGTGAATTCATTTGACTTTAGTCAATATCATAATAAATATGTAAGCCATCTAATAGTAAGTACTTGTTCTCAAATTTAAATGAATTCGCGTCAATTTTAAATTTTGAGATTCGTAATTAGCTTTAAAAAAATAAAAGACATTTTTCTTTTTATGAACTTAGAGAGTATATTATAACAAATTTCTGACCTTACTTATGTAAATAACTTAATTTCGTGACTAAACACAATTACTTGTTGGTTATGCTCCAAAATCTATAGTTTTGACAAAGTCCCATATCATTTATTTTGAAAACATTCTTTGTGTATATTAGTAAGTGGTGGCTTGGGTTTAGTATCATGTTGAGGAAATAGGGATGGGCTCGCGCACATGAGGATGACTAAGGAATTGGGCTAGGTCAAGCTTGGTTCTTGGACTTTCGGCCAGAAAACCTTAGTGCGTGTGTGCGCGCGACTTGCATTGTGCGAAGTGCCGATCCGGTCGATTATGCCTTGGGTACACCCAGCAAATTTTTGTTTTGCTATTTTTATTTCCTTTTTATACTAAGCCAGTTTTTAATCCCTAGCCGTTTTCTCATAATTAATTCCCAACGTAAACCTTATTTACGTTTTACGTTTTCTGTAACTCCCACCTCCAACGTAAACAATATTTATGTTCCAACGTTCATCAGTGTTATTAAGTTCCCAACGTTCTTCTTCTTCCTATAAAAACCGATTATGTGCTTGCAGCAACTACAACAAAAACACTAATACAGACTTCTTCTTCGTCTTTTATCCAAATATCTGTTCTTATTATAATTTGTTAATTGGGCAATCCACAAAGACAAGTCCACAACCTTCTTCTGCGAGTACACGCAATTGAGGCTTCGCTGTTGAATCCTGGAGGGTGAACGTCGTGGAGCTCAACTGTACCGAGGTTTATAACCAGTGAGGGCGGAATCACTTTTTAGGACAGTAGCTTTGTTACGCCTCGACTTTCTTCGGTTTCCAGCTAAGTTGTTCCAATTTTCTCTATTGCCCGTCTTGTTAATTATGTTCTATATTCCAACAATCTAAATAGTGATTCGGTTATTAACAAGATAATGAAATCTGCCTTAGACTTGTCTAAAATTGAACGTTTTGATGGCTCTAATTTTAAGAGATGGTCTGAAGATATATTGTTTTATTTGGAAACCATGAATTTGGAATATGTGTTATATATGGATGCTCCTGTTATTGTTGCTTCTGTTAATGATGTTACTCCTACTGCTGAAACTGTTGAAAAGTCGGATGCTGATAAAAGGGATTATGTTAAGGATAATCGCACATGTCGTAAATACTTGTTGCACTATTTGTCTAATCCATTGTTTGAGATTTATTATCCTTATGAAAGTGCTAAGAAAATTTGGGAAGCGTTACAATCTAAATATGTCGTTGAAAACTCTGGACTCAAGAAATACGTTGTAGGAAAATTTTTAGATTTTAAGATGCAAGATGGAAAATCAGTTATAGATCAAGTTCATAAATACCAAAATTGTGGGGGAAGTTATTGGGAAAGGAATGAAAATATGTGAGACGTTTCAAGTTGTTGTACTTATCGAAAAATTACCACCCTCGTGAAAAGATTATAAGATGAACCTTAAACATGAAACTAAAGATTTCACTATGCAGGAATTAGTAGCTCACATCCATATTGAAGAACAAAACAGAGCTAAAAAAAGGGGAGACGTAGTTCTAAGTCAAACTGTCAAAGCTAATCTCGTAGAACAAAAGCCACAGTGGAAGAGCCAAAATTATCAGTCCAAAAACTACAAAGGAAAAAATTCTAAATCAATGGGAAGAAAGGATACTAGATTCAACAATTCCAATCAAATTCAAAAACCTTTCACTAAAGGTCCTTGCTTCGTATGTGGCAAACCTGACCATATTGCTATGAAGTGTCATTTTCGCAAGGGGCAATAACAAAAATAATAACTTTCAGCCTAAGCCCCCAAGCAAACTTGGTTGAATCCGACGACATTATTGTTGCTATTGTCTCGGAAGTAAATCTAGTTGACAACTTCACGGAATGGGTAGTAGATACTGGGGCCACTAGACACATTTGCTCGAATAGAGACGTAATTCTCAACTACGAAAATGTGACTAATGGAGAAAAGGTGTTTATGGGAGATTCTCGAGCCACCAACGTTGCGGGAAAAGAGAGTTTTATTACTAAAATTAACTTCTGGGAAAACAATTGCCCTACAAGATGTACTTCATGTGCCCGATATTCGTAGGAATCTTGTGTCCGGGTCTTTGTTGAATAAAACTGACATTAAGCTTGTGTTTGAGTCTGATAAACTTGTACTTACTCGTAATGGAGAATTTGTTGGGAAAGGTTTTTGTAATGGGGGTTTATTTGTACTTGATGCTTCTGCTGAATTGAATAATAAGAATGTTTTTTTTGCTTATATTGTTGAATCTTTGGATATGTGACATGCTAGATTAGGACATGTGAATGTAGCTTCTATTAAAAAATTGAAACAACTTGAACTTATACCTAATCTTGCAAATACCGAGTTTAACAAATGTGAAATTTGTGTAGAAGCAAAACATGCTAAGAAACCTTTTAAAAGTGTTGATAGACAAACTGAGTTACTTGAGTTAATTCACAGTGACCTAGCTGATTTTAAAAATACTATGAATAGAGGTGGTAAGAAATATTATATTTCTTTTGTAGATGATATGTCTAGATATACTCGAATTTATCTTCTTTCCTCTAAAGATGAAGCGGAAGTATTAAATATAAAGCGGAAGTTGAAAATCAGTTAGAAAGAAAAATTAAAAGACTTAGATCTGATCGTGGAGGTGAATATGATTAAGAAGTCTTAAAAATTTTGTGAACTAAATGGAATAATCATGAAACTTCTCCTCGATCTAATGGAGTCATGAGAAAGGAAAAATAGAATACTAAAAGATATGATGAATCTTATGATAATTAGTTACGGTTTACCCTTTTAATATGTGAGGAGAAAGCTTGCATTTTCTGCGCAAATCATATTTTAAATAGAGTTCCACATAAAAAGATAGACTCGACACCATATCATTTATGGAAGAAACATGCACCTAATTTGGGGTATCTTAAAATGTGGGGTGTACAGCTAAAGTAGCTATCTACGAATTTAAAAGGAATAAAATTGGACCTAAAACAATGGATTGCATTTTTATTGGATATGCTTCTAATAATGTTGCTTATAGATTTTTGGTAATTAAATATCTGACTAATAATTATCAAAACAATTCAATTTTGGAAACAAAAGATGCAGAATTCTTTGAAAATATATTTCCAATGAAAATAAGAGATGAGGGCAATCTCTCTTCTAGTGAACCTCTTAAAAGGAAAGATAAAGAATATGTACCTGCATCTACTAGAAGTAAAAAGTAACGTTTGAGAAAACTTTTGGTCCAGTTTTATAAGCTTGCTTTTATAATGAAGATGACCACAAAACTTATGAAGAAATGAAATCTATTGATGCAAATTTTTGGAAGGATCTTATTAATAGTGAATTAGAGTATTATATCTAACCATACATGGGAACTAGTTAATTTGCCTAGAGGATGTAAACTTTATTGGATGTAAATGGGTGTTTAAAAAAAGTTAAAAGTTGATGGAATTACATTGATAAATTTAAAAGCAAGACTTGTAGCAAAAGGGTTTACTCGAAAGGAAGGTTTTGATTATTTTGATACTTACTCACCGATAACTAAATTAGCGACTATAAAATTTTAATTGATTTGGCTTCTATTCATAAATTGATAATCCACCAATGGACGTTAAAAGCTGCTTTTTTGAATGGAAAGTTAAATGAAGAAATATATATGTGTCGACTGAAGGGTTTGTTGTTCAGTGAAGAACATAAAGTGTGTAGACTTGTAAAATCTTTGTATGGTTTGAAACAAGCGCCAAAACAATGGAATGACAAATTTAATAAAATTCTCTTTTGTCTAATAAATATGTGACAATGAATCGATAGTTATTATACATATAGTAGATTGATGGAAATTGTGGTGTGATTATTTGTTTATATGTGGATGACTTGCTAATATTTGGTCGCGATGAAAAGTTGTGAAAACTACTAAAGATTTTTATCTTCTAAATTTGGCATGAAAGATTTAGGAGAAGCGGACTTGATTCTTGGCATGAAAATAAATAAACATGCAAATGGATTAGTCTTATCACGGTCTCATTATGTGGAAAATATTCTTAAAATTTTAATTTCTTTAATGAAGAGCCATTAGGAACTCCTTTATGACTCTGAGTGTGCATTTAAAGAAAATAAAAGGAATGGTATAACACAAATTGAATATGCTAGAATCATTGGTAGTCTAATGTATTTAATGAAGCGTACTTAAGCTTTGATATTGCATATGTCATTAGTATACTTAGCGAGATATACACATAATCCTTCACAAGATCATTGGAATGCATTGTCAAGACTAATGAGGTATTTAAAAGGAACAGTTAATGTAGGTATACATTTCACTGGTCATCCTAGTGTTTTAGAAGGATATTGTGATGCTAATAGGGTATCTGATAATGATGAAACAAACTTCACTAGTGGTTATGTGTTTACTTTAGGTGGAGGAATTTTTTCTTGAAATTTGCTAAACAAACTTGTCTTTGCTAGATCTACTATGGAATCTGAATTTATTGTTTTAGAATTGGCGGTCTGAAGCGAGTGGATAAGGAATTTATTGGCTGATATACCATTGTGGTATAAGCCAATTCCTTCTATTTGTTTGCATTGTGATTCTCAAGCGACTATTGGTAGGGGTAATGAACCATGTTTATAATGGAAAAGCAGAGGCATATTAAGCTTGAGGCATAATATTATACGAGGACCTGATCGATGGCGGGGTTATTAACATGAAATTTGTGAGGTCTGAAAAGAACTTAGCGGATCCGCATATTAAGGGATTGAGTAAAAAGGTAGTCCAAGAAGCATCGGAGGGATGTTATTATTGCCAATAATTTGAGTAAATAATATGCGATGGAAACCCAACCCATGTGATTGGAGTCCCATGAAGTGGGTTTAATGGGTAACAACAAGTCATGTAATTATTTAATTAAAACACTACAATTATTTCTATTTATCCCTATGTGTATGTGGTGCTTACTGACAAATTGTGATAGGATGAATCATTTAGATTCTTAATGAAACTCATAGCCCTAAAGGGTGGTGTATGTCAGTATACACTTGATAGGTTCATCTATATAAAGGTGGAAGTGTAGGAGAGTCTTTGGCAAACTCTTTAGAGCCTTTATGAAAATATGGGATATGGCGCATGACTTTGAAACAGCAGCTAACTATGAGGACTTGTGTGGATTCGGATTTTTTAGATATGTGTGCAAGTTCAATTGATTGTATCATAGATAAATGGGTTCAAGAATATAGTTCACCTATAATCTACAATCATGAGTTTGTTCCACTAAGTGTCGATTCAAACCCACAAGGTATCGACGTTATGTATCTAAAATCCATTGCCCTTCTTACTTCCTTTTAATTTTTCTATCTTTGATAATTTTGGATCATGTGGGGGTCCTGGGGGATTGTTGGTTATGCTCCAAAATCTATAGTTTTGACAAAATCTCATATCATCTATTTTGAAAACATTCTTTTTGTATATTAGTAAGTGGTGGCTTGGGTTTAGTAACTTGTTGAGGAAATAGGGATGGGCTCGCGCACATGAGGACGACTAAGGAATTGGGCTAGGCCAAGCTTGGTTCTTGGACTTTCGACCAGAAAACCTTAGTGCGTGTGTGCGCGCGATACGCCTGCGCAGGGGGGTGCCGATCCGGTCGATTATGCCTTGCGGGTGCACCCAGGTAGCCCACTATTTTGCTATTTTTATTTCCTTTTTATACTAAGCCAGTTTTTAATACCCTAGCCGTTTTCTCATAATTAATTCCCAACGTAAACCTTATTTACGTTTGACGTTTTCTGTAACTCTCACCTCCAACGTAAACAATATTATGTTCCAACGTTCATCAGTGTTATTAAGTTCCCAACGTTCTTCTTCCTATAAAAACCGATTCTGTGCTTGCAGCAACTACAACAAAAACACTAATACAGACTTCTTTTTCGTCTTTTATCCAAATATTTGTTCTTATTATAATCTGTTAATTGGGCAATCCACAAAGACAAGTCCACATCTTTCTTCTGCAAGTACACGCAATTGAGGCTTCGCCGTTGAATCCTGGAGGTTGAACGTCGTGGAGCTCAACTGTACCGATGTTTATAACCGGTGAGGGCGGAATCACTTTTTAGGACAGTAGCTTTGCTACGCTTCGGCTTTCTTCGGTTTCCAGCTAAGTTGTTCCAATTTTCTCTATTGCTCGTCTTGTTAATTCTGCTCTATATTCCAACATTACTGACTATATCATTAAAGGTTAAAATGACTTTAACATAAATCAACTATAAATGAACACACTTGTTAACTTATCTTGGGTCAAAATTTAAATGTCTTTTAGTTAGTTAAGTATAGCTTATATGTGTGTGTGTGTCAAATTTTACTCATTTGACATTGTATTATTATTATTTTTTAATTGTTGGCAACACTAAGGCGGATTCCTGAATCCGCCACTGCTTCCAAAGCCTAAAAACCCATCAGAAAAAACCCATAAAAGGAAACATTAAATTAAAAATAAGTAAGTAACTATGATTCTATGAAGATGAAAATCAAACTGATGGGCATGCAAATTTGGAAAATACATGAATTTGTATAACTTACTTTGGCCATGATGAGACTCCGAGGTCAGTGAGCTTCGATTGAGGAGGATTCCTTTCAATTTTAACCCCAAATTTCTCACTAATGGTGGCGGCCATACTTCTTGTTTCTGTTTGGGGTTGTGATTGTTGATGGGTTGAGATATATAAGAAGAGAGAGGCAGAGAGTAGCACTGGTATGATCAGCAGTAGGGTTTTACTCCCCCACCCAATAAATCTGGCCATTTTTCTAGTTCAAGTAATAAATCTCTTATCAATAGCTCTCTTTTTTCTGTATTTTATTTTATTTTATTTTTGAGTTTTTCGTTTTCTTCATGTTTTATTTGGAGTAATTCATGTTCGGGAATAACTTATTTTAAAATGACTTATAAATTAAAATATAAGTTGATTTATAAGTTATTTTAAGTTGTGATTTATAAATAAAAATGTTCGATATTAATTTGATTTATAAATTAATAAATTAAGTTAAAACAAGTTATGAAGGTGTTCGATTCATAATGATTTATAAGTTAAAATAAATATGAAAATTATTAAAAATGACATTAACAAAAAGAGAGGTAAAATAGAAGAGGACAAAATAGAAATTATATTTGGTTAAACTAACTTATTTTAAAATGACTTATAAATTATATTTAAATAAGTCACAAATATTATTTTTTTTTGACTTAAAACTTAATTTATAAGTTAAAAATAAATAGTTGACAAACACGAAAAATAACTTATAAATTATTTTGACAAACTTATAAATTATTTACGAAAAGGCCTAAATTATATGAGAATTAATTGATAAAATATTAACTATTTTATAACTTGTTAATAAATTATAAATATTTTATCAATTAATTCTTATATCAAATACTATTGTACTAGTTTACTAAATTAATACTATTGATTATAAATATTTTATTAATTAATTCTCATATCAAATATTATTGTACTAATATACTAAATTAATACTACTGACTATATTAATAAATTTATGGATTAATTGTTGAGAAAGTTAAATATTTAAGTTGATTTATGTTACTAGGGATAAATAACCTTTTAATTATCTTAATTAGGTTTTTCGTTGTGATTCTTGAAACTTTTTTATTCTGATCGAATAACATCTTTCTCAAAAACTTACTGAAAATAGTCATTCCAGATTCGATTTCAGTCCAAAAAAGACCGGAAGTCTTGAGATAATGAAACGGAAGTCTTTGAGTTGGTGATTTGACTTTCTAGTTTTTTCTTTGATGTGTATATGATTTTGTCATGTGTAAAAAATAATTGTATCTTAATAATAATTTAAAAATAATAATAATAAAAATAATATTATTAAGAATAATAATAATAATAATATTAAGAATAATAATAATAATTTCAAAATAATAATAATAATAATTTTTAAATAATAATAATAATTTCAAAATAATAATAATAACAACAACAATAATAATTTTAATTAATAAAAATAATAATAATTACAAAATAATAACAATAATTTTACAATATTAATAATAATAATTTTTAAATAATAATATTAATAATAATTTTTACAAATGTATTTATATAAAATTAATGAATTTATATTATTTTTTTAATAATAATAATTACAAAATAATAACAATAATTTTACAATATTAATAATAATAATTTTAAATAATTACAAAATAATAACAATAATTTTACGATATTAATAATAATTTTTACAAATGTATTTATATAAAATTAATGAATTTATATTATTTTGAATAATAATAATTTTAAATAATAATAATAATTACAAAATAATAATAATAATTTTACAATATTAATTAATAATAATTTTCATTAATATTAATTATTATTATTAAAAAAATAATATAAATTCATTAATTTTATATAAATACATTTGTAAAAATTATTATCAATAAAATTATTATTTAAATGTTTATAGGTCTTGAATCTTTTTGAATGTTGTATAAGACCCCAAATTATTAATAAATAAAATTTATTTTCCTCTATTTATTATTTTGAAATAGTAAGGGTTGATTTGATTAATGTGGATAGTTATGGGTAAAATCATGAATATTTGAATAAGCAAGTGGTTATAAAATATTCATTATTATTAGGGAATATTAGTTTGGTGGTGGAATATTAAATGCTTGTCGGGAATATTAAATGCAACGGTAGCGATCTTTTGTGGGCCCCATATTGAAGCGATTGGATGAAAAAAGCGACAAATATAAGTTGTTTATAAATAGCGGCGTGGTTATTCTGATTATCTTTGTTGGAATACCGGTGGTTAAAACACACTAATCTGCGTTGTTGAGCGATGGCACACGGTATTGCACGATTATTGATTCTTACGTGAAGGCCTTTACTCGATAATTATTCTGATAATTCTTATTCGATTATTTTATTTTATTGATTCAATAATTGTTGCGTTGATATTTTATATTCTTTGTTGTTTGATAAATTGTCATTACGATATTTTCCATTATCGAAGCAATAATTCATATTATCTGAATAATATTATTAGATAACATTATTGGCGATGTCTAGAAAGTTACATCTAAGGAGGTTTGGTCACTACTTTAATTGCGCCGCGATGAGAGAAATCTTTATTGGAAAGCCCCTCTTTCTGAGGGAGCGGCACAGTTGCCGATCTTGTGATTACATAATATTATTTGTGAATAATTAATTATTGATTTATATGATGAGGAAAATATTGATTTTATGTGGATATAGATGGAAAAATTTTTAAAATGACAATTGTTGAAAATTAATATTTTATCTTTTTACGATAAAATAATTCATTTAAATATATTATTTTAATAATATATTAGCGGTGATATTTTATAATGAATGTGGGATATATGAGTATATGAGGAGGAAGAGTATTTTTGTGGCATTAAATGTTTAACACATATTTTGTGTGTGTGGTGGACCCATTTATTGGTGAAATTTGATTATAGCACATAAAATCGTCCGGTTTGTGGATTTGATTCAATTTTACATTTGGAATTTGGAAAAACTTTCTTACTGCAAAGTTGTAGAAAATGAATTTCCTATAAAAAATCGCGAGTTTGAATTTTTACGATAAAAGGCTATTTATTATGAATTATTGAAGTTAGAAAGCTCAAAATAATTGATTTTGGAAGTTTAAAATATTTAAAATAGGAAAAACGTTTTTGAATGTTTAGGTGGCCTCATTTAACATGTGTAGGAGCTGAATTCAGTTGGCAAGTGCGTATGTATGAGGTTTTGGAAAATATATATTAATATTATATTAAATTTTCTACTTTGGTGTTACTAGCGTTTTCTATAAATAGGGTCTTGGGTTAGAATTGAAAATCACACGAAAGCTGAAGTTTTCTCTCTATATATTATCGGCGTATTCTTGTGAGTATTTTGAGTATACTTTGAGTATTGCTATCGGTGCTGAGTTCAAGTCATAGCTTTATATCAGGTGTTTATTTTAGAAATCTTGTCTTTTCGAGGTAAGGGATGTTATTTTCTTCTCGAATGATATTATTTCTTGATATCATTATCTTTGAAATATTGGTTGGAACTTTTTATCAAATTTGGAACTTTTTCATGTCGGGTTCTTATTCATGAGTTCTTATTCACGAGTTCTTATTCATGAGTTCTTATTCACTTATTCACGATTCTTATTCACGATTCTTATTCACGATCTTATTAAGCTGAAGCGTGAAGATGTTTTTTGTGAAATTTCTATCTTTTGGTGTCGAGTTCTTATTCACGTATCTGGCCTTTATTCACGTATCTGACCTTATTCACGAATCTGATTCAAAAAAAATGAAATTTCTTCTTTTTGTCCAAAATATCTATTACGGATACTAGCTTTGATTGTATCCATGTTTTGATCATTCTTGAATTTTACACCACTATGATTATTTTTGAGGTATTTTTGGACTTGGATAAAACAAAAAATCTGAATCCTTAATCCTTAATCCTTGTCATTTTGTTTCCTTTGGATTCGTTTCTTTAAAATATTTTTCATCATCCTCGATCTTAAATGATGATATTATTGAATATCTTTGGCTTTATAGTGCAAAGATGAATGATTTCTTGATGAATATCTTTGGCGTGGTCTGCAGATGAGCAGTGTTGAGATGAACATGACCAGGTGATTAATATCTTTGGCGTAGTGCAAAGATGAGCAGTGTTTAGATGAACATGACCCAGGTGATGAATATCTTTGGCACATGTAGTGCAAAGATGAATATTTGATTCGGATATATATTGATTGATGTTCTGAGGGATAAAATATCGACGATGAACTTTTAAATTCATATATAGAAGATAGTAGTTTGCATTCTCTACTTAACTCTTAATGAATTATTATTTCATTGCGAATATTGATTTAAAATTTGTTGTCTATTGTATTACATTAGATTTTTCCTCCTGTTGAAGACTAACGATAATTTGTTGTATATTATCTTAGTCGTAATATTCTTCTTGGGCTAGTTGAGCTCACCCTTTTCCTTGTTGTTCCATTTTTCTTCTCGGGGAGGCGAGAATGTAGCGAGTCTTAGTCGGGGTATGGAATGAAGGTTACAGAGAGTTGTTTAGTAGTCCTCACCATTTTTGTAAAATAATGTATCAATAATTATGATGGGGATTTATTTGCGTGTGGATATTATGCAGATGGCAATATCGTATTTAAACTCACGATTTATATGTTGTAATAATAAAGTTGTAGTTATTTACATACCATGTATTTGGCGACTCGAAATGGGTTGGATGGAATGGACCTATTTTGGGGGCGTCGCGGTTGGTATCGAGCTTAGGGATATGATCTCTGGCGGAGATCGGGGAATAGAACTAGGAGGGAGGCAGTAAATCCTTATTTAGTGTGTCTACTAAGCTTATTTGTTAGTTGGTCGATATATAGGGATATTATGTGATATATTGATTTCCTTAATTAACCCTTGTTTTATGGCGGTGTTTAGAGAATGTCGTGAGAATATTATGATGGAGTAAATGAGGCCAGTGGAGATGCATCTTTACCAGCGAGGAGAGCGTCTGACAGTGGCAATGTACCTCCTGTGAACAACACTGCCCTTGAAAGCGAGATGATGAGCGAGGGATGTTTAGAAGCTTTTTGCGATTCATGCAAAATCGAGACGAGGAGACTTCGTGTTCAAAATCTGAGGAGAAATGATAGCAATTCACGGGTGGTCACGACCAAAGCGATTCGAAGTTGGGACCACGAGTGCAGGAAAGCGGATCCGATTAAAGGCGGAGGCGTGGGTCAAACAAATTACAGAGATATTCGATGTCTTGGGATGCGGAGAAAGCAGAAAGTTCCATTCGCTACTTTTATGTTAAAATGGCGAGGCGGATTCTTGGTGGGAATCGTGAGCGTACCCGTCCATTTTTTTCGGCGTATCGTGGGAGAGCGTTTGAAGCATTCAATGACAAGTACTTCCACGAAAGTATTAAATCGTATGAAGGAAGTGGAGTTTATTAGGCTGGAAGCGAGAATAACATGGCGGTGTCCCGATCTGATCTGGCGAAGTTCGGCGGAGTTATCGAGGTTTGCCTCATTTGGTGGAGAATGAGGAGCGTATGGCGGATGTTTACGAGAGGTTTGAAACGGCGTCGTCGATATCTCATTTCTCGTAAATTTTCTCTATTTAGATGTTGTCAGCGAGGGCTCGATTGTTAGAAGCGAGATACTTGAAATACGTTCAATGAGGACCATAACGAGGATCATCTAGAAGATAGCGGTCATCGAAATAACGATAACCGGTGAGAAAGAAGAATCTCGGACAAAAGCGGTAACCACTCTGGTGGTAATCGTGGCCGTGAAAATAGAAGAAAGCGAGTCGGGAGGAGATTTTAAAAGGAGATTCAACAACGACCATGTGAAGGCGTCGGTGCCGATGTATGCCCGGTTCGAGGAGGAGAAAGACCACCGGTCGTATGTTACAAATCACGGGAAGAGGACATATCATTGGCGCCCTGAGCAGTTTAAGGTATGCTATAATTGTGGAAAAGAAAGACACATATCGCTCGAGTTATGCGATATCGAAACCAGATCCGGTAGAGGAATGGTGACTCGAAAGGATGTCCCGAGAAAATCAAAAGTCAGCGATTCTGGAAGAGGCGTTTGTGCGTGGCCGGTCAAAATCGAGGAACGAGCGAAGTTAGCAGGGTTAGTTAATTATAAATTCTTGCGAAGTTTATACCTTACTTGAATCTGGGTTCTACCCATTCTTTTATCTCTCTTGCTTGCGCTCAGCGTTTGAACTTGACTACGGAGAAATTAGACTTTGACTGTTTATGGAGACTCAGTTAGGAAAACTTTCATTACATCAGTTGTTTAGAAATCTTGCTTGATTCGGGTTGGCACTATCACATTACACATTAACCTTATTTACATAGAGATATTTGCTTTTGATGTGATTTTAAGGTTAACTACTCATCATAAAAATTGATTACTTTAAATAAGGTTGTTAGTTTTCATATTCTAAGCAACTTTGTTATTGAATTCAATGAATCAAACCATTGTAGTCAAACATTTTCATATCAAGCCATGAAGTCGTTCGTTTATTACGGATGTCGAGTTTTCTTAGTCCATGTTATGGATTTGAATAAAGACACGTCGATTTGAATAATATTCTGTTGTTATTGATTTTTCTGATGTATTTCTGAAGAATTTCTTGGCTTACTCCCAAGCTGATATTAAATTTTGTATCGACTTTGAACCGGTACAAAACTCATTTCTAAAATCTCATATCGAATGGCTCTATTGAACTTGAGGAGTTAAAAATTCAACTATAAATTTGGTACTGAGCCTTTATCTGGTGACTTCCTTTGTGGAATGCAAAGAAGCGGACTCTCGTGGGGGGACACCATATTAAATGCGATAGTAAAGCGATAGGTGTCATTGTAACGTCTTATCGAGGGTTGGGATATGAGTCGCGATTGAGAACAACCTAAATCGGTAATCGAAATCGTAGCTTTACAGGCTTAGTTGGTTATTATCGGAGATTAGTTGAAGGATATTCTCGAATCGCTATTCCATTAACGGTGACTCGTAGAGATACAAAATTCGAATGGAAGCGAGGAATGTGGGAAGAGCTTGAAGAACTCGAGAGGAGACTCATTTAACACGTGTTACGACCATGCCATCTGGAAAAAGCGAGCGTGGTAGGCGGCGTGTTGAGTAGAAGATCGTATCTGAAATCTGAGTCGATATTATCAAAGACTCATTTAATATAATTTACAAATAATAGAGATGGAGATGAAAACTCTAGGTACCCGCGTGATGATATCTGAGTATAATCGACTTTAATCGATAAAGTTAAAAGTATTCGAGCTACTGCGGGGGCGATGAATTTGAAGAAGGAGGTCTGCGAAGTTGTTATTTCAAAAGCGAGAATCGGTGAGGTGAGAAAGCTCGAACCTTGATTTATTAATCCATTTGAAATTCTCGATCGAATAGGGCGTGGCTATAGACTCGTTTCTGCCAAGTATGGCGTGTGTTCATAACGTTTTTCACGTATCGATGTTACGTAAATATGTGGACGACCGAACCACGTCGTTGAGTTAGAACCGGACGAGATAAGCGAAAGACTTAACGTCACGAGGAGGTACTGTCGAGATCTTGGATAGGAAAGAACATGTCCTATGTCTGGGGTTATACCACAAGTTAAAGTTTTGTGGAGAAACCATCTTATTGAGGAAATGACACAGGGTTGGAAGCGAAAATGAAAGCGAGTATTCTCATCTTTTGAAACACAGAATCGTCGTCGTCGATTTTGAGGGCGAAATTTCATAAGGAGGGAGGTTGTAAGACCCCAAATTATTAATAAATGAAATTTATTTTCCTCTATTTATTATTTTGAAATAGTAAGGGTTGATTTGATTAATGTGGATAGTTATGGGTAAAATCATGAAATATTTGAATAAGCAAGTGGTTATAAAATATTCATTATTGTGGGGAATATTAGTTTGGTGGTGGAATATTAAATAAATCTGTCGGGGAATATTAAATGCGACGGCCTTGCGATCTTTTATGGGCCCCATAGCGTGAGCGATTGGATGAAGAAAAGCGACAAATATAAGTTGTTTATAAATAACGGCGTAGTTATTCTGAGATTAATCTTGTTGGAATACCGGTGGGTTAAAACACACTAATCTGGCGTTGTTGAGCGATAGCACACGGTATTGCACAATTATTGATTCTTACGTGAAGGCCTTTTCTCGATAATTATTACGATAATTCTTTATTCGATATTTTATTTTATTGATTCAATAATTGTTGCGTTGATATTTTATATTCTTGTTGTTTGATAAATTGTCATTACGATATTTTCCATTATCGAAACAATAATTCATATTATCTGAATAATATTATTAGATAACATTATTGGCGATGTCTAGAAAGTTACATCTAAGGAGAGGTTTGGTCACTAATTGCGGCGCCCGATGAGGAGAAATCTTTATTGGAAAGCCCCTCTCTTCACAGGAGCGCGCACAGTTGCCGATCTTGTGATTCTGTAATATTATTTGTGAATAATTAATTATTGATTTATATGATGAGAAAAATATTGATTTTATGTGGATATAGATGGAAAAATTTTAAAATGACAATTGTTGAAAATTAATATTTTATCTTTTACGATAAAATAATTCATTTAAATATATTATTTTAATAATATATTAACGGTGATATTTTATAATGAATGTGGGATATATGAGTATATGAGGAGGAAGAGTATTTTTTTGTGGCATTAAATGTTTAACACATATTTTTGTGTGTTGGTGGACCCATTTATTGGCCGAAATTTGATTATAGCACATAAAATCGTCCAGTTTGTGGATTTGGTCAATTTACATTTGGAATTTGGAAAAACTTTCTTACGCAAAGTTGTAGAAATTGAATTTCCTATAAAAAATCATGAGATTCAAATTTTTTACGATAAAAGGGCTATTATTATGAATTATTGAAGTTAGAAAGTTCAAAATAATTGATTTTGGAAGTTTAAAATATTTAAAATAGGAAAAACGTTTTTGGAATGTTTAGGTGGCCTCATTTAACATGTGTAGGAGAGCTGAATTCAGTTGGCAAGAGTGGCGTATGAGGTTTTGGAAAATATATATTATATTATATTAAATTTTACTACTTTGGTGTTACAGCGTTTTCTATAAATAGGGTCTTGGGTTAGAATTGAAAATCACACGAAAAGCTGAAGTTTTCTCTCTCTATATTATCGGCGTATTCTTGTGAGTATTTTGAGTATACTTTGAGTATTGCTATATCTGGTTGCAAGTTCAAGTCATAGCTTTATATCAGGTGTTTATTTAAAATCTTGTCTTTCGAGGTAAGGGATGTTATTTTCTTCTCGAATGATATTATTTCTTGATATCATTATCTTTGAAATATTGGTTGGAACTTTTTATCAAATTTGGAACTTTTTCATGTCGGGGTTACTATTCATGAGTTCTTATTCACGAGTTCTTATTCACGAGTTCTTATTCACTTATTCACGATTCTTATTATTCTTATTCGTCTTATTCAGTGAAGCGTGAAGATGTTTTTTGTGAAATTTCTATCTTTTGGTGTCGAGATTCTTATTCACGTATCTGGCCTTTATTCACGTATCTGACCTTATTCACGAATCGACCTTATTCATAGAAAAATGAAATTTCTTCTTTTTTCAAAATATCTATTACGGATACTAGCTTTGATTGTATCCATGTTTTGATCATTCTTGAATTTTACTCCACTATGATTATTTTTGAGGTATTTTTGGACTTGGATAAAACAAAATCTGAATCCTTAATCCTTAATCCTTGTCATTTTGTTTCCTTTGGATTCGTTTCTTTAAAATATTTTTCATCATCCTCGATCTTAAATGATGATATTATTGAATATCTTTGGCTTTAGTAGTGCAAGATGAATGATTTCTTGATGAATATCTTTGGCGTAGTGCAAAGATGAGCAGTGTTGAGATGAACATGGCCCGATTAATATCTTTGGCGTAGTGCAAAGATGAGCAGTGTTTAGATGAACATGACCCGGTGATGAATATCTTTGGCACATGTAGTGCAAAGATGAATATTTGATTCGGATATATATTGATTGATGTTACGAGGGATAAAATATAAATGATGAACTTTTAAATTCATATATAGAAGATAGTAGTTTGCATTCTCTACTTAACTCTTCTAATGAATTATTATTTCATTGCGAATATTGATTTAAAATTTGTTTGTATTGTATTACATTAGATTTTTTCCTGTTGAAGACTAACGATAATTTGTTGTATATTATCTTAGTCATAATATTCTTCTTGGGCTAGTTGAGCTCACCCTTTTCCTTGTTGTTCCATTTTTCTTCTCGGGGAGGCGAGAATGTAGCGAAATCTTAGTCGGGGTATGGAATGAAGGTTACAGAGAGAGTTGTTTAGTAGTCCTCACCATTTTGTAAAATAATGTATCAATAATTATGATGGGGATTTATTTGCGTGTGGATATTATCTAGATGGCAATATCGTATTTAAACTCACGATTTATATGTTGTAATAATAAAGTTGTAGTTATTTACATACCATGTATTTGGCGACTCGAGAATGGGTTGGATGGAATGGACCTATTTTTTGGATTAAACCAATCGACTCAAAATCGTCTGCGAATGGTGGTCAGGATTCAACCATTCAGACGATTTTTTTTTTCAAAAACACAGTCGTTTTGAATCGGTTGATCGTTCAATTTAAATCAAACAAATTTCAAGAGTTATTGGACATTTTTCACCATTTGAAAAATATATGCACATTTATCAAATTTTAATAGTTGAATTTTTTAATTAATTTTTAACGGTAAAAACACTTATAGTGATTGTAATTTTTAAAAATTGATCTGTATATTCTGAACTATAAATATATTTGAATTATTATTAACAAAGTAATTATGACAAGATTTAGAAATTTTAGATGAAGTTGAAAGAAAAATGTAATGAAAGAGAGTAAAGTCCGCATTTAATT
This sequence comes from Panax quinquefolius, assembly GCA_020205615.1. Lineage (NCBI taxonomy): Eukaryota > Viridiplantae > Streptophyta > Magnoliopsida > Apiales > Araliaceae > Panax > Panax quinquefolius. The sequence continues at coordinate 122,163,166 of CM035172.1, read as the reverse complement.
CGTACTATATTAAAGATTTCCTAGTATAGACTAAATTATACCTTCCTATTTGTATGCAACTTTATTCAAGGAAATAACATTTTCAGCGTAAAATGTGTTCTTTTCTAGCTCAAAATACAATTTTCAGTACAAATACACAATACAGAACAGATTTTGCTACATTCATACTCCTCCCTCCGTTCCTAAAAAATTGTTGTTTTAGAAAATAATTTTTGTTCCAAAAATATTGTCATTTTGAGTTTATCAATACACATTAGCTATTTTTTCCTACTTTACCCTTATTTAAAGCTTTTTCTTATTTAAAGCTTTCTTCCCTTCCCAATGATTCTTATTCAATTCAATTCTATAATCCAAGTAGTAATTGGTTGAATAAGAAGTAATTGATTGAATTGAATTGAATAAGAAACATTGAGAAGAAAATAATTGATTGATACAATTAATAAGGGTAGTATAGTATTTTCGCTAGGTATTAATTATATTCCTTAATCTGTGTGCATTAACCTTAAACGACAATCTTTTAGGAACAAAGAGAGTATTATATAGAAAGGCCTGAAATGATCAAGTTGTTTAAAGTCTAAATTTTAGTACTATATCCTCTGCCTCTGAGACATTCCAATTCCTTCAGCTCGTTTGACATTTCTACTCGAACTGATAATGCTTGTCCACAGTTTCTGAGACATCCCAAGTGCAGCTCATTCCTTTCGGGAACTCAACCATGTCGCCAGCGCCGAATTCAACAGCCTCATCGGATCCCTCGGGATAAACTTTCACCTTCCCCTTCAACAAATAGCATGTCTCTTTTGAAGAATATGTCCATGGAAATTTGCTCGGAGGACATCCCCACCTATTCATTCACAATCAAGTGTTCATAACATTAAGCTGGATGCAAATGTACAAGGGAAATAGAATATGGACTAAAATGTAAAATTTTACCATGAGTTTATCACTTAGTGGAGATCTGATATCTGACTTTATAATATAGAAAATCGCTAAAATTGTACCTTTTGGGTCGGTTTTGCACTACTAATTATACCTCAAAAGATATGGTTTTGCACTAATAATTATAACTTGATGGAGTGTCTTGATAATTAGTCAAACTCAAAGACGAAAACATCATACGAACACAAACACAAGGGACAATTTTACATTTTAGTCTAAAATGTGATCAAATTGTTATTAAGTCCTTGGCATAAGACATTACTAAGATACTATTCCTCTATAGAAAACTTAATAACAACTCATTATGTAACGGAAAAATAATTAACCGTCATAACAACCCTAATCACTTTTTTCTATTTAAGTCCCTCAGTTTTCCCTCCCACAAGTGGTTTCTAACAGTCTTCTTCATTATTAATGATTTCTGGTGCCAATGCAGTGAGTCATCATCGTGATATTTTAGAAGCAAGACACTGAGTAAGTGGCCAGCTGAAAGGAAAAGGAAGGAAATTTAAACTTGCAAATATAACAAAAAGACGAAGTGGCAGTAGATTAGATCCATCTGAACTGAATATTACTCCATCCGTTCCAAAATTTGGGAACATTTGTAAAACGACTTTTAAGAAAAACTTTTTTCTTCCAAATTTATCCCTAACATCGACTAGAGATGCGGACATGTGGTAGTGGTGGTGGCATGATAGTACTCAATCAATAAAGTATAAAAGTAATGGCATGTTAGGAGCTTCATGTCACTTAATAGTTAAAAAATAGGAATGTATATCTAATTTTGGAACAGACAAAAAAAATAAATAAAAAATAATTGGTACATAGGAAGTAACATATTGAACCAATGATCCATGAGGACAGATTCAACAAAAGTATGAACAACGGACTACTAAATTTCTAATTCATCAAATATTTACGTAGAAAAAGAGTCAAGTTGAGTAGCCCAGCAAATGGATGACAAGTACCATAGTTAAGACATTATAAGCAGTCAACAAGACATAATTTACCGAACCGGCTCTAGTAACAAACATTTGCAATTATTTTATTCTTCGAATGTGAGACTGCCTTAGACTGCAGAGCAAAGTGACACTAAATGAGGATTTGTTGTAGAACTTAAAAGGATACATGCAACAGTCAAATAACGTGAATCTATATGATACTATTCTGTGTAGGAACTATGTTATATGTGAGACTGCTACTTAGTATACAACACTATCACTTTGGATGCAAGAATGAAGCATCTGGGGACTTCAAAAGGCAGGTTGTAACTAGATAAGGATTTGGTGTAAATTATATATCAACAGGCATATATGCTAGCACTGCTTCAGAGTATTGTCAAGGGATTATGGTCTGTAAAGTAATGAAATGCCCTGCTCACTATATTTAACTCTCGCCACATTCCCTAGTAAAAATCACATGAATCTTTCTCTTGCAAATCTTATTTTGCCTTTTTGTTTCATTCTCTTATTCCAGTTCAGTTTCCTCAAGTTTCTCATGTTTGAAAAGCCAAGGTTTCTTCAATAGCCAAGGCTCAAATCTAACCCTTTTGAATTTAGAACAAGCTAAAAAACTATAAAACAAAAAAAAATCCATGAAATACAAAAACTAACCTACAATCGCAGTACAGGCCTCTGGGATGTCACAATATAACAGCAATAACATATAGCATTTAAATCAAACAGAAAAGTAAACCAAAGGCAAATTCTTCTTTTTTAATTAGCAAAAATAAATAAATAAGGCAAATTCTGCTTTTATTTACTTTGTTGACAGCATATGAAATTAAAGATCATGCAGATATATATGTATACACTGACACAGACATATATATATATATATATGGAGAGAGATTGAGAGAATTACTTGGGCCATGACCTGACACCGAGTTCAGTAAGCTTAGACTCTAGTGGGTTCTTGATAATCTTGATGCCCAATTTCTCAGTGACCATGGTTTCTATTTCTGCAGCCCTGATTAGTACTATTCCCTGTTTGGCTGATTTTCCTCTACTGAAGTAGCTTAAACCTACCTTATTAACCCTAGACAAACTTGAGGGAGATGAAAATGAAGAAGAAATAATTAAAGAGGAGTGTTTGGTTATGGGTTTACAGTTGTTACAATTAGGAACAACAGAAACTAATCCATTAAAAGTAGTGCAATTGAGACGTGCCATAATCATTTCCATTTGCAAAGCTTTGGGAAATTGAGAAGTATTAGTAACATTATCCTGGTTAAATAATATCCACTCATATCCGGATTAAATTGAAACCATACAACAATCTTATGTAATCCTTTCGGTCAATAAATTCCATTTTTTTATTATCAATTTCTTTGTCCATATGTCCTGTCATTAGAACATCTGCTGACCCAAAATGTAAATAAATAAATAAATAAATAAATAAATAAATAAAATCACTCTTTTGGATTTTGATCACGTTTTCATACATCACCCTATCGGCTCTTCTAATGAATCACTGAATTTCCCCTTCTTTCAACACCAACACTTATATCGTACTACTTCCATCCCGTTTTAAATTATCTAATTTTTTAAAAAGATGTTCTACAGTAAATATCATATTTTTATATTTATAATTATTTTTTTTCCATTTATACACATAATCTTTTTACTTAACTTTTATTGAAAATTAAAAAATGAGAAAAAAGTTTACATTGGGAACTGATGAATTATTATACCACTTTCTCCCTCATATTGCCAATTGTTAATGTCAAAATTCGTTAACGCGTCTCAATCACCAAAAATTGCGTCTAATCCTGCACATATACGAAATCACATGGAGAAACTGGATGGCTTGAGCCGTCGTGAGATAGCTTTGATGTGAGAATAAGTACATGTTGAACAAGATTTAATAATAGAGGTATTTTAGTGTTGGAAAATAATAATAATATGTACCTAAGTACCAATAAATAATTTTGTATTTATAGTGATCACACCATCTTTACCATGCTCGTCCCCGTATGGGAATAAAATTCCTCATTAGGATAGATACTTTAATGGGATCAAACTGTATCTCCTTAAAGAAATAAAGTCGGATAATATCCTCAAACTTTTCCTTAGGAGTTGGAAATTAAATATATTTAGAAATCCTAGATTCCTTAAAATTCTCCCACTGCCCAAACACAAATTCATTCCTACATGGGAAGACTTCCTTCACGAGGACTATGACCCACCAAATTCACTAGGCCAAAATAAACAAGCCCCAACATTGCATAGTCTTTCATTATAATGGGACATTTAATGGAAGAGTCCCTCATTTAAAGTCCAATAATTACATAGTAAATGTGAGAACATCAAGCCCAAGATCAGACACTTTGGTAACATACCCAACACTCTTTGTTGGCCCCCTTCATCACTCCTGTAGACACTCAAAATTTTGCTTTCCTCGAACTAATTTTACAGGAGGGTAAAAGCATAATTTCACATCGGCGACAACCCTGCGAGAGGGAAAAGGTGTAATTTCGTCCTGACAATATGTTCAAGCAAGGATCGCTGAGCTAAGGATGGGGTCATAAGAAGCCATTACCTCGATCCCCAGGCCAAAGAACAAACTAGTAAATGCATCCGTGACTCGAGGAAAATACCGTATACTTTTCGCTTCATCTTCTCGGATCTAGAAATAGTCAAACATGATGACACTACATAGCCCTCGAAAAAAGCTTTTCGAATTGGTATGACACGTCTCCCAACTATTCCCAACTATTCACGAATATAAAGCAAGGTGAAGGATTAGCTGACATCTACATAGGGATAGTTTTACCCCTTTTTACCTATCTTCCCAAACTCAGGATTGGGCTAATAATATAACATTGCAAAGCTATCGAAAAGAGCTTTTTGGAATGGTATGACACGTCTCCTAACCCCTCTCAGATTGAGAGTTATGGACGTCTCAGCAGACAGCACAAAAATTGACTTGTGGCATGAAAACCGAGCAAGTGGGGCTCACCCCAAAGCCAAGCATTGTACTGCTGCGCTACCCCTAATCCCCTCGCAGAGATATCTGAATTTTAGCTCATTTGGAAGAGGTGAGAACATTCTAGAGAGAGTTTCGATTCTAGAAAGAGAAATGCTCAATTTTGTCATTAAATCACTAGATTGGTGTTAATCCATCACATATATTATAGATCTTATTCACCTAGAGTTAGAGAGTTCAAATCCAAGCCAAAAGAAGCTTGTTTCGTTGCTCCCCAAGGTGAAAAAGCTAATATTTGCACATTATATTGTAAATATGGTTCAATATATCTAGACCTATGTAGATATAGCGTTTGTTCATCCTTAAACTTGTAGTTTTGTGTATATATTGCATGTTAGTTGGTAGATTTAACAAGTTTACCATTTATTTTGTACATATATAGTTAGAAACCAACTCCATTGACTAGATCTACCTAGATCTAGCTGGATCTAATACTTCATAGGTTCATGAGCTTCAAAGCTCGAACCCCCAAGCTAGATCAACTTAGATCTAGTTGTTTAAATGCTTTTGATAGGTCTCGATCACTCAGTAGAGCCCTAGATCTATATCTAGAGGTGAGGAGGTCCTAATAACTCGTGATAAGGATTCCAATAGATGAATCACCTAATATCGAGTTTAGGAAACATTTAGTATATAAGTTAAGCATGCTAATGTGAGCCTAGGAATTCCGGGGTTGAGATCCACTAATCAGATCTCGACTAGATTCCCACGATGGACTTTTTATTTACAATGTAATGTTAAATCGTGTATGAGCGTTGTACATGTAATATTGGGTCTTAAGACGAGTTCGAGGGGTTAGTCTCAAGAAATCGGATTTAAGATCCCGTGATAGTGAAAACTTGTGATTGCAGGTGTTCAGGTCTATCGAGATGGCTTTCATGCTCGATGATGGCCTGACCCTTTTTGATGCTTTCCTTTATGCATTATCACCAAAAGAGATTTTCAAATAAAACAACAAAAAGCTTTCATAAAAATAATATAGCGCTTCAAGGTTAAACCAATCTAGGGTTAATAAATGGAAGTATCAAAGGACCTCGATTCCTATTTGGGCGAAGGATTTAAAAACCTTATTTTCTAAAATATCAGTTCAATATATTTTGTCTAAAAATGAACTTTTCATTAAATCAAATCTTTCGTATATAGGTCCAAAGAGGTACAACACTACTTTTGGAATAACGCTATTTATAGGTCAAAACTTGGCTTAGAGAAACCCTTAAAATAAAATCACTTAATACAAATCAAATAAACATCAAAATCACACACATATTTCATGCTTAGGAAAATCAACAAAATGCGGTAACCGTGTTTTTATAGAAGCCGGGGGGGGGGGGTGCCTAACACCTTCCCCTCACTTAAGCAAGCCCCCGAATTCTACGAACCAATTCTACGGAGTCACATATTGGGCCATATTGCAAAAACCATCAAAATTCAGATGAATTGGTACATCCATTTAAACTTATACCGACTGGCGGCTCTGTCTAATTTGGCACAATCATTAAAATCAATCTTTTCACATAGTCGGCATTCATATATGTCTTTTCCTAAAATTTCACCCTTTAAATAAATTAATCGACATAGCGAAACACAAAGGGTAGAAACAAATATTAGGAATAGAAATTCCCGGCGTCGACATGTGGTGACTTTGCTGGGGATATAGAGAGCTTGAGTTGCGTTCAATCTTGTTGTTTCCTTTCTTATCTGTGTGTTATGTGAATGATGCGAATGTATGTGTGATGAATGCTTCAATTTTTAAGCGCTTTATATTAGTACCTCGCACAATGTTATTTTTTGCATGCAGTAAGGCGTGATAAATGTATGTTGTGTGATTCTTCCACTAAGAGGCGAACTCGTCGATTGTTTAATACTGGACTCTAAAGGGTGTTCCCTTGCGAGGCTCAAGAAAGGAACCACTCAGATCCGCTCCAATTGAAAAATGAATGTTTTCATCAAGTAAATTACGAAGATCTGGGAACCTTCATGCCAAAAAGCCCGTGGAAGTAATCCTAAAATAGGTCAGCCTCTGATAAACCCAACACGCAGGATGTCTCTTCATGCCCTGTTACTTTCCGAATATATAAATGTCATCCATCTTAACTGTCATTTATATATCTTATTATCATGTCATCAATGTGACTAACACCTTGTTTTGCAGGAAAAGATTAAAAAACCCCTAAACTGATGCATATCATATCATTTTTACTACGTCTCCAAATGGTGGAGGCAGTGGCACTTCCTACAAATGATGCCAAGGTAGTTCTGGATTTTCTTCGAAAGTACATTTTTACAAGATTTGGAACACCGAGAGCCATAATCAGCGATGAAGGGACACTTTTGTAATAAGTCTTTTGTGGCTCTACTGACTAAATATGGAGTTCGACATAACGTTGCCACAGTCTACCGTCCTGAAACTAACGGTCAAACGGAGATATCCAATAGAGAAGTCAAGAAGATCTTGGAAAAGATGGTCAATCCATCATGGAAAGACTGTGCGAGCAAGCTGGACAAAGCCTTATAGGCATATCGCACCGCATACAAAACTCCAATCGGTATGTTCCCATATTTTTTGGTGTTTGGTAAAGCTTGTCACCTACTTGTTGAATTATATTATAAGGCCTATTAGGTAGTAAAGAAGCTCAATTTTGATTTAGAAACAGCTGGTGAAAAAAGACTTTTGCAACTAAAAGAATTGGACAAATTTCGTGTTCAAGCTTATGAGAACGCCAAACTTTACAAGGAAGAGACCAAAAGATGGGATGATAAACTAATTGCTCAACGATCCTTTGAGCCAGGTCAATCAGTGCTATTATTTAATTCACGACTTAAAGTCTTTTCGAACAAGTTAAAGTCAAGGTGGTTCACTCCGTTCATAATGACCAAGGTTTTCCCATATGGAGCTATCGAAGTTCAGGATCCAAGTAGTCAACAAAATTTTAAAGTCAATGGACAAAGACTGAAACACTATTTGGGTAGAGAAATAGATCGATAAAACATCTTGATCACTCTCGAGGAATAGAACTGAGTTAAGGACAAAGTCGAGCTAACGACTCTAAAACAAGCGTTTCTTGGGAGGCAACCCAATTTCTAGCTTCTTCTTTAATGTTATTTTAATTCCTTTAGTTAAATTATAGATTTTTGTTTATTTGTTAGTTATGTTCTAGGCTAATGATAGTTTTGTTAATGACTATTTAGGTAGTAGCTGCAGTGGATCAAGGGAAGTTAATCAATGTAACAAACAACTAAGGAATCAGACTGGTGCGGGCCACGCCTCAAACTTAGCACTAAAGGCGCGGGACGCGCTTGGTGTGAGACCCCAGATTTTATGAATAAAGATTTAAATTTTCTCAAAATATTTTTTTGAATATTATGGTGTGGATTTGATATAATGTTATAGTTGGGGGTAATATTTTTACAAATTTTTCAAAGTAAGCAAGTGGTTATATAATATTCGATTGGTCGGGGAATATTAGTTTTAACAGGGAATATTCGTATGACGGCACAATCATTGGTGGACCCCACAACGGAAGTATTGTCGTAGTGAGAAATGGCGAATTATCTTTTATAAAAATAACAAATGAAAGTGTTATCGTTAAAACTGTTGAACTACCCGGTAGAAAAGTCTGATGTCTGGCGTGGTTGCATAGTAGCACGATATTAATTATTGATGCTTACGTGAGAAGTCACTCGGTTATACTCAATTATTACTTTCTACGATAATTCTTTGCATCTTATCTCTCATATTATTGATTCAATTATTGTCTTAGTATCATCTGCATAATATTTATTATTATTAAATCAATAATTGAGACGACAAAGTTATTCATATTATTATTTGCAATATTGATAATGTCTAGAAGTTACATCGAGGAGAGGTTTGGTCACCTAATTGCGCACCAATAAGGAGAAATCCTTATCGAAAAGCCCCTCTTTCCTTAGAAACGACCTGGTTGTTAAATATTGTGAGTTATAATATTAATGATGAATAAGTTCATGTTGATTAAAGATGAATTTGATAGTTCCATTGTGTTGGGATTATTAGTGTTAGTGGAAATCGACATCTATTCCGATGATAATTGATGTTTGGGGGTTATATTGATAAATCGGGTAATTTATAGGATAAATGAGCAATTAATTGCTACTAATTCACATGCTTATATAACTATTTATTCACATGTGTGTACTATTGAATTACATTCATATACTATTAGGGGAGTTGGTGCAAGATTGACAATACTTGCATGACTAAGTTAAAAATGGAGGTATAGATGGAGGTACTATACTGTAATTCGTATTTTCACATGATTATAACTATTGGTTCACATGATTGAACTATTGATTCACATTATTTACTATTAGGGGAGGTGGTGCAAGTTTGATAATACTTGCAAGACTAAATTAAAAAGAAAAGAAAAGTTGGAGGTATTGTACTGTAATATTTTGAGCCCCAAAACGTGCAATTATCGAAACAATATTTTCCTGTAAATAGAAGCTCATTTTTTCATTATTCTTCACTAATTCACTCAAGCTATAGAGCATTTATTATAGAGAGAAATTATAGAGAGAAAGAAGAAGAAAAGTCTGCTACCTCACTATTCCAATATCCAGTCTTTTTCTAAGGTAAGGGGTATTATTTCTTTCTTTCGTCTTCATGAAGAGAACTTCTGTTATTCCATTCTTTATTATTATGTTAGAATAATGCATCATACATCTGTACCTGCATACATGGTGAAATTCTTACATTATTCCATTATATTTATTATTATGTTGGAATAACTTTATATGGCAAGCTGCATACATGGTGAAATTCTTCTCATTATTCCATTCTTTATTATTACATTTGGAACATCCTCATGCGTTGCTTCTGCATGACACGGTTCCGTTATTTATTATTCTGTTGGAACATCCATGTACGTGCGTTTAAGCGTGACTGGTTACATTGTTTATTATTACATTGGAATATCCACGTACGTGCGTTTACGCATGACTGAATTCCATTATGTATTATTCATTGAAATAACACATATGCATGCGGTCTATCACATGCCCGTGATTTTTTTTGTTATTCTATTCTTTATTATACTCAGTTGGTTAACATTTTGACTTCTATACTGTAAAATTCCAAAAATTTAAAGTGTTATATTAAATATTTATTGAATTATATAAGTATTTAATGAATATGTTTATTGTTGAATAAATAATTATTTAATTTGATCTGATTTAATTTAGTTAATTATTTGTTAAGTAAATAATTCAGGAGTTAAGAAAATTAATTGTTATGAAATAATATTCTAATTTAATTTAATAGTTAAGTTAGAGAGTTTATAATAATTAAATGAATTATTATATTTTTTGAATTGAATTTGTAGATAAAATGAAGTGTTAGTTGATTAAATAAAGTTATAATTATAAAAGAAATTATTATTATGTGGTATTGATTTATGTGTTAAAGTAATTTAATAAATTAGTATTAGAATTAATTAAATTGATTATTAAAATTTAATTAAATAAAAGGGTGACAAATAACCTTAATATAAAGGAGTTATTAAAATAAATTAAAGGAGTTTAATTTAGTTTTGGCCAAACAAGTCTTAATGTATATTAAGTCTTTAATCTAATGATGTTTTACCAAACAAGGTATAGGATTAATTAATTAATTTTAATTAGGTTTACCAAACAAGGTGTAAGATTTAATGGGTTAATTTTTAGTTATTTAGCCAAACTAGCCTTATGGCTTTTGAGTTTAAGGAAAAAAAAAACTGATGTCAGTTAAAGTTATAATTATATTATATACTTAATACATATATTATTACCTATACGTTATATTGGGTTTAGTACGTAAGTTAGAATAGGGTTAGGAGAAAGACTCAGAAGAAGAAAGAGGAGGAGAAGAAGAATACAGAGAAAAGTTGAGAGAAAGAAGGTTTTGATAAAGAGAAGAAGCTTGAGAATAACCATCATCTTCTTCTAAATTAAGGTATCATCTTGCTCCTATTTTTTTTCTAAAAGCTATGGTTATCTTCTTCTCCAAAAGTTCTCTGTAAAGTTTTTGTAAAGATGAACTTCTTGTGTATATAGCTTTATATGATAATTGTTTGTTAAAAGGTTGTTTTCATAAGTTATATATAAGTATAGATAAACTAATTCATGTGTGTATGTATTTTTGTGAAGAAAACTATATTATAGAGTGTTTATATGAAAATATATGAATATGGCTTAGTTTAAAGTAAAATTAAGGTCTAATTAGTTGTTTAATTTATAAATTGACTATTGAATTTGAAAGAGGTTGAATAAACATAAGCATAGTATGTTGAATTAACTGTTTTGGTTGAAAACAAAAGTCACAGTGATGATTTTTCACTGAAACTTCAAAAAGTGAAGCTTTAGCAAAAATAGTAAAAATTAATGGTTCTAATTTGGATGTTTATGTTGTTTAGATGGCTAGAAACGCGTTAGAAAATATTAAATTATGTTTCTGTAAACCTAATACACGTTGGGTAGGTTGGTATGGTTGTTAGAAATGAGCTTGGAGGCCTAATTTGGCTTTCCGTAGTGTTCTAGAAATTTGAAATCATGAAGTCGTGTGAGACCCCGCCGGCGGAACTCTCTAGTGTAAAACCCCGCCCCCGTGGGAAAGTATTCTGTCAAGACAAAATTTTGGGAAAAAAAACTGACCGGACATAGTTTACTAAAACGAGCATAAATTTTTCATACGAACTCCGATTGATGCGATTCAAGATGATCCGGAACGAGGACGAGTAGACCTATAATTTGTATGCTTTATGTTTTTCAATTTTAAATCGTTATGAAGGGTCAAAATAGTCATCTTTAGGACTGTTGTGTATTTGGAGGCCATCGGAGGGCGTCGGGATGCGCGGATGCAAGTGCAATCCTTTGTGTATTAGTATAACCTAACAGTAACACGTTGGACATGTAATAGGATGTTATATCAAGTTATTAATGTGTATGTGGTGCAATGACTTGATCACTTAAGTAGTTGTAATAAAGCTAAATAGTGATGTTTATGAAAAGATGTGATGTTATTAGTGAGCTATATGAAACTAATATTAGTGTAACTAATGTGTATTGTCAATACATATGGTATGTGTAGGACTTGTGGTGAACGTGAGTAGTGATTGTTTAACCTACGCACGAGGCAAGTTCCCTAACCTTTGCTACTTTATTATTCAGCAATGTTACTTTTCACTATTACGTTATACTTATGCAAATTCTCTAACCCTAACCTCTTATTTAACGATTTATTGTCATGCGAATTCTTTAACTCTCATTTATTGTTGAGTAAATTAGTTAATCTTTATTTCTTTACTTCAAATGAGATTACGCTAGTTATTCAAAGTCTGTAATGTTGTTTATTCAGTTACTAATAACTGTTGTTTGATCTTTGTTCTCCAATGTCATTTTAGACTATCCTACATTTTTTAAATGCCGAACTCTAAGTTATCTAGCAATTCTTTACCAATTCAACTATTCCTTAGTTGATGAATGTTCTAAACTCTAAATTACCTTTGAAATCAACTCAAACCAAACTTCCTTTGGTTTGTATATGGACTCACACAAATTTTGAAAGCATGTTGTCGATAATAACATTTGTTCAATTTAGAAATTGTTAATACTCTAGCTCTTATTGATTCATCGATATACCTTGTTCATGAAGATATTATAATCAAACTCTTGAATAGTTATTTGTTTCTATCTGATTCAACCAGTACTTGGTTGATGAGCATTCTAAAGATCTAGAATTACTTGGAAGCTAATTCCCAACCAAACTTCATTTGGTTCGGAACCTGATAATCTAAGCTGAGATGAACAACCCTATTATTAGGGGATTATTTTAGAAATACACAATAGCGTTAAAATGTTTGCATAATACATAGTCTGAAAAAGGATCCATCACAGATGCGGGATGATGGTCCATATAGTTGTTTAGATCATTAAAGGTTCTGATGAAAACACCTGTTAACCTAGGACATAGATGATGATTATAGTCTTTTAGGTATTGTTAAAGGTTAAAGTAGAAATACTTGAGACCTAGAGTATAGTTAAATGGTCTTGTGACCCTAAGTGTATTCTTTGATGTTGATATCTATTGTTAACTTAACGCTTCATTATTCCTTTGAACTTATAGTTATTGAATTAAAGTTTATTGTTACGGTAAGAACACTTTACCATTAAAGCTCGATTAATTGTCATTCATAAAATGTTATTGTATATTATCCTTCTTGTGGGCAATTGTTTGCTCACTCTTGCACAAAAACAATGCGATCAAGATGAAGTTAAGAAGTTTGAAGAGCTTTCTACAAGCAAGAAGCGAGGACAAAATGCTTGATTAGGCGACAACGTTTAATTTACCTTTTATTTATGAAGCTTATATAATAGATGTAATTATGATCATGTTTTAATTTTCCGCTGATGATTCTAATAAAGGTTAGATGACCTGGGATTTATTTTAGATTATGTAACCCTTTAATGGGAGATTGATTGTTTAAACTTTTGAGTTTAATTATATCCTTTGTTTATGGGTAGTTAGTTATGATTTTATTGGACAGTGAACACCAAATATGTGGAATTGAATTACCCGGATTTGGGGGTGTCACAAGTTGGTATCAGAGCAACTGAACAATCATCCAACATGAAGATCCAGAATGCAATGCAAGGTATGGCTCCAATCAGTTATCTATACGGCTGCATATTATTTAATTTAACCGCCACTTGTTAATTTATGCCTGATGAATTCGTTTAGAAACTAGATTCGCTTAAGGAAGAGTTAGACTATTCCCTAAATATAGAAAGTGTGAATAATGATTCCTTTTACGTTGGTGTGTAGAAATTTCGTGTTGTATTAAAGGCCACATGTTAAACCATGTGGTGATAAGTCATTGTCATAGAAAACGCATAAACCTTAAGACTCTGAGGAAGTCAAAGGTAGTATTTTATTCTTTTAGTTACAAGACGTCTGTACGGTAGAGTTATTTATCGATGTTGTAAAACAAGAAGTTATTAAGAACATAATATGTGGGTTATGTGAAGAGCAAAATAGTTACTTAGTTAGCTAAATTGACGAGGAAATCGGTGGAATTTATATGGGCAGGAAATTATGAAGTGAATTTTCAAGAATTAAAGAAGAATTTAGTATGGTACCTATGTTGTCTCTATCAGATAGTACAGAAAACTATGTGTTGTATAGCAACGCATCATACAAAGTATTAGGCGGTGTGTTTAGGCGAATCAATTGTGGTTTTTCTTACGCATCGCGTCAATAAAATTTTTTATGTGAAAGGGTATTTGACTCACGATCTAGAGTAGAGGTATTACTGATTGCCCTGAGGATTTAACGATGTTATTTTTGAGTAGTAGGGTGAGATATAGAAAAAAAGAAGAAGAAGAAAAAAAAGGGTAGTAGTTATTTTTGTTAACTGTGCAAAATGTGTTCATAATAGAAATGACTAAGTGGTGGTAGGAGGTAAGATATATGAAAAGGCAGAGGAGAAGCTTTTTAGATGAAAAATAGTACATCTTTGTTGGATAGAGTTAAGGAAGACTATTCAGATGAAGGTAGTGTCAATTCAAAAATTGATACTGAAGGATAGTTTAAGTTAGAAGGAAGAAACTAGGTTTCGCTAATACCAGGAATTGAAAATGAAGTTTTGCATAAAATTTATATATTGAATCTACTAGGAAGTACGAAATTATATATTGCCTTCGATATTACTATTGGTGGCAAGACATGGCGGTAGATTTTTGGTCTGTCAAAGTTATTGTATTACATATCGAGCAGTATGTGAAGTTATGAAATCGTTTCAAGACACAATGTTTCTGTGTCAATTGTGTCGAATCGAGATTCACGATTTACATCGAATTTTCAAAAGGGTTTGCAAGAACGTGTGGAACGCAATTAGAAATAGGTACGTCATATCGTTTTCAAATCGATTACCAAAATAAAAGGAAGTCCAAACATCGGAAGGCATGCTAAGCGCGTGAGAAGTTTTTGATAATGTCATACGAGGAATACGCATTGAACAAGTTATGGGTAAGTTAAAATAATTTAAGAGTAAGGTAATGTTAGGTGGGTTTTCAACTGAGGACTCATATGGTGACTAAGTCGTAGAAATATTTGTGTGGGCAGAGGTTTTGTGCATATACTTGGTTTATCACATTGATAATCACTAGAATATCGGTATCACACTATCAATATATATGTGGTGGAAAGGTGATTCTTTTCTCATGTATATATTTGATAGTTAGAGGTTTTTTTTTAGATTAAGATAGATGATATTGAGATTAGGTTCGGTTCTTAAAACTAAAGCATATGGTAAGTTCGTGACTCATAATCATATGGTATGTTTTGAACCCCTCAGTGAATGGACGCCTATGGTCTGACTAGGATAAGTTCCTAAACTCATATGATCATGGCAAGTTCTTGGATTTCCAAAGTGTGGTAAGTTTGATGAACTATTGGGTATAAAATGGTTATAGTATAGGAAGCGTTGATGAAGTTGAAAGATGGTTTTGAGGTAGCCTTACCTCTATAGTTAGAGCGCATTCGAAATGTTTTTCATGTTTCGGTGAGATGATCGAACAAGTTCGACTGCAATCATGTGATCAAGTACGACAATGTCGAAGATGCTTCGTGGAAACTCGAAACTTAATTGATGAAGAATTACCCAGAGTTATTTGTTTAATCTGTGTCTTCGATTCTGGGGACAGAATCTTTGTAAGTAGGGAAGAATGTAACGAATGATTTGTTTGAGTTGTGATTTTGGGGACATAATCTTTGTAAGTAGGGAAGAATGTAACGAATGATTTGTTTGAGTTGTGATTCTGGGGACAAAATCCTTGTAAGGAGGGAATGATGTAACATTCCAAAAATTTAAAGTGTTATATTAAATATTTAATGAATTATATAAGTATTTAATGGATATGTTTATTATTGAATAAATAATTGTTTAATTTGATCTGATTTGATTTAGTTAATTATTTGTTAAGTAAATAATTCAGGAGTTAAGAAAATTAATTGTTATGAGATAATATTCTAATTTAATTTAATAGTTAAGTTAGAGAGTTTATAATAATTAAATGAATTATTATATTTTGAATTGAATTTGTAGATAAAATGAAGTGTTAGTTGATTAAATAAAGTTATAATTATAAAAGAAATTATAATTATGTGGTATTGATTTATGTATTAAAGTAATTTAATAAATTAGCATTAAATTAATTAAATTGATTATTAAAATTTAATTAAATAAAAGGGTGACAAATAACCTTAATATAAAGGAGTTATTAAAATAAATTAAAGGAGTTTAATTTAGTTTTGGCCAAACAAGTCTTAATGCATATTAAGTCTTTAATCTAATGATGTTTTACCAAACAAGGTATAGGGATTAATTAATTTATTTTAATTAGGTTTACCAAACAAGGTGTAAGATTTAATGGGTTAATTTTTAGTTATTTAGCCAAACTAGCCTTATGGCTTTTGAGTTTAAGGAAAAAAAAAACTGATGTCAGTTAAAGTTATAATTATATTATATACTTAATACATATATTATTACCTATACGTTATATTGGGTTTAGTACGTAAGTTAGAATAGGGTTAGGAGAAAGACTCAGAAGAAGAAAGAGGAGAAGAAGAAGAAGAATACAGAGAAAAGTTGAGAGAAAGAAGGTTTTGATAAAGAGAAGAAGCTTGAGAATAACCATCATCTTCTTCTAAATTAAGGTATCATCTTGCTCCTATTTTTTTTTCTTCTAAAAGCTATGGTTATCTTCTTCTCCAAAAGTTCTCTGTAAAGTTTTTGTAAAGATGAACTTCTTGTTTATATAGCTTTATATGATAATTGTTTGTTAAAAGGTTGTTTTCATAAGTTATATATGAGTATAGATAAACTAATTCATGTGTGTATGTATTTTTGTGAAGAAAACTATATTACATAGTGTTTATATGAAAATATATGAATATGGCTTAGTTTAAAGTAAAATTAAGGTCTAATTAGTTGTTTAATTTATAAATTGACTATTGAATTTGAAAGAGGTTGAATAAACATAAGCATAGTATGTTGAATTAACTTTTTTGGTTGAAAACAAAAGTCACAGTGATGATTTTTCACTGAAACTTCAAAAAGTGAAGCTTTAGCAAAAGTAGTGAAAATTAATGGTTCTAATTTGGATGTTTATATTGTTTAGATGGCTAGAAACGCATTAGAAAATATTAAATTATGTTTCTGTAAACCTATTACACATTGGGTAGGTTGGTATGGTTGTTAGAAAGGAGTTTGGAGGCCTAATTTGGCTTTCCGTAGTGTTCTAGAGCTGAAATCGCGAAGTCGTAGCAGAGACCCCCGCCCCAGCGGGCCCTCCTAGTGTAAAAATCCCCGCCCCCGCGGGGGGGTATTTTGTCAAGACAAAATTTTGGAAAAAAATATATGACCGGACATAGTTTACTAAAACGAGCATAACTTTTTTATACGAACTTCGATTGATGCAATTCAAGATGATCCGGAACGAGGACGAGTAGACCTATAATTTGTATGCTTTATGTTTTTCAATTTGAAATCACTATGACGGGTCAAAATAGTCATCTTTAGGACTGTTGTGTATTTGAAGGCCATCGGAGGTCGTCGGGATGCGCTGATGCAAGTGCAATCCTTTGTGTATTAGTATAACCTAACAGTAACATGTTGGACATGTAATAGGATGTTATATCAAGTTATTAATGTGTATGTGGTGCAATGACTTGATCACTTAAGTAGTTGTAATAAAGCTAAATAATGATGTTTATGAAAAGATGTGATGTTATTAGTGAGCTATATGAAACTAATATTAGTGAAACTAATGTGTATTGTCAATACATATGGTATGTGTAGGACTTGTGGTGAACGTGAGTAGTGATTGTTTAACCTATGCATGAGGCAAGTTTCCTAACCTTTGCTACTTTATTATTCAGCAATGTTACTTTTCACTATTACGTTATACTTATGCAAATTCTCTAACCCTAACCTCTTATTTAACGATTTATTGTCATGCGAATTCTTTAACTCTCATTTATTGTTGAGTAAATTAGTTAATTTTTATTTCTTTACTTCAAACGAGATTACGCTAGTTATTCAAAGTCTGTAATGTTGTTTATTCAGTTACTAATAACTGTTGTTTGATCTTCGTTCTCCAATGTCATTGTACTATCCTACATTTTTGTACCGAACTCTAAGTTATCTAGCAATTCTTTACCAATTCAACTATTCCTTAGTTGATGAATGTTCTAAACTCTAAATTACCTTTGAAATCAAATCAAACCAATCTTCCTTTGGTTTGCATATGGACTCACACAAATTTTGAAAGCATGTTGTCGATAATAACATTTGTTCAATTTAGAAATTGTTAATACTCTAGCTCTCATTGATTCATCGATGTACCTTGTTCATGAAGATATTATAATCAAACTCTTGAATAGTTATTTGTTTCTATCTGATTCAACCAGTACTTGGTTGATGAGCATTCTAAAGATCTAGAATTCCTTGGAAGCTAATTCCCAACCAAACTACATTTGGTTCGGAACCTGATAATCTAAGCTGAGATGAACAACCCTATTATTAGGGGATTATTTTAGAAATACACAATAAGCGTTAAAATGTTTTAATACATTGAATACATAGTCGTTTAGGCGTTAAAGGTTCTGATGAAACACTTGCATTAACCTGGGACATAGATAATGATTATAGTCTTTTAGACTGTTAAAGGTTAAAGTAGAAATACTTGAGACCTATAGTATAGTTCGTGGTCTTGTGACCCTCAGTGTATTCTTTGATGTTGATATCTATTGTTAACTTAATGCTCATTATTCCTTTGAACTCATAGGTTTTGAATTAAAGTTTATTGTTCTGGTAAGAACACTTTACCATTGAAAGCTCAGATAATTATCGTTCATAAAATGTTATTGTATATTATCCTTCTTGTGGGCAATTGTTTGCTCACTCTTGCACAAAACAATGCAGATGAAGTTAAGAAGTTTGAAGAGCTTTCTACAAGCAAGGGCAGGGACAAAATGCTTGATTAGACGACAACGTTTAATTTACCTTTTATTTATGAAGCTTATATAATAGATGTAATTATGATCATGTTTTAATTTTCCGCTGATGATTCTAATAAAGGTTAGATGACCTGGGATTTATTTTAGATTATGTAACCCTTTAATGGGAGATTGATTATTTAAACTTTTGAGTTTAATTATATCCTTTGTTTATGGGTAGTTAGTTATGATTTTAATGGACAGTGAACACCAAATCTGTGGAATTGAATTACCCGGATTTGGGAGTGTCACAAGTTGGTATCAGAGCAACTGAAAAATCATCCAACATGAAGATCCAGAATACAATGCAAGGTATGGCTCCAATCAGTTATCTATACGGCTGCGTGTTATTTAATTTAACCGCCACTTGTTAATTTATGCCTGATGAATTCGTTTAGAAACTAGATTCGCTTCGGGAAGAGTTAGACTTTTCCCTAAATATAGAAAGTGTGAATAATGATTCCTTTTATGTTGGTGTGTAGAAATTTCGTGTTGTATTAAAGGCCATATGTTAAACCATGTGGTGATAAGTCATTGTCATAGAAAGCGCATAAACCTTAAGACTCGAGGAAGTCAAAGGTAGTATTTTATTCTTTTAGTTACAAGGCGTGCATGCGGTGGAGTTATTTATCGATGTTGTAAAACAAGAAGTTATTAAGAACATAATATGTGGGTTATGTGAAGAGCAAGATAGTTACTTAGTTAGCTAAATTGACGAGGAAATCGGTGGAATTTATATGGGCAGGAAATTATGAAGTGAATTTTCAAGAATTGAAGAAGAATTTAGTATGGTACCTATGTTGTCTCTACCAGATAGTACAGAAAACTTTGTGTTGTATAGCAACGCATCATACAAAGTATTAGGCGGTGTGTTTAGGCAGAATGACAGGGTCTTTTCTTACGCATCACGTCAATAAAAATTTTTATGTGAAAGGGTATTTGATTCACGATCTAGAGTAGAGGTATTACTGATTGCCCTGAGGATTTAACGATGTTATTTTTGAGTAGTAGGGTGAGATATAGAAAAAAAAAGAAGAAGAAAAAAAAGGGTAGTAGTTATTTTTGTTAACTGTGCAAAATGGGTTCATAATAGAAATGACTAAGTGGTGGTAGGAGGTAAGATATATGAAAAGGCAGAGGAGAAGCTTTTTAGATGAAAAATAGTACATCTTGTTGGATAGAGTTAAGGAAGACTATTCAGATGAAGGTAGTGTCAATTCAAAAATTGATACTGAAGGATAGTTGAAGTTAGTCATAATATTTCTTACTGGGCTAGTTGAGCTCACCTTTTCTTTCACTGTTCTCTTCAGGAAATGAGAACGTAGCCGGGACTAGTCGGGGAACAGAGTGACGGTCCAGATGATAGCATTAGTAGTCCTCACTATTCTGTTAAATAGTGTGACAATAAATGTAATGAGGACTCCATTGAGTTTGTATATTGTTTGGATGACAATGTTCTTATTAAAAACTCTTAGATTATATTTTGTCATATTTTGCACGACAGATGTATAATTAAGTTGTATTTGAATTTTGTACCATGTATCTGGCGACTCATGATGGATGATGTATACCTGTTTTGGGGGCGTCACAGTTGGTATCAAAGCTTAGGGATATGATCCCTGGCTAAGATGTGAGACTAGAACTAGGAGGGGAGAGATGGGGAATTCCTTCACTAGTATGACCTACCTAAGTTTATTTGGTATTTAATTGGTCGGTCGGAGTATCGGGATAATATGTTACATGTTAATTAACCCTTGTTTTGTGGCAGTATCTAAAAATGACATCCGAGAATGTTGAGAATAGCAATGGAGCACAGGAGACCGTTGAGTCTCCATAGATAAATAATCAGGATAATGTGCATCAGGAAGGCGACAATCCTCATGCAAACAACAACACTGACCAAATGGTGAACAATGGAATGTTTAGAGGCTTTATGCAATTCATGTAACATCAAGCGAGAGCGGCTCCTGTCCAAAATGTAGGTGGAAACACTGGAAACTCTCGGACGGTCACCGCTAAACAGTTCAAGGAGCTGGGACCACCGGAGTTTATTGGAGACCCAAAACCACTTAAGGCGGAAGCGTGGATAAAGCAGATTACCAAGATATTTGATGTCTTGGGATGCTCCAAGGAGAAAAAGGTTCCCTTTGCCACCTTTATGTTGCGAGGAGAGGCAGATTAATGGTGGGAATCGATAAAGCATACTCAATCTGCCGCACTGAAGATGTCTTGGGAGAAGTTCCAAGAACTATTCAATGACAAGTACTTTCCCAAAAGTATTCATCACATGAAAGAGGTATAGTTCATAAAGTTGGAGCGAACAATATGGCCATAGTGTCAGCGATCTGAAGCTAAGTTTGCAGAGTTGTCCCGGTTTAAGTCTCTTGGTTGGTTGATAATGATGAGAGAATGATGCGGATGTTTCTAAGAGGTTTGAAACCCGAGATACGTCAATATCTAATTTCTCATAAACTATGTTTGTAATTAGATGTTGTAAATAGGGCTCAGTTATTAGAGCGCGATAACGAGTCAATGCAACCCGGCAAAATGATAATACCAGTGGTAGCAGTCATCAAAGCGGTGACAACAAACGTGGAGGGAATCAACATGCCAGAAATGGTAACCACTTCGGTGGTAATCATGGCCAAGACAATAAGAATGGACATTTTAAGAAGAGGAGATTCAATAATGATGGAAAGACGTTAACACCAACACCCGTTGTTAAGGAAGGAGAACGCCCACCTATCATATGCTTCAAATACGGAGGGGAGGGACATATCAGTCCAAACTGCGCGATGCAATCCAAAGCATGTTACAATTGTGGAAGGGAAGGTCACTGAGCCTGATTTTGTCATTCACCGAAGATAAGTCCAGTTGGGATGGAGGCACCAAAGGCCGTCCCAGAAAAGTCAAAGCCGGTAGTGCAAGGGAGAGCTTTTTTCACGACTTCTCAAAAAGCGAGTAACCCAAACGAAGTTAGCACGGGTTAGTTAATTATAAATTCTTGCGAAGTCTATACCTTATTAGATACCGGTTCTACCCATTGTTTTATCTCTCTTGCTTGCGCTCAACGTTTAAATTTGACCCCAGAGAAGTTAGACTTTGACTTATTGGTTGAAACTTCGTTAGTAGAAACCTTTGTTACCTCTCACTGTTTATAAATTTTATTGATTCAAATCGACACTTTCACGTTACCTATCGATCGTATCTCTTTAAAATACTTGCCTTTGATGTGATTTTAGGAATCGATTGGTTAACTACTCATCATGCTTTTTGTAAGGTTGTTAGCTTTCATATTCCTAACCAACCTGTTATGCGAATTCAAGCAACCAAACCACTAAAGTCAATCATTGTCATATCAAGACATAAGTAAAGAGCCCCGATCCTTTCGTGGTTGACTTCCTTGTGTGGAATGCACCGAAGCCAGACTTTCTGTAGGCGACGTCGTGAATGACGATGATAAGTTGATAGGTATCAATGTGATGTACTATCCAAGTCTTGGATGAGAGTCACAGTTTTGAATGATATTTCTATTGTTAATAAATTTCCTAACGTATTCTTGAAGACTTCTTAGCCTACCCCCAGAGTGTGAAATCAAATTTTGTATTGACCCCAGTACAAAACCCATTTCTAAAATCCTTAAATATTTCTTCAACCAAAACGAACGTATAATGCGCCAAAGATGTTGGCTCAAGCTGTTGAAGACTACTATTATACCATTCAATATCATTGTGGAAGAGCGAACGTGGTAGCTGACACGTTGAGTAGAAGATCGTATGCGTTTATAAGTGCGATGTTGTTAGCACAAAAACCCATTTTGTAGAACTTACAAATGATGAAGATAGAGTTAAAGACTTTAGGGACCCACATGAAGATAACAAATATACGATTAGAATCGACTTTAATCGATAAAGTTCAAGCCGCTCAAGCTACATACTCAGAGCTGATGAATGTGAAGAAGAAGGTTCAAGAGGGCGTTATTCTAGAAGCAAGAATCGACGAAGAGAGGAAATATCAACCCTCGATTTAATTGGTCCATTTGAAATCCTCGATCGAGTAGGAACTGTGGCCTATAGACTCGTTTTACCGCCAATTATATCGCGTGTTCATAACGTTTTTCACATATTGTTGTTAGTAAAAAACTTAGTCTTGGGGGACTTTGGAGCCAAATTTCAGAATAATTAATGAATCTGAAAAATGATGAAATCATGGGAGTTTTATAAAGTATGTTACAAGCTTTCCATAGCCTTGAAAAGCGGACTAATTCCGATAACGGATGAAGAAGTTATGAAGATTTGAAGTATGTGTGTCAAAAGTTGCAAAATCTGGAAAATTGGAGTTAAGTGCCAAAGGTCGAGCGCTTAGGTACTAGGTTCGGCGCTTAGAATCTATTCTTGGGCGCTTAGGCGATTTCCCAAGGCCAAATTGGGGCGTCTAGGCGCTGGTCAAGTGTTGAGCCAAAATCTGTCCGGACGTGCTTTAGTAAATTGGGCATAACTTTTCCATATGAACTCCGATTGAGGTGATTCAGGATGATTCAGAAGGATAACGAGTAGACCTAAAACTTTCATTCTTTATATTTTGAGATTTGACGTCGGTATCAAGGCCTAAAATGGCTATTTTAGGGACTGATGTGCATTTAGAGGCAATCAAAGGACATCGGGCATGCACATATGCAACGTGTAATGTTTTCGACGATAAAGGTATTCAAGGTATCCTAACATCTTCGGTATACCAGGTACGTATGTAAATTTTGAGAGTAAAATTTCATAAGGAATGGAGATTGTTAGACCCCAGATTTTATGAATAAAGATTTAAATTTTCTCGAAATATTTTTTTTGAATATTATGGTGTGGATTTGATATAATGTTATAGTTGGGGGTAATATTTACAAATTTTATAAAGTAAGCAAGTGGTTATATAATATTCGATTTGTCGGGAATATTCGTTTTAACGGGGAATATTAAATGCGGCGGCACAATCATTAGTGGACCCTCATGACGGAAGTATTGTCGTAGTGAGAAAACAGCGTAATTATCTTTTATAAAAATAACGGTAAGTAAGTGTTACCGTTAAAAGCTGTTGAACTACCCGACGGTAAAAGAAATACGATGTCTGGCGTGGTTGCGTAGTATCTGCACGGTATTAATTATTGATGCTTACGTGAGAAGTCACTCGGTTATACTCAATTATTCTTATAGTAATTGTTGCATCTTATCTCTCATATTATTGATTCAATTATTATTACAATATTATCTCGCATAATATTTATTATTATTAAATCAATAATTGAGATGACAAAGTTATTTATATTATTATTTGCAATATTGATGATGTCTAGAAGTTACATCGAGGAGAGGTTTGGTCACTTAATTGCAAGGCGCTAATAAGGAGAAATCCTTTTCGGAAAGCCTCCTCTTTTCTGGGAACGACCTGGTTGTTAAATATTGTGAGTTATAATATTAATGATGAATAAGTTCGTGTTGATTAAAGATGAATTTGATAGTTCCATTGTGTTGGGATTATTAGTGTTAGTGGAAATCGACATCTATTCCGGCGATAATTGATGTGCAGTTATATTGATAAATCGGGTAATTTATCAGATAAATGAGCAATTAATTGCTACTAATTCATATGCTTATATAACTATTTATTCACATGTGTGTACTATTAAATTACATTCTTGTACTATTAGGGGAGTTGGTGTAAGATTGACAATACTTGCATGACTAAGTTAAAAATGGAGGTACTATACTGTAATTCGTATTTTCACATGATTATAACTATTAGTTCACATGATTGAACTATTGATTCACATTATTTACTATTAGGGGAGGTGGTGCAAGTTTGATAATACTTGCAGGACTAAATTAAAAAGGAAAGAAAAGTTGGAGGTATTGTACTGTAATATTTCGAGCCCCAAAACGTTCAATTATCAAAACTATATTTTTCTATAAATAGAAGCTCATTTCTTCATTATTCTTCACCAATTCACTCAAGCTATAGAGCATTTATTATAGAGAGAAATTATAGAGAGAAAGAAGAAGAGAAGTCTGCTACCTCACTACTCCAATATCCAGTCTTTTTCTAAGGTAAGGGGTATTATTTCTTTCTTTCGTCTTCAAGAAGAGAACTTCTGTTATTCCATTCTTTATTATTATGTTGGAATAACCTGTCTATGCGAAGTACTACATACATGTTGAAATTATTACATTATTCCATTCTTTATTATTATGTTGGAATAACTTTTACATCGCATGCAGCACCTGTAGTATATATGGTGAAATTCTTACATTCTTCCATTCTTTATTATTACATTTGAAACATCACATCTGTAAAGCACGCGTGACCTCGTTCCGTTATTTATTATTACATTGGAACATCACATACGTGTATTTAAGCATGACTGGTTCCATTATTTATTATTACATTGGAATATCACATGCGTGCGTTTCTGCATGACTGATTCCATTATGTATTATTACATTGGAATAACTCGTGCATGCGGTCTATCACATGCCTGGTGATTTCTTTTGTTATTCCATTCTTTATTATACTCAGTTGGTTAACGTTTTGACTTCTATACTCCATAAAATTAGTGGAATATCCTTGATATTTGTGCTTCATCTAGTATCTTTTCATGGAAATATTCTTCTCAACATTCTTGAATTTTACTCTACAAAGCAGTATCATGTTTGACAATATGGATGTTATTGAATTCTGGATAAATTAATTCTTGAACTTGTTTTATTGAATTCTTATATCATTGTCATCATCCTCATGTTTATAATATGTTGAAAGTTATATGTGGCCTGTATTGCATGGATGGACTTGGTATGATTATGACGAGGGATTATTCGGTATAATCATGACCATAATATTACAAATGATGTGGTAAAAGTCCTCATTGGCCGTAGTGTATTGATGGACAGTTGTTGGCATGATCATGACCATTGATGAATACACGAATATCCTTGGCCCGTAGTGCATGGATAATTTGTGGTCATGATACTAATGAATATCCTTGGCCGTAGTGCATGGATGATGTGGATTATTTATTAAGCTGAGTCTCAACAATAACAGTGATGAAAAACCTTTTAAATCATAGAAGATAGTGGATTTTATTCTCTACTTGACTCTTCTAATGGATTGCTTGTTCACTTGCTGATTAAACTTGATGTTTGTTATATTTTATCGGTTTAACATCATTTGAAGGCTAACGATAAATTATTACTCGCATTATCTTAGTTATAATATTTCTTCTTGGGCTAGTTGAGCTCACCCTTTCTTTCACTGTTCTCTTCAGGAAATGAGAACGTAGCCGGGACTTGTCGGGGAACGGAGTGACGGTCCAGATGATAGCATTAGTAGTCCTCACTATTCTGTTAAATAGTGTGACAATAAATGAAATGAGGACTCCATTGTGTTTGTATATTGTCTAGATGACAATATTCTTATTAAAAACTCTTAGATTATATTTTATCGTATTTTTCACGACAGTTGTATTTAAATTTTGTACCATGTATCTGGAGAATCAAGATGGGTGATGTATACCTATTTTGGGGGCGTCACACTTGGGCAACAGAAACATAAGGCAAATTCAATCAGAACTGCGAGGGCGCACTGTAAAGAGCACAGAGCGCACTACCCCATCAGAATGGTCAACGTCGGCTTGGTCTGCTTGGCACCAGGCACACAGCCCAAGCCATGGGGCATGTTATGTGTATAGATAATCCCAGACACATTGCCTCGATTGTAAGGAGCACGCCAGTTATACTTGAGACTGGGCGCGGGGCGCGCCGATCGACTGAGTTTGAAGCAAATGAAGGCTGCTCGGCCACATCTTCCCCCCTTTCCAAAATAAAAGCCCTAAACCTCCCTAATCTAACCTTCCCAACCACCAATTCCCGTCTACTTTCCTAATCCTCCTCCAATCGTTCTTACTTACTCTCAATCTCTCTACAACAACCACACATACCCCAAACTTACTTTGCCCCACCTCCATCAAATAATTTACACCCAATTCCATTCAAACTCTACAAAATCTTAACCCCATAATTGAACAACTATGTTATCAAGGATTAGAGTTACAAACATCAAGGGTCAAGTCCATCATAGATTGCAACTCAAACTCAACAAGGGAGGTAAAAAAATTGAAGCCATGTGGAGTCAAAGTCTATAATCTAATTCAATGCTCAATTTTGTTTGATTCCTATTATAATCTGTTATATTGGGATACCTTGGGTTACTGATGGCCCAATGATTCTATTGATGTGATGTAATTTGGGGATATTTGATTGATACAAAAGAACCTAAGTTTGGGGAAATTAGAACTCGCCCACCAAGTGTTTGATCGATTGCCTAAACCACCTGTGTTCTTACTTTCAAAACAAAGCCTTCTAAGATGACTATAATATGGCACCCAAAAGATAACAAAGTGCTAGCTCTAGTGTTAGGCAATCATTCGACGGGTCGAGGTTTGTAAGTGAGGCGGCGAAAACAAGTTTTAAAATTATGCTTGATAAGAAAACATTAGTTTCGGAGCGGGGTTTAAAATAGGATGCCAACCTTGATGGAGATATGGCGCTCATGATTGTTGAGCGCAACCTGTGGTACTTTCAATTATCAAAGATTTTTACGCCAAATCCATTGAGCACGTGGGTCATGTGGTGATGGTTCAGGGTAAGCCAGTGGCATTTGACGAAAACTTTATCAATGCATACTTTGGTTTAGAGACTCCAGCTCTGGGCAATCAGTATGAATAATTTTATTTCAGCTTGAAAAGTGTAATTGAAAGGTTTTGCAAGCTAGGGACATAGTGCGTCACTAGAGTGGGAACCAATGAGAAGACCAGCTTCCCCCACTTTGCACTGAGTTGCTATGGAAAAGCTTGGTATGCTTTCCTATCTGTCAGGTTAATGCCCACACGCCACTAAAATGATGTGACTAAGGAGAGGGCTCAGTTATTATATGGCATTATACACCATCACTTCCGAGCAAGTAATGAGATTTATTTTTATAAAGTGGATGTCAGTTTGGTGATTCATAAGTCCATTGAACAAGCTTTACGCGGTGGTACTACGGGTGGATTATTATACGATTTTCTGATAACAAAATTGTGCATTAAATTGGGGTTCAATGGCATGTGTCGGAGCAAGTACAGTAGCCGATGGGCATTATGGACCACCTTGTTAGGTTTGTAATATTCTTGAACGCAATCAAATTGCACAAAATAAGCGAAAACGTGTAAAAATCATAGTTTAAAATTTTACAAACCATATACTCGGATCATCCTTTATGCACAATTATTAATTAAACGAAAAGATATGAAGAACAAGAATCATACCCTTGAAGATTCGAGCTTCCTCAGGTACAAGTTCACCTCCAATCTTTTTCGCGTTCAACTTGAATCCACCGGGTTTGGTTCATTCCTTTGATCAACGTTAGCCACCTAAGTGTTTTGCCTCTAGAGGTGATCCACCAAGGAAGAAGAAAGATCCAAGAAGATGGGTGTTTGGCAAAACCCTAGTTTTTCTATCTCTCATAGAAAATGACGTACTCTCCAACTTTTTGGAATTGCGTGTGTTGTGAAAAAGTCAACAACAACTCTTCACCTATAATAAGACTTCTCTTATATATAGATGTAGGCAACCTTCCTTAACAATTAAGCAATTGGATTTTATTTTAATTAATTAAACTGCTTTAATTAATTAGGCTCCTAATCTTATTAGGAATAAATGAGAGTACTTTTATTAATTAATTCCCAAACTCCTTTAGAAATTAAATAATAATAATAGTAATAATAATAATAATAATAATAATAATAAGACTCATCTTATTAATTTATATTTAATATTTCTAAAATATTAAATAATAAATATTAAGCTATTTAATTTATTCTATCACCATAGATTAAATTAAATATACTTAACTTATTATTACGATTATGCCATTAACTTCTTAAATAATTATTCTTCCTTTTATGGTGTGACCCTTTAGGTTCTCCATATTAAACCGGTTGTGAATAAATCAATTAGAAAAATTCTAATCTTATTTAAATAAATAATGTGACGCCCCCAAAATAGGTATACAACACCCATTCTGAGTCGTCAAAATACATGGTACAGAAAAAACTATAACTTTATTAA
Organism: Panax quinquefolius; assembly: GCA_020205615.1. Lineage (NCBI taxonomy): Eukaryota > Viridiplantae > Streptophyta > Magnoliopsida > Apiales > Araliaceae > Panax > Panax quinquefolius. Next base: position 122,134,018 of record CM035172.1, on the reverse strand, counting down.
TAAAACATAAAAACTGTGAGTTTAAATACCAATATTGTCATCTAGACAATATTCACACTCAAATAAGTCCTCATTATAATTATTGATACATTATTTTACAAAAATGGTGAGGCCTACTAAAACGACTTTCTAGAACCTTCATTTCATACCCCGACTAGTACTCGCTACATTCTCGCCTCCTGAGAAGAAAATAGAATAAAAAGGAAAAAGGTGAGCTCAATTAGCCCAGTAAAGAATATTATGACTAAGATAACATAGAACAAATTATCGTTAGTCTTCAACAGGAAAAATCTGATAAAATACAATAGACAACAAGTTTTAGATCAATATTCGCAGCGGAAATAATAATTCATAGAAGAGTTACGTAGAGAATGAAATCTACTATTATCTATGAATTTAAAAGTACATCATCAATATTTTATCCCTGTAACATGAATCAATATATATCTGGAATCAAATATTCATCTTTGCACTACAGGCCAAAGATATTCACCACTGGTCATGTTCATCTAAACACTGCTCATCTTTGCACTACGGCCAAAGATATTCATCAAAAATCATTAATCTTTGCACTACATGCCAAAGATATTCAATTATATCATCATTTAGGACTGAGGATGATGAAAATATTTTAAAGAAAACGAATCCAGTGAAACAAAAGAATAAATATTAAGGATTCAGATTTTGCCTATTCCATGTCCAAAAATACCTCATAAATAATCATAGTGGAGTAAAATTCAAGAATGATCAAAACATGGATACAATCAAAGCTAGTATCCATAATAGATATTTTGACGAAAAATAAAAATTTAATTTTTCTGAAAAAATGCCGTATTCGTGAATAATGGTCAGATATCGTGAATAAAGTCTGCCGTATCACGAATAAGAACCCCAACACTAAAAAGACAAGAATTTCACAAGAAAAATACTCACAATATTCCAAAGATAATGATATTAAAAAGAATTAATATCATTTTTAAAAAATAATATCCCTTACCTCAGTAAAGACAAAGATTTCTAATGAAACACCGGATATAGGCTATGACTTGAACTTGCACCGTATAACAACACTTAAAGTATTAAAATACTCACAAGAATACGCTCAATATATCGAGAGAGAAAGAGAGAGAAAATTTCAGTTTCTGATGTGATTTTCAATTCTAACCTAAGCACCCTATTTATAGGAAAATGCTTAGAACACCAAAGCAGAAAATTTAATATAATAATATATTTATAAACAAAATTCACGCCCACCTCAAGATCGTCTGAATTCAGCCACCAATATAGCCCACCATAATGCCAAAAACGTTTTTCTAAACAAAAATATTTAAAACTTCCAAAATTTAATTATTTCGGAACTTCGAAACTTCAATAATTCATAATAAATAGCCCTTTTGTCACAAAAATTTGAACCTCATGTCTTTTCCATAGGAAATTCCATTATCTACAACTTTGCAGAAGAAAGTTTTTTCAAATTCCAAACAGAAATTGACCGAAATCCATAAACGGGCGATTTTACAGGCTATAATTAAATTTCAGTCAAGAAATGGGGTTCACCGATACACAAAACATGTGTTTATCATTTATTGAGCAAAAATACTCTTCCTCCTCATATACTCATATATCCCACATTCATTGTAAAAATATCACCATTATTATATTATTAAAATAATATAATTAAATGAATTATTTTATCAGAAAAAGATAAAATATTAATTTTCAACAATTGTCACATTAAAAATTTTCTCCATCTATATCCACATAAAATTAATATTTTTCTCATCATATAAATCAATAATTAATTATTCACAAATAATATTACGTAATCACAATATCGATAACCAGTGCAGCTCCCTGTGAAAGAGGGGCTTTCCAATAAGGATCTCTCCTTATCGGCGCCGATTAGATGACCAAACCTCTCCTTAGATGTAACTTTCTAGACATTGCCAATAATGTTATCTAATAATTTTATTCATATAATATGAATTATTGTCTCGATAATGGAAAATACCGTAGTAGACAATTATCAAAACAACAAGAATATAAAATATCAACGCAACAATTATTAAATCAATAAAATAAAATATTTGAATAAGAATTATCGTAATAATTATCGAGTAGTGCCTTTCACGTAAGAATCAATAATTGGTGCAATACCGCAAAGCTACTATGTGTTTTTAAACCACCGAGTATTTCAACAAGATAATTGTAAAAACTACGCCGTTATTTATAAACAACTTATATTTATCGCTTTCTTCATCCAATCGCTTTTCGTTATGGGCCCACACAAGGTCAAGCACTGCCAATATTTAATATTCCCCCGACAAAGAAGAATATTCCACGACCAAACGAATATTCTCCGATAAAAATGAATATTTTATAACCACTTGCTTATTTGAAATATTTGCGCATTTTACCCATAACTAATTATATTAATCAAATTAACCCTTACTATTTCAAAATAATAAATAAAGGAAATTCAATTTTATTTATAATAATTTGGGGTCTTACAACCTCCCCTCCTTATGAAATTTCATCCTCGAAATTGACGTACGTACCTGGTGTTTCGAAAAGATGAGGATACCTCGCTTTCATTTTCGTTTCCAACTCTCAAGTCATTTCTTCAATAGCATGGTTCCACCACAAAACTTTGACTTGTGGTATGACCTTTGTGCGTAGGTTATGCTCCTTCCTATCCAAAATCTTGACAGTACCTCTTCATACGTTAAGTCTTCTACTATCTCGTCCTGGTTCTAACTCAATAACGTGGTTCGGTCTTTCATATATTTATGAAGCACGATATATGAAAAACATTATGAACACGAGACATACTTGAGGTAACGCGAGTCTATAGGCCACATTTCCTACTCGATCAAGAATCAAATGGACCAATAAATCATGGATTGAGTTTTCTCTTTTCCCAATCTCTTGTAACTCCTTTCCATGGAGCTACACGCAACAATACATGATCCCCAATACTAAATTCCACGCCTTTTCGATGAAGATCCGTGATAACTCTTTTGTCGATCCTGTGCCGCTTTGTATACGTTGTCGAATCATTTGGATCTTTTCTCGTAGTCATACGTATCAACTCGGTCCCAACAACGTTGCTTCTCCCACCTCATCCCAACATATACCGAGAGCGACACTTTCGACCATACAATGCTTCAAATGGAGCCACACTTATACTTGCCTGATAACTGTTGTTGTAGGAGAATTCCACCAATGGTAAGTACTTATCCCAACTCCCTTTGAAATCTAGGACACAAAGTCTTAATAGATCTTCAAGAGTTTGAATAGTCTTCTCTGATTGTCCGTCCATTTAAGGATGGTATGCTGAACTGAATCATAAATCCGTGCCCATTGCATTTTGCAAGCTAACCCAAAATCTTGAAGTGAATCTTGGGTCACGATCCGAAACTATGGATACTGGCATGCCATGCAACCTCACAATCTCATTCACATACATACTAGCAAGACGTTCAAGGGAATAAGTCTCCCGTATCGGCAAGAAATGTGCAAACTTGGTTAATCTATCAACAATAACCCAAATAACATTTATGCCTTGAGAAACCGTGGGAAGACCCGTAACGAAATCCATGGTAATGTGTTCCCACTTCCATTTCGTAATCTCAAGTGGTTGCAATGGTCCCTTAGGCACTTGATGCTCCTTTACACGTTGACAAGTTAAACACCTCGAGATAAACTTTGCAATCTCTCTCTTCATATTGTTCCACCAAAATGTATGTCGAAGATCACGAAACATTTTGGTACTTCCAGGATGGATTATAAATGGTGTATTGTGTGCCTCCATCATGATCTTGTACTTCAAATCAAAATCGTTAGGAACACAAAGTCTGGAGTGGACTCAAGTATTCCTTCTTCATCGATTCTTGCCTCTAGAATAACACCTTCTTGCACTTTCTTCTTCATACGCATCAGCTCCGGGTCTGTGACTTGAGCAACTTTAACTTTTTCGATTAAAGTTGGTTCTATACGTATACTTGACATCATTGCATGGGTCTTCGGAGTCTTGAATTCTATCTTCATCTTTTGTAAATCACACAAAATGGGCCTTTGTGTTGACAACATCGCACTCGCTCCGTGCCAATCTTCTTCTACTCAATGCGCTTACCACTACGCTCTCGCTTTTCCGTGATGGTATCAATGGTATGGTCGTAGTCTTTCAATAACTCGAGCCAACGTCGTTGCCGCATGTTGAGTTCTCTTTTGGTGAAGAAATATTTGAGGCTTTTATGGTCCAAATATATCTCCACTTTCTCCCCATATAGATAGTGCCTCCAGCATCTTTAAGCGAAAAACGATCACGCTACGCCAACTCTAGATCATGAGTAGGATAATTCCTCTCATATTCTTTAAGTTGTCGCGAGGCATAGGCTATGACTTTCCCACGTTGCATGAGAACACATCCTAACCCTTTGCCCGAAGCATCGCTGTAGATAACAAATCCATCCGAACCAGATGGTATTGTCAAAACAAGTGCCGAAATGAGTCTCCTCTTAAGCTCTTGGAAACTCTTCTCGCATTCCTCACCCCATACGAATTTTGTATCCTTCCGAGTAAGCTGAGTTAATGGGGGTAGCGATTCGAAAAAACCCTTCCATGAATCTCCGATAATAACCAAATAAGCCTGAAAGCTACGCATTTTGGCCACCGCCTTCTTGCTTGTTCCCAACTTTAGATTGCTTCAATCTTCACCGTCAATAGATACTCCATGTTTTGACACCACGTTCCCAAGGAATGCTATTTCCTCAAGCCAAAACTCGCATTTCTTCAACTTGACATATAACTTGTTTTCACGAAGCCTTTGGAGTACCAGCTTCAAATGGTGCTCATGATCTTCACGACTTTTGGAATATATGAGGATGTCATCAATAAAAACAACAACGAACTGATCCAAATATTCCTCGAATACTCGGTTCATCATATCTATGAAAGCCGCAGGAGCATTAGTCAATCCAAAAGACATGACTAAGAATTCATAATGCCCGCATCGAGTTCTAAAGGCGCCTTTGAATATCCTCGCCTTCTAATCTTCAAATGATGATATCCGTAATCGAAGATCGATTTTTGAAAAGAATTGTGCCCTTGCAATCGGTCAAACAAGTCATCAATACGAGGTAGCGGATACCTATTCTTGATAGTGACATGGTTCAATTCCCGATAGTCAATACAAAGTCGCATACTCCCGCTTTTCTTCTTTTTACAAATAAAACAGAGCACCCCAAGGAGATGTACTAGGACGATGAAACCGATGTCCAACAACTCCTAGTTGGACCTTTAACTCTCAAGTTCAATAGAGCCATTCGATATGGGGTTTTAGAAATGGGCTTTGTACCAGTTCAAGATCAATAAAGAATTCAACTTCACGCTCGGGGGTAGACCGGGAAGTTCTTCGTGAAATACGCCGTGAAAGTCAATAACAACAGAATATTATTCAAATATGACGTGTCTTTATTCAAATCCATAACATGGGCTAAGAAAGCTTGACATCCGCTTTTTAATAAACGAATGGCTTTATGATTGATATAACGTTGATTGATTTTAATGGTTTAGTTGCATGAATTCAACAACAAAGTTGTTTAGAAATATGAAAACTAACAACCTTACGAAAAACAATCAATTTTGGCATGATGAGTAGTTAACCAATCAATCCCTAAAATCACATCAAAAGCAAGTATCTTTAAAGAGATAAGGTCAACAGTAATGTGATGGTGCCAACTTGAATCAAACAAGATTTATAAATAAAGTGGATGTGATGAAAGTTTCTCCTAACGGAGTTTCCATGATAGGTCAAAGTCTAATTTCTCCTGAGTCAAGTTTAAACGTTGAGCACAAGTAAGAGAGATAAATGAATGGGTAGCACCGATATCATTTAAGTAAGGTATAAACTTCACAAGAATTTATGATTAGCTTACCCGTGATCACCTCGTTTGGGTTTCTCGATTTTGACCACCACGACAACAAACGCCTTCCAAGAACCGCTGACTTTGACTTTTTTGGGATGACCTTTTGAGTCACCGTCCCTCATTGAACTAGGTTTCGCTACTGCATAATCTCGAAATATATGTCCTTCCTTTCCACAATTATAGCATACCTTGAATTGTTGGGGCGCTTGGGGTGATATGTCCCTCTTTTCCACATTTATAGCATATACGACCGGTGGTCGTTCTCCTCCCTTAGAACCGCCATTCTTTAGGTCTTGACGCCCTCACATGGTCATTGTTAAATCTCCTCTTTTAAAATCTCCTCCCGACTCGCTTCTTCTATTTTCACGGCCATGATTACCACCAGAGTGGTTACCATTTTTGTCCGTTTTCTTCTTTCTCCGCCGGTTATCGTTGTTCATTGACCGCTATCTCCAGTATGATCCTCGTTATGGTCCTCGGTTGAATATACTCGTTATCTCGCTTCTAATAATTGAGCCTTGTTAACAACATCCTGAATAGAGAGAAAATTTATGAGAAATGAGATATCGACGTATCTCGGGTTTCAAACCTCTCGTAAACATCCGCACATACATTCCTCATTCTCCACCAAATGAGGTGCAAACCGGATAACTCCATAAAACTTCGCCTCGCATCGAGACACCGCCATGTTGTTTTGTTCCAATCTAATAAACTCTACTTCCTTCATATAGACGAAACACTTTCGGAAAGTATTTGTCATTAAATAGCTTCAAATGTCTCCCAAGACATGCCGAAAAGCCATTGGATGGGTACGCTTCACGATTCCCACCAAGAATCGCCTCATTACGGAACATAAAGGTAGCGAATGGAACCTTCGTTCCTCCGCATCCCAAGACATCGAATATCTTGGTAATTTGTTTGACCCATGCTTCCGCCTTTATCGGATCCGCTTTCCCTTAAATTCGTGGTCCCAACTCTTTGAATCGCTTGGTCAGACAAATCGTGAATTGCTACCATTATTTCTTCCTATATTTTGAACACAAGTCTCCTTCGTCGATTTTGCATGAACCGCAAAAAGCTTCTAAACATCCCATCGTTCATCATCTCGCTCAATGGTGTTGTTTACGGGAGGAACATTGCCATCCTCTGTTGTATCGCTCTCCTCGCTGGTGAGTACAAAGCGTCTCCACTCTGTCTCATTTACTCCATCGTTAATATTCTCGGTTGACATTCTCAAATCGCTTATAAAACAAGGGTTAATTAAACAAATTAACATATCACATAATATCCTTATATTATGACCAACCAACAAATAAGCTTAGGTAGGACACACTAGCGAAGGATTTACTCGCCTCTCCCTCCTAGTTCTATTCCCCGATCTCCGCCAGAGATCATATCCCTAAGCTCGATACCAACCGCGACGCCCCCAAAATAGGTATACATCACCCATTCCGAGTCACAAAATACATGGTATGTAAACAACTACAACTTTATTAATACAACATAAAAACCGTGAGTTTAAATACAAATATTATCATCTGTACAATATCCACACTCAAATAAGTCCTCATTATAATTATTGATACATTATTTTACAAAAATGGTGAGGACTACTAAAACAACTTCTCTAGAACCTTCATTCCATACCCCGACTGCAGTACTTCGCTATATTCTCGCCTCCCCGAGAAAAAAATGGGAACAAAAAGGAAAAGGGTGAGCTCAACTAGCTCAAGAAAGAATATTATGACTAAGATAATATAGAACAAATTATCGTTAGTCTTCAATAGGAAAAATCTAATAAAATACAATAGACAACAAGTTTTAAATCAATATTCAGCAATGGAAATAATAATTCATTAGAAGAGTTAAGTAGAGAATGAAATCTACTATCTATCTATGAATTTAAAAGTCCATCATCAATATTTTATCCTCAGAACATCAATCAATATATATCCGAATCAAATATTCATCTTTGCACTACAAGCCAAAGATATTCATCATTAATCATGTTCATCTAAACACTGCTCATCTTTGCACTACGGGCCAAAGATATTCATCGAAATCATTAATCTTTGCACTACGTGCCAAAGATATTCAATAATATCATCATTTAAGACCGAGATGATGAAAAATATTTTAAAGAAAATGAATCCAAAGGAAAAAATGAAAGAATTAATATTAAGGATTCGTATTTCAAACTTATTCCATGTCCAAAAATACCTCAAAATAATCATAGTGGAGTAAAATTCAAGAATGATCAAAACATGGATACAATCAAAGCTAGTATCCATAATAGATATTTTGACTTAAAAAGAAAAATTTTATTTTTTTAAATGAATAATGCCGTATTCGTGAATAATTAATCGATATCGTGAATAAGGTCGATACGTGAATAGTAACTCAGACACACAAAAAGACAAAATTTCACAAAAAAAATACTCACAATATTTCGGTATAATGATATTGAAAAATTAATATCATTTTTAAAAAAAAATATCTCTTACCTCGAAAGATCAAGATTTTAGTCAAAACACCTAGATATAGGCTATGACTTGAACTTGCACCGTATATAGCAACACTCAAATTATACTAAAATACTCACAAGAATACGCTCGATAATATAGAGAGAGAAAACTTCGGTTTAAAGTGTGATTTTCAATTCTAACCTAAGACCCTATTTATAGAAAATGCTTAGAACACCAAAGTAGAAAATTTAATATAATATTAATATATTATATAAAATTCACTACCACCTCAAATCTATGATCCTGAATTCAGCCACTTGACAACAAATAAGTCTACCAAACAAATGCAAAAACGCTTTTATTAACAAAATAATTAAAACTTCCAAAAATCAATTATTTCTAATTTGAAACTTCAATAATTCATAATAAATAGCCCTTTTATCGAAAAAATTGAATCTCATGTCTTTTTTTATAGGAAATTCCATTATCTACAACTTTGCGTAAGAAAGTTTTTCCAAATTCCAAATGTAAATTGATCAAATCCACAAACAAGCGATTTTTACGTGCTATAATCAAATTTCAATCAATAAATGGGGTTCACCACATGTTTAACATGTTTTTAACATTTATTGAACAAAAATACTCTTCCTCCTCATATACTCATATATCCCACATTCATTGTAAAATATCACCATTATTATATTATTAAAATAATATAATAAATACATTATTTTATCGTAAAAAGATAAAATTTTAATTTTCAACAATTGTCACATTAAAATTTTTCTCCATCTATATCCACATAAAATCAATATTTTCTCATCATATAAAATCAATAATTAATTATTCACAAATAATATTACGTAATCACAATATTGACAACCAGCGCTTCCTCAGAAAGAGGGGCTTTCAATAAGAATTTCTCCTCACCTGCTGCCAAAATTAGATGACCAAACCTCTCCTTAGATGTAACTTTCTAGACATTGCCAATAATGTTATCTAATAATATTATTCAGATAATATGAATTATTGCTTCGATAATGAAAAATATTGTGTAATGACAATTATTGAAACAATGCAATATAAAATATCAACGCAACAATTATCAATCAATAAAATAAAATATTTGAATAAGAATTATCGTAACCATTATCGAGTAGTGCCTTCTTACGTAAGAATCAATAATTGGTGCAATACCGCAAACTAATGTTTTTAACCACCGAGTATTTTAACAAGATTAATGGTAACAACTACGCCATATTTTTAAACTTATATTTGCTGCTTTCTTCATCCAATCGCTTTTCCGTTATGGGGCCCACATAAGGTTTCTACCGCCGCATTTAATATTCCCCGACAAAGAAAATATTCCACGACCAAACGAATATTCTCCACAACAATGAATATTTTATAACCACTTGCTTATTTTGAAATATTTAAGATTTTACCCATAACTAATCCATTAATCAATTCAACCCTTACTATTTCAAAATAATAAATAGAGGAAATTAAATTTCATTTATAATAATAAGTTGGGGTCTTACATTATATTAAAAAGACTAAGATCATCATAATAAATAAAAGTACAAATCAAAGATCACTTGCACATTTTTCCATTTCCTTTTACTAGTTGAAGGCTCATCTACCTTCTCAACTTTAGTCAAAGAATGAGTATATAAATATGCAACAGTGAGCAAAACAATTGCCCATTGGGTATAACAATGAATCAACAGGAGAATAATAATAATAACTGACAACCATAGGCTCAACAAAACTAAAAAGTACTTTAATGATGATAATCAGAAACTGAAATCCAAAATATGGAATATATCTAACTGATGGTCATAAGACCGTGAACTATGTCCACAGTTGCGAGTAATCTTTCAACTCCAACTTTAACAGATTATTAGACTATAAGAACTCCTCGTACTTAGGAGGATCACCCTTAAATGCATAATGTATTGTGCATAAATATTTTAACGCTTAAGCGTAAATTATCCCATAATAATGATAGGGTTGTTCATCTCAGTATTTAGAGTACAAGTCCGCACCAAAGAAAGTTTGTTTTGGATAAGCTTTCAAGGGTAATTTGAAGTTTAACGAACATCAACTAGAGGACTAGTTGAATCAATAGTGTTTGATAATCACAACAGATGTTTTGACAACAACATGACATAGAACAATTGAGAATCATAAATGCACTGATTATACATATTAAACTCATGCTTGAAATGACAATAGAGTATAAGTATGCAACAAAATAAATAAATGGTAAACCTTTGCTTAAACAATAAATACGCTAAGGTTCAGAACGTACATTAACTGATAGCAAGCTGGAAACTAAAAACTTGCCTAACATGGTATTAACTCATGCAAAGAATTAAAATAGTTCAATAATAGAAACGAGAGTTCAAAATCTGCGTTCATTATACAATAATAGAACTTATGAAACTTTCTTAACTATAAACAAGTTAGAATGAATCAATCAAATGAGAATTTCAAATAACATTAGAGTTAAAGTTTGCTCGAATGAATTTTAGGAACAACTGACTTATTCAATAACAGTTAAGATAATAAGCTTGCTCAATCAAAAGAATAAAGTTACACAATATTGTAATAGGACTAACTCAACGAAAGTGTAGAGTTAGAAACTTTCTCAAAGTAAAAAGATAGGGTTTAGAAACTTGCCTCAAGCGTAAGCTACAATATTAAACTCACGTTCACCTACACATTGGTTTAGAACCACAGTATCTCTTAGATATGCTAACATACCAAAATATGTACATTTCTAGCTAAACTTACCATTTAAGCACAAGTCTTTCTTTACCATTTACATTTTCAGAAATTCCAAGTGTTTACTTCGCAACACTTGCTTAACATTCATTTTGTAAACATAATTATCGCATAATGCGTTCTCAATTTGCTAACCATTTTTACAATTTTGAATTCATAATCCACATCACAAGACTCTATTTAACCTTGTTGTTACATGATTCTTACATCACCATGACCTTAGGCTAAGCTACAAAGAACGACCAAAGTCTGCGAGAAAAGCGGACTTCATTAATCCGAAAATGGCACTTGGCGGCAGCCAGCTTTATACTTCGGATGCGGCGCGTCTGTACAACAACTTTGCACCCGCTTTAAAGGTTCTCATGGCGGTCGCTACGATTTACGTAACTCGATTTTTGCATAACAGAGCTTCGAAACTTTTCTTAAGCCAACTAACACGAATTTCACCCATCAAACAGTGATAATAACACGTAAAATAAATATACAACTATCATAGACATGATTGCTAACCTATTCAATCACTTAGCACAATTTAAGAGTAACTAAAACTATTTTAATTTCTCAATTTTCATATTTTTCATATAAAACTCCATTTTTGATATTCATCCCAAAAATTATCAATGTAAATTCATTACATGATCAAATCATCTCATTAAAATTACATTATGTTCGTATCTCAATGAACTAACATCTACAAGCTTCAATTTATACTTTCACATACAAATTGGCCATTAAAATTGATACTTACATAGTTACATATGAAAACATATACATACTGACAAAATTTCTACTAATATCCGAAATTAGCATGCGATTATTGTTTAAACATAATATCTAATCATCATAGACACATGCAATCATCATAACTAATTCAAGAACATCAATTCTAAATACATAAAATTCACAGAGTATGAAAATGATTGTCGTAATATTCATATATACGCTTATAATATCAAAGTTGTAAAACATACCTTCAATTACAAATACAATCGCTGCTAATCACTTGAATTTGCTGTGAAAACTCGTAACTCTCTCAATTTTCTCTGCTAACTTCTAACAAGCTCTCTTAACTCTCTCAAAACCCAGCAACTAATATGTGTAAAACTAAAACAAACTGATAGCCAGCATGCGTAATATCAAAACACAAAACTGATATGTCCTTAATAGCCATCATCAGTTATCAAAATAACGTATACATTATATTTATTATTCTAATTTATTTTATTTATATTATTAAATTTAAATTTCAAAAATCAGAAATATCAAAAGCCATAAGGCTTGTTTGGCAAACCATTTAAATTTTTAAAGAATTAAAATACTTAAGCCTTTGTTTGGCAAAAAACTAATTTAAATCCTTTTAATTTATTTTAATAAACACTTTAATTTATAATTATAATCACATATTATTTATTTGAATTTCCATATCCAACACTAACCCATTACATTTGTAACATTCTAGAATTTTAAATGTAATATTAAATATTTATTGATTTATATAAATATTTAATGGATGTATTTTTTCGTTGAATAAATATTTGTTTAATGGATTTAATTTTATTTGGTTAATTATTTGTTTGTTAAATAAATAATTGATGAATTAAGGAAATTATTATAATATTTATATTTCAATTTAAATGATTAATTATTTGTATTATGTTATGTGATTGAAGGATTTATTTAATTAATCGTGATTTGAGTTAATTAAATTAAAATATGAAAGTTTGAGTAAATAAAGTGTGACAAATAACTATATTATAAGGGGTTATTAAAATAAATTAAAAGGGTTTAATTTAGTTTTTACCAAACAAGGCTTAATATATTAATTCTTTAATATTTAAAGGGTTTTGCCAAACAAGCCTTATGGCTTTTGAAATTTCTAGATTTTTAAAAATAAATAAAATATATAAAATAATAAGTATAATATAATTATAATATATACGTTATATGTATTAAGTGATACTTAATAGGTGAATTAATACCATATTAGTTTTATATTTGTTTTACGCTTAAAGTTTTCAGTTGAGTGTTGAGTTTTGGTCAGTTGCCAAGAACATACAGAGTCTTGAGAGAGAATTTGAGAGAAACCTAGGATTTTCACAACAATTTCTGTGTTTAGCAAGGATTTTTTAGCAATTAGAAGGTATGTTCTATAATCTTCACATATATGTTTTATAGTATATTTCCTTAGTCTCGTTGTTCTTGAAATTCACTATGTTTTATGGTATAAGTTCTGAAATTCATATTTAATAGTTGAGCATAAAATTATGAAGTTGTAATAGCATATATATATATATACATATAGATGATTGTATGATGAAACGTGTATGTGATTATATGAATTTCGAAGGAAATTGATTTTTACAGTAAAAACATATGAGTATGTACATGTATATGTGTTTCACGGCAAAAATTTCATGTTCTGTAAATTTCATCTCTTCAAATTATTGTTAGATAATTGGGTACTTGTGATTATATGAGTATATAGTGATTAGAGATTATGTTTAAACAACAATTGTATGCTAAATTGTTTGACAAAGAGTAGAAATAATGTCAGGTGTATATATGTTTTCATGTGTGGCTATGTAAGTAATAATTTTAGTGGCCAATTAGTATGTGAAATCAGAATTGAAGCTTGTATGTGTTAGTTCATCGAGATAAGAACATAACGTAATCGGAATGAGATGATTTGGACAAATAATGAATTCACAAAGTGATGATTTTTGGGATGAATATCAAAATTGGAGTTTTATGTGAAAAACATGAGTTTTGAGAAATTAAAATAGTTTTAGTTAGTGTTAAATTGTTCTAATTGGTTGTAAATGTGAACAATCATGTTTATTATAATTGTATATTTATTTTACGTATTGATTTTACTTATTATTGAGTAGTGCCTTTTTACGTAAGAATCAATAATTGGTGCAATACTGGTGTCTACGTGTTTTAACCATAGAAGTATTTCAACAAGATAATACTTAGTGAATAACTACGCCGTTATTTATAAACAACTTATATTTGTCGCTTTCTTCATCCAATCGCTTTCCGTTATGGGGCCCACACAAGGTCGCTACCAAGCCGTCATTTAATATTCCCAACGGTAAGAATATTCCACCACTGAAACGAATATTCTCTCGATAAAAATGAATATTTTATAACCACTTGCTTATTTGAAATATTTAAGCATTTTACCCATAACGAATTATATTAATCAAATTAACCCTTACTATTTCAAAATAATAAATAAAGGAAATTCAATTTTATTTATAATAAGTTTGAGGTCTTACAAATAAATTAAACTATTAATTTATTTAAATAAATAATATTTATTCTATAATAGGGATAAGCCTCCTAGCGATTAACGACTTTCCGGATAATATAGATTTCACATTAATCATAAAAGAACCTTTGAGTAAATAGTTACCGTATAATTCAATCCTTCCACCATACAATGTCCCAATTAAATATAAGGCATGGAATTACTTGTCAAGTCTTATTTTATTTAATTATATGTATTTTGACTCTTAAATGCACAACACCAAATAATGCAAATTAGAAACTCCTTTCTAATTTGATTACATATGCCAAGGACTCTTTGGGTTGTCATTTATCGAATCACATAGGACATTTATCTTCTTTTACTAGAAGCGGTAGATTCTTTATTGATCATACATTATCTCCATGTACGACTTATTATACCCAAGCATACCCTTTGATTTACCCTAAGGGTCTTAAGGAATAAGTCAAAGTATGACTCATCATACATAAGATACTATGATGATCTCAAGTCCAAGGATCACTTGTACTACTAACACTACAGGAATTCCTATTGACAGGCAAGTAAAACTCCATTAGGTATTTCTTAGCTAGCCACGTTCAGTGAACTTATTCTCTAATAATCACCTACATACTTGCTTTAGTGTCTCCACACAAATGATCATAAGATCAATCATCCTCATCCAATGAGCAAGCAACGTATGTACCAATCTATCCGGATTTACTAATCCCCAATTTAGTAATTCAACGATTGAGAACTATTTTAGTTTTAAACTTTCTAAGAATTTAGATCTCATTAGAATGATCATCATCATTATTCTAAAAGCATTGCTTAAAACTATCGGTTTATCACATATTATAAAATAGCATCATGTAGATAATTAAAAGCCTTTAATACTTATTATTAATAAATGAATAAGATTGTTACAAAGTATATGCTTTATCATCAAACATGATTGGCTTGTGTGCATACTACTTTCAATCTCCCACTTGCATTAAAGCCAATCGTCATGGTATCTCATACTCTTCTTCTCTAAGTGATGATTATCCTGCTGTTGGATAAGCTTCAGTAAATGGATATGTAATGTTGTTCTTGAGAGTCCAATATCTCTATAGCGATTTCCCATATTTCAATTATTCTTTAATCAAATGAAAGTGCTGCAACACATGTTTAGATCCAAGATGAGACTTAGGAACTATTCCTAGTTCTGTAATGAACTTTTCATCCAAACAATCAACTTGTAGCTTCATTTATAGCTATATACTTTGTCTTTATCACTAAACTAGCAACTCTTTGATGTTTGAAACTTTTCCAATTCACTGCACCACCGTTCAAGGTAACGCTTTACCTTAAAGTGGATTTTTGTCGTCTTGGTCTGTCTGAAAAACTTGAGTCTGTTAAGCTCTCGAGTTTTAATCAAATGAATATACGTTCCTTGGGTTAAGTCGAGCATCCTCTTAAATCTATCTATATAGATTTGCATCCCTAATTACGATACTCTTCCCAAATCATTCATGGAGGAATGTTTAGACAACTTTATCTTTACTGATTGTAGCATTGTTATGTTATTCCTTATCCATAGTATATCAACATATAATATTAGGAATGTGATGACGCTCCCACTGACCCTTTTGTACACACTAAAACTCTTACCTCATCGTATATAACTCTGGATCATCATCTTCTATGATGTGTACCTCATCATCATCATCTATGATGAATCCATACCTCAAAGGTATCTTTGGTATGGTATTTTTCAACATGTTAAGCAAATCGGCAGGTGATATCTAGCTGGGTCATATGAAAAATTCACAACAATGTGAAAGGGAGTCTTAAAGGGAGTGAGTGCGAATGAACTCTCCATCCATGACATAACCAGTTGTCCTAATTGATCAATCAAATTGATTATGTTAAGGACTTTAGAGTGTCATCATCATTCTGGATCGTAAGAGCTCCTTAGATATCTCGATATCTATCGGCCTACTTTCTCTACCATCAACTACTTGATGTGCGGGGAATATAGTAAGAAGCATCCGATAGTTTTATCTTGGCTGATTCCTCTTAAAAGTAGCAATCTCTTCCTCGTGAGGCATGAACTATTGTGTGGATAGGCGTATTAAGGATATAAGATAGCTTTTCAAATTAGCTGAGAACTATTCTCAAATTCCTTAACCAATCCGAGTAATTGATGCGGTTAAATAACATCTAATATGCTTTTGATAGTAATTTAGACATTGTAAAATTTTGTAAATGAATTTGTAAGTAACAATATTTTAACATACATTCTTTTATTAATTACCAAAATAAATTAGGTCTTATTTTAAATTGGTATCTCCCACTATTTTCATCAAACTATATTACCTTCACTTATATAGTTCAAGAAAATCTAATTAAAGATTTGCTTAGTGAGAATAAGGATCCCATTTCAAATGTATATAGCGCTTGTGGTACACAACAAACTATATATAAATAAATAGGTAGACAACTCTTGTCAATTACATCAACTATGCAACTCCTTGTATTTTGCCTCTTAGATTATTTTGATCAAGTGGTGGCACATCCGAATCAAAATTATCCAAGTTAAGTCCAATCTAGCACTCCATATATTCAAAAAAGAAAAACATTGTCCTTGTGATGACACAATAAAACAATATTGTTCAATTTTCTTTATAAGCATCAAATGTGATAAAATTAACATCTCAAAGAATTAAGATAAGCCTTGTGGTGACACAACAAACTTATAATAATTAATTGATACTCTATTATTTTTTATCATGCTAGAAGGCGACGTTCGATATTCCAAATATCTTTGAACGCTTAGGACTTAATATAAAAAATTTGAGGGGTTTGTTATTAATTGGTCTCATCTTGTTTAGCGCGCATGCACACATATATATATAAAATACGCGTCATATTAATTAACATGCGAACCATGTTTGCATAATATATAATATATATAATATAAGCATGCACATATAGAATACTATATTCTACCCGGATTGATTATGGACTTTTATTCTAGTTTGGTTCATTAGAGCCACCAAGTGAACCAAAAAGGTCAAACCCTAGGGGTGCAAGAATTAATATTTAAATATAACTAATACATTTAAACCCGGGCTCCATTATAAATGGGTCTTCAAGCGCTCCTTGCTCCTTGATCTCCAATTCTTCAAAATTAATTCTAACTATTCCTATTACAAAACAATTTAAAATAAATAGAAACCTTGATCAGCAGTCAAAGGGAAGTACATAGGAGGGAGTTAGAATTTACATTAAGAAACAATTAGAGAAGACGAGGTACGCAGACCCCATTTAATAAAACCCATACATTCATGCATCCAACTAAAATAAAATCCAATCACGTTGGTCAATAGTCCATAATCAATCCCATTTATTATCATACACATCACCATATGCATCAATAAATAACATTCATCCCATGAATAATAAACATTCAATATATATATTGATATCATTTAATGGGCAAATTTAGTTAGTATAAAATCTAATTTTGAATCAAAATAAACTCCTTTATTTTAATCCAAATTTAAATCAAAATAAAACTCTTTTATTTTAATTTATCCAATTTTGAATAAAATAAACTATTTTATTTTAATCAAAATCTTTAATCAAAATAAACTCCTTTATTTCAATTAATTATGGAATCCAATTCCATGTAAAAAAAAACTCATTTATTAAAGGAAACACTTTGATTCTCTTTCCTATTCACAAATAAACTCTTTTATTTTGAATAATATGAAATCTTATTTCATATCTAAATAAACTCCTTTATTTAAGGAAATATGAAATCCAATTTCAACTCCAATTAGTTATCATGGAATCCAATTCTAACTCTAATTAGTTAGCATGAAATTTAATTTTAAAATTAAAATAAACTTTATATTTTAAAATTAAAATAAATTTTATTTTAAAATTAAAATAAATTTTTATTTTAATTATAAAATTATTAAGAATATAGAATCCTAGTTACTTGATTTATATGATACTGTTAAGTATTAAGAATATATAACTTTTATATATAAACATGAAAACATCACTGATGACCAAATTTACATGGTTTAATATATAACAGTAATTATCATATATCAAGATCGAACCATGTTCCTTTTATTTCCGTGAAGGACCACTTATTTTGCGTGGCTGATGGCCTTGTGTTGTGGGCGTGACTCACTTTGTTAACAAACTGCAGGAAACTTCATATATATCATATATATATTAACATGATGACATGAATCCTATTCATTATCTTATCCTGAGCCACGTGAGTGTTAATCCAATTAACTATACAAACTATCATATATATGTATAATTAACCGAAGCACCAGCAAATCACGGATACGGCACCACAAAATCAGTTCGCGAATAACTTTGCAAATTGTTTTTTTTATTTAAAATTTTATACAACAAAATTATGACCAATTAAATTATTCTAAACACATATCAACATACATTTTAAATCAAATAATTAATAATTCGCATAAAGGTTTGGCTTTGATACCACTGTTAGGTTTGTAATATTTTTGAACGCAATCAAATTACACAAAATAAGCGGAAACGTGTAAAAATCAGAGTTTAAAATTTTACAAACCATATACTCGGATCATCCTTTATGCACAATTATTAATTAAACGAAAATATATGAAGAACAAGAATCATACCCTTGAAGATTCGAGCTTCCTCAGGTACAAGTTCACCTCCAATCCTTTTCGCGTTCAACTTGAATCCACCGGGTTTGGTTCATTCCTTTGATCAACGTTAGCCACCCAAGTGTTTTTCGCCTCTAGAGGTGATCCACCAAGGAAGAAGAAAGATCCAAGAAGATGGATGTTTGGCAAAACCCTAGTTTTTCTATCTATCATAGAAAATGACGTACTCTCCAACTTTTTGGAATTGCGTGTGTTGTGAAAAAGTCAATAACAACTCTTCACCTATAATAAGACTTCTCTTATTAGATGTAGGCAACCATACTTAACAATTAAGCAATTGTGTTTTATTTTAATTAATTAAACTGCTTTAATTAATTAGGCTCCTAATCTTATTAGGAATAATTAATTAAACTTTTAATTAATTAGCCTCCTAATCTTATTAGGAATAAATGAGAGTACTTTTATTAATTAATTTCCAAACTCCTTTAGAAATTAAATTATAATAATAGTAATAATAATAATAAGACTCCTCTTATTAATTTATATTTAATATTTCTAAAATATTAAATAATAAATATTAAGCTATTTAATTTATTCTATCACCATAGATTAAATTAAATATACTTAACTTATTATTACGATTATGCCATTAACTTCTTAAATAATTATTCTTCCTTTTATGGTGTGACCCTTTATGTTCTCCATATTAAACCTATTGTGAATAAATCAATTAGAACAATTCTAATCTTATTTAAATAAATAAATTAAACTATTAATTTATTTAAATAAATAATATTTATTCTACAATAGGGATAAGCCTCCTAGCGATTAACGACTTTTTTTCTATAATATAGATTTTAACATTAATCATAAAAGAACCTTTGAGTAAATAGTTACTGCATAATTCAATCCTTCCACCATACAATGTCCCAATTAAATATAAGACATGGAATTACTGTCAAGTCTTATTTTATTTAATTATATGTATTTCGACTCTTAAATGCACAACACCAAATAATGCAAATTAGAAACTCTTTTCTAATTTCATTCTGCCTTGGCCAAGAATTACTGGGTTGTCATTTATCGAATCACATAGGACATTTCTCTTCTTTTACTAGAAGCGGTAGATTCTTTATTGATCATACATTATCTCTATGTACGACTTATTATACCCAAGCATACCCTTTGATATACCCTAAGGGTCTTAAGGAATAAGTCAAAGTATGACTCATCATACATAAGATACTATGATGATCTCAAGTCCAAGGATCACTTGTACTACTATCACTACAGGAATTCCTATTGACAAGCAAGTAAAACTCCATTAGGTATTCTTTAGCGAGTCACGTTCAGTGAACTTATTCTTTAATAAGCACCTACATACTTGCTTTAGTGTCTCCACACAAATGATCATGAGATCAATCATCCTCATCCAATGAGCAAGCAACGTATGTACCAATCTATCCGAATTTACTAATCCCCAATTTAGTAATCCAATGATTGAGAACTATTTTAGTTTTAAGCTTTCTAAGAATTTAGATCTCATTAGAATGATCATCATCATTATTTTAAAAGCATTGCTTAAAACTACGGGTTTATCCCATATTATAAAACAACATCATGTAGATAATTAAAAGCCTTTAATAAATTAATACTTTTAATTAATAAATGAATAAGATTGTTTTAAAGTATATGCTTTATCATCAAACATGATTGGCTTGTGTGCATACTACTTTCACACCCTACCATCGAGAAATATAAGGCATGGGATGAGGCAGTGTCTCATCCAAGGGGAGAAGGGTACATCATGGTGCGACCACAGTCGCCTCAAGCAAATGATGAGCCAATGGCCGAAGAGGGCACGATCGAGCGCCAACTAGTTTTCAACAGAGGATTCAAAGGCATAATTTGTGGCTTGCCAAGCGAAGCTACGATGCATTATTACAACATTGTCGCATTCACGGCATTGGCGGATGCATTCTCCCGTTTCAACCCCAACACCGATCCGATTCAGCTTCCCATTTTGCCTATTCTTCCTGTTTATCCCCTTTCGGACGATGAAGGTAACTATGACGAATCTTGAATCGTCACTCAAGGAAGTCCTTGGTTTTAATTTCTCATAGTCTAACGTAATGAGGACATTACTTGCTTTAAGTTTGGGGGGGGGGGGACGATTTGCGTTATTTTTGTTTCTTTGTGATGTTTTCATCTGTGATTACATATTAGGATTGTATGGTAACAACATTTAATTAGGAAAATTGTTACATAACATTCATTGATTCATTCATCTATAATAATAAAAAAAATTGCATTCATTCATTCACGTAGGATTTTATGTTAGTAGAAGCATGAGCATGACATTTCTGCATTGAGATTGAACATTGTACCTTGGTAATCTAGTCGATGGCCAATGATGAGTTTGGTTAACTCTTATTTGCAGAAAATTGAGTAACATGTACTGATTAGTCTTGATCATAGGAACCTCATCGTGCTATTAATGTCGTCTTTCACATTCAAGCACATCAATTGACTATCAGTTGTGATTAGGAATGTTATGTGTGATAGGACATGAACACTTACTTGATCACTGATTAAAACTGAACATTGGTTGATGCATAAGTTTGGGGGAATTTTGGTTTCTTATATCGCATATATCACTTCAAAAAAACCCAAAAACACGCAAAAAAAATTATTATATATATAGATACATAAGGAATAAAAATTGGCTTAGTTCAACTTCGTGGCCTCTATTACTCGGACAAGTACGCCCTAGGGGATGTCTCTACACCCAGCGCCCTAAAGCCATCTGGTTTGGGAGTCGTTGGTTGAAAGTCTGTTACACATGTAACTTTAAAACGCCTAAGGAGGTTGGACATTGCACAAGTTAGACGGAGAATAATCGGTGGGATGGAGCACTAAAATGCACCCACGATGCATTAGCACTTTATGATTTACATTTGTTTGCTTTAAAACCTAATTTCCCTATTTCTTATGTAGATGTCATGCTATTTGGTGTAAGTCTAATTATGCACTTCACGCAAGTATACATGATCAACAAGTAATATAATGATAAGTCAAATATCGTTTCCACAGACACAAGTATTAATTTTAATCTAACAATTACCAGCCTTATATTATTTCAATTTTATTAAACTAATCAAATTAATGATTTAAAACAATAAAAACTAATAAACTAGAAATCAAAACAAACAACACAACTCGCTACCATAAATTTTAATCAAATAATGGAGAATTAAGCCTACAACTTCACTTTAAGCTTCACTCAGATTATCACACTTCTATTCAATTCAATTAACTGTCTTAGTTCATTAATCAAGAACACTAAAGTAGAATTAGTCATCTCTCAATGCACTAACACCATATTAACTTAAATCCACAATTGATAAAATTAAGCCAAACACGCTAATTAACTAATTCACTATATCTCTATGTGAATTACAATCAAATAAGGTTTAAATTCCAAGTTCTTACACGATTACATGCGATGTTAGGTATATCTCTATCCTAAACATACATCAAGAATTCCATCAAAACGCAGAAATCAAGAGCACATGCTATTATGACTAAGTCTAGATTCATATCTCATCTCTCGAGTCCATATAAATTCACATAGAATTGGTGATCAAGTAATTCATAAGTTAAGCACAAATCACAATAGATGAACTGAAAAGATTGTTTTATTGAACTGAAATCAAAGTATAATAATCATCGTTCCACATTAAAGATCCATTGCAAACTTAATAAGAAATTTAGTACATAACGAATGAATTAAACACTAAGTAGATTAAAAAGTACATCATCCCAATTACAGAAACTAAAATAAAGATAAAGAATAGTATTAAACCACCCTTCTTTGCATTCAATTCTGAAATCTTCGTGATCTTGCTCTCAATCTGCTCTCCACGATTTTCTCCAAATTAGGGCTTCAAAAGTTGTACTTGGTGATTGTATGATCCCCTTCTGTATTCTTTGGCATAAGTTACTGTAATAGATGATAAAAATGTTCCAATTCCAATCCCAATTGAAGCCAATTACATTCTATCTACGCCACTGCAGTATTCAAATTGCATCAAAACTCTCCTTCTGTCCGCGCACCCCCACCCCGGTGGGGGTTTAAGCCTTGGGAATGCCCGCCCCAACGGGGTGGTGATTTTCTTGACACGTATACCCCACCCCGGCGGGGTACCAAGATGCATGTTTGCTGATTTCCTTGCTTTTCCTGTCACAGTGCCACCATTATACCTAAGCTAACTCATAATGAAACCTGCAAATAAAACAAACACAAAACACATAAAATTGTATAAAACGTACCAGATTACACACTATTTAAGTCCAAATAAGAACCCAATTTGTAGGTATGAAACCCACTCATCAAACTCCCCAAAACTTAAACCGTGCTAGTCCTTGAGCACAATAATATGCAATGCAATACAAGTAACTACATGCCTACGAATCCAGCTATAGATAGAACAAAATCTATTCACATGGCCTCAAAGAAATCATAATAGACACGATAATACATCATATCAAGACAAATAAATAATTCCTCAATCATTCATCAAATCTTAACCTGTTATCACTGATATAGTGCGTGTGTGCTCAACAACCATGCTAACTGACATAAGTTGAAATAAAACACATAATAAACCTCTTCAAAGGTATCATACATCGTAAAATCAAGAAATCCAACAATGAGCAAGATTCGACTAAAATCAAACAATTTCCAAATTCAAAGGTCAAAATGGGATACTTAAGCTTTATTTTTCACATACGGGTTTTTTTTTCGCTCTTTTTCCCGTTTTTAACTTTTTTTATTTTTCTCATGGCTGTTCAATGTCTAGTCCTCTTTGGTTTTTCAGTGCTACCTCTTAGCGAGCTTTCAACCAACGACTCCCAAACTGTCAGGCTTTAGGGTGCTAGGTGTAGAGATATCCCCTCAGGCGTACTTACTCAAGTAACAAAGGCCACAGAACTAGACTAGCCACGGTGTTTATTCATACTGTTTTTTTCTTTTTCTTTTTTAAAGTTTTTTTATAGCTTATATATCTCAAATTTCCCCTCAAGCTTAGGTTCATGTCTAATCTTAGCTATCACTACCTATTCATGACTTTTTTTTATTCAAACTAGCATTATCCTTAAGAGTTTCATTATGTGTCCATTTAAATTCAATCAGTCAACATAGTCGTTTCTTAACGTAATCCTGATTATCTCAGTTTAAAACAGATAAAAATCTAATTCATGATAAGAAATCACATCAAAGTCTTAACAGTCAATGTAAGACCCCAACTTTTTATGAATAAATAATTGTTTTCTTTAATTATTATTTTGAATAATAAGGTGTTAATTTGATATAATGCTTTAGTTATGGGTGAAATGTGCCAATTTTGCAAAATAAACAAGTGGTTATAAAATACTCATTGTGGTCGGGAAATATTCGTTTGGTTGTGGAATATTCTTGCTGTCAGGGAATATTCGTACAATGGCGCAACCATTCGTGGGCCTCATAACGAAAAACTGTCGGATGAAGAAAATGACAAGTTTGAGTTTTTTTTTATAAATAACGGCGTAGTTGTTACCATTAATATTGTTGGAATACACGATGGTTAAAAATACGATGTCTGGCGTGGTTACACAAAGAAGTACATGGTATTGCATAATATTTTGGATTATTGATTCTTACGTAAGAAGACACTACTCAATAATTATTACAGAATTTCTTTCTCAATATTTTATTTTATTGATTCAATAATTGCTACGTTGATATTTTATATTATTGTTGTTTCAATAATTGTCACCGCATGATATTTCCCATTATCGGATCAATAATTCATATTATTTGAATAATATTATTAGATAGCATTATTGGCAATGTCTAAGGAAGTTACATCTAGAAAAGGAGTTTGGTCACCTAATCAAGGCGATGAGAAGGAGAAATTCTTATCGAAAGCCCCATCTTTCTTAGGGAATGACACAGTTGTCATTATTGTGATTTTATAATATTATTTGTGAATAATTAATTATTAATTTATATGATAAGAAAATATTTATTTTATGTGGATATAAATAAAGGAATTAATCCTGAGGTATTTTATCAGTATTTTGTCAGAATGGAGGTATTAAAAATCATCCGTGTGTGGATTTCGGTCATTTTCTGTTTGGAATTTAGAAAAACTTTCTTCTGCAAAGTTGTAGAGAATTAACTTTTCTATAGAATAAACATAAAATTCGTATTTTTCTGATAAAACTGATAATTATTATGAATTATTGAAGTTTCAGAAATAAATATTTTTATTAAAAACATGAGTGGGCCCCATTTTTGTTTTTTGTGGAAAAATGCTGAATTTCAAAGTTAGTGTGCGTGAATGGCAAAGGAAGCCACCGGTAGCAGGTTAGTCAGCTTTGGCGTTCTAAGCATTTTCCTATAAATAGGGTGCTTAGGTTAGAATTGAAAATCACACCAGAATTAGAAATTTTCTCTCTCTATAATATCGAGCGTATTTTTGTGAGTATTTAGATACTTTGAGAGTTGATAAGTAGTGCAAGTTTTTTTCAGCATTATATCCGATATTTCAGTCAGAAGTACTTATCTTTTGAGGTAAAGGATGTTATTTTCTTCGTAAATGATGTTATTTCTTTTAATATCATTATACTGAAATATTAGTATGAACTTTATTATGAAAATTTTACCTTTTCATGTCGAGGTTATTATTCACGTATACGACACTATTCACGTATACATCACTATTCATGAATACGGTACTATTCACGAGTACTATTCACGAAGTATGATTTTTCTTATGGAATTTTTACCTTTTTGTGTTGGGGTTACTATTCACGTATATGGCACTATTCACGTGTACGACACTATTCACGAATACGATACTATTCACAGAAAAATTAATTTTTTTTTCTTTGTCCAAGTTGTCTATTATGGTTACTTTCTTTGATTGTATCCATGTTTTGATCCTCATTCTTGAATTTTGTTCCACAATTGTTTATTATGGAGTATTTTTGAACTTGGATAAACTAAAGTACGAATCCCTAATCTTTGTCCTTTTATCTCACCGGATTCGTTGTCTTTAAAATATTTTCATCATTCTCAGTCCTAAATGGTGACATAACTGAATATCTTTGGCCTGTAGTGCAAAGATGAATGATTACCGATGAATATCTTTGACCCGTAGTGCAAAGATGTACAGGTGTTGAGATGAACATGACCAACTGGTAATACAAATGAGTATCTTTGGCCGTAGTGCAAAGATGAATATTTGATTCAAGATGTATATTGATTGATGTTACATGGATAAAATATTGATGATGGACTTTTAAATCATAGAAGATAGTAGACTTCATTCTCTACTTAACTCTTCTAATGAATTGTTATTTTTTCTGCGAATATTGATCTAAAACTTGTTGTCCATTATATTTTATCTGATTTATTGAAGGCTAACGATAATTTGTTCTATATTATCTTAGTCATAATATTCTTTACTGGGCTAGTTGAGCTCATCCTATTCCTTTTTGTTCCATTTTTCTTCTCAGGAGGCAATAATATAACGGGAACTAGTCGGGGTGTGGAGTAATATTTCAAGATAATTATTTTAGTAGTCCTCACTATTTTTTGTAAAATAGTGTATCAATAATTGTAATGAGGACTTATTTGAGTTTGGATATTGTCTAGAAGACAATATTTGTATTTAAACTCACAGCATATATGTTGTCATATTTTGCACGACAATTATAATAATGAAGTTGTAGTTGTTTTCTGTACCATGTGTTTGACGACTCAAAATGGGTTGTGTGGACCTATTTTGGGGGCGTCATAGTCAATACTATACTTGTCTATGCAATTTCAATCTCATCATTGGCCAAAACAAACTCTAACCATCTAACAGCTGGAATCATGCAAACATGAACTAAATGCAATATAAAAACAATAAAACTAACTAATATTTTTGATATTTTTCAATTTTTCATTTTTTTATAACTTAACAAGAAACAGAAACAAAACTACAAAATTAAACTATTACTTAACTAAAGATGCAACTAAATGAATGTATACATGAACTGACATGAAAAATTAAATGAAAACTAACATATGCAAAATAAAATAATTGACATAAACAAACTAACATAAGACATATTTTAACATAAGACTAAACTCCCCCAAACTTAACATACACAAGGTCCTCATTGTGAAAATATGCATTGAAGTAAAAGAGGAATTCCCTATAGCATGCTAAGCCTGTGGTGGTGGTGACTGTGGTGCTGGGACTGAAAACTCTTCTACATCAGAATCAGAAGGTGGGTGCTGTGGCAATGGCTCTAGAGTCAGGAACTGAAACTGGTCTGCAAAGGCTGGATTCAGTCTTTGCAATGCCTCAGTCAATGAAGCATGATAATTATTCATCGTGGTAAACATGTGATCCTGCCTCGCTGTCAGTCTCTTCAACTTTCTATCTTCTTCTCTATCTCTCATGTCAATATGCCTCTGATGATGACAAAATTGGGTACTAAACATATACTTGGTAGACTTACTACCCCTCACAGCTTCCTCTTCACTAGACACCTCATCAACTCTGTATTCGTCATCCTCATACGTATCCTCTAGCCTCCTCCTCCTTAGGAGCATCAGGAAATACAAATCCTAAACCGTAAGGATGTGATTCCCCTCCAGATCCAGACCGAGTATCGAGTAATCATTCTAGAATCAAGAAGCTGGAGAGGCTGCTGCACGGGCTCATCACCTGACCATTGAACTTCGGACTGCCTACATAACCCACATATAAGAGATGGGTGTGGCAGTCCTCCTGAAAAGGGCTCACGCAGGCAACGCCAAATTGAGAAGCTGATTATGGCCCCAATATCTATGTCAAAGTCCTTCACGATAACATATATGAGTAACACCTTTTCCTTGGTAATTTCACTGGTATGAGTTGATGGGAACAACTTTGCACACAAAAACGTATACCAAATTTTTCCATACAGACTCAGGTCCTTTCTCATAAACAAAGTGCCACCCTTCTTTCCCTTCGCCTATACAGTGCCAGGCTTTGAAATTTCTGTGAGGATCTGGTCGTAGTTGGGATTACTATTACGAAGCTGGACATATTGACACACTGCAGGGGCACAAACACTATAATACTCATTTATTGCATATGGACTAAACGACACCTATTTTCCTCGCACAAATGCCACATATGGTGCTTTGTCTTCAGCATTGGCATATAATTCTTTCACTACAGTCACCACTGCAAGGTTGGGCTCATTAGTGAATACCTCCCAACCCTGTTCATGAATCAGTCTCAGCATTTGGCCATTGAATGCATTCGGCCTCAAACCCTCTCTGGTGTTAGTGCTTTAGGCGTGAGATAATCATACTTGTCTGTCGAATTAACACTCACAAACTTGCGTTTGTCGAAGCTCTTTGTAGGTGGTGAAGAACCCTCACTACGTTGCCGTTTCACAGGAGTCTTAGGAGCCATGATATCACAATTACAATCAACTAATCCCCCAAACTTTTTCTTAGAAATAATTCAAACACTTGATATGCACCACACTCACAATATCCAAAATTAACAATTGAATCCAAACTGTGAGGAATAACTGTTGAAACTTGCTTACCCAAACTATTTTATGTTCTAGTGAGTGAACTTGGAGTGGCGAGAAACCAATTTATGTGTTTCCCCCTCTCTTCCTTGCAGCAACCCCGAACAGTGATGAACCCTAGGTTGACTAGAAATCAAAGGAATTAATGGATATGTGGTGTGAGATTGAATGTGATTAAGGTTATGTGTATATATAATGGGAGTGATGGACGGATTCTGTGGAGAATAAGGGATATTGGGGGAGTTTGTGGGTGGAGGAATGGAGTATTTTCGGTTTTGATAGATGAGAATGGGACAAACCATGTTCTGCAGGCATTTTATTTTTTTTCTGGAATCCCTACCCCCGTCGGGGCGGGGGGTAATTGGCCTAAAATGCCCGCCGGGGCCGGTAGATATAGAGAACCCCCTCACCGGGGTGGGCGTGTCAGGAGGTGAAAGGGCCCACTGGGGCGGGGGTCTTTCTTCAGCAGGACTTTTGTTTTTTCATTAAATTTTTAGTCGCGTGTGTACCAAACTTCATCATTAGTACCTTAAACCATTTAAAACCCAAAATATAAGATAATTTCATGGAGTTTGAGCAAGCATGTTTAAAATTACTAACAATTACTAATTAACTACCTAAGAATTGTACATACTTGAACTATGTAATAC
Source organism: Panax quinquefolius (assembly GCA_020205615.1). Taxonomy (NCBI): domain Eukaryota; kingdom Viridiplantae; phylum Streptophyta; class Magnoliopsida; order Apiales; family Araliaceae; genus Panax; species Panax quinquefolius. The sequence continues at coordinate 122,104,615 of CM035172.1, read as the reverse complement.
TAAATTATTAACTAAACCATGAATTGAATAACATGAAACTAAAAGACTTTAAATGACAAGAAAATTGGGTTGCCTCCCAATGAGCACTTGTTTTTGAGTCTTTCAGCCTGACTACTCCTTGTTTCATCGCGCTTGGCAAAAGTGATCACGGTGGCTTGGTTGTTGATGTTGCTACCCCAATAATGCTTTAGACGCTGCCCATTGACTTTGAATGTTTCAAGTGGAATCCTGCTATACAGTTCAACGATGCCATGTGGGTAGATTGTCTTGATAGTAAATGGACCTAACAATCGTAATTTGAGTTTCAAGAGAAACAACCACAGTCGTGAGTTATACAATAACACAGCTTGGCCCGATTCAAACTTTCTCTGTAAAATCTTCTGATCGTGCCACTTCTTGACCTTTTCTATATACAACTTCGAGTTTTCGTAGGCTTGTAGTCAAATTCATCAAGCTCATTAAGTTGCATCAATCTTTTCTCTCTTGCAGTTGTTTGGTCAAAATTTAGCTTTTGAATGGCCCAATATGCTTTACGTTGAAGTTCCACTGGAATGTGACACGCTTTCCTGTAAACCTATTGATACAGAGACATCCCAATTGGTGTCTTGTATGCTATCCGATAAGCCCATAAAGCGTCGTCTAACTTTAGAGACCAGTCTTTTCTGTTCGGATTCACCACTTTCTCTAAAATGCGTTTCACCTCTTTATTTGAAACCTCAGCTTGGCCACTCGTTTGGGGATGATATGTCATTGCAACCCTATGATTAACCCCATACTTTGCCAAGAGAGCTATAAAGAATTTATTGTAGAAGTGACTTCCTTCGTCACTTATAATTGCTCTCGGCGTGCCAAATCTTATGAAGATGTTTTTCTGTAGGAACTTCAAAACCAATTTGGCATCATTCGTAGGGAGTGCCATAGCTTCAACCCATTTCGATACATAGTCCACAACTAACAGGATGTATAGATTATTGTATGAAGGCAGAAAAGGTCCCATGAAGTCCATCCCCCATACATCGAAAATCTCAACCTCCATGATTGTGTTGAGCGGTATCTCATTCCTTTTTGAAATATTACCCATCCTTTGACATTTATCACAACTTTTTACGAACTGGTGGGAATCTTTAAACAAAGTAGACCAGTAGAATCCTGCTTGAAGAACCTCAGCCGCTGTCCGCTCACTTCTATAGTGTCCCCCATATACAGATGCATGGCATGCGTGCAAGATGTTATTAACTTCACTGTAAGGCACACATCGACGAATCATCTTGTTCGCACACTGTCTGAAGAGATAAGGCTCATCCGACATGTACCACTTGACAGCATGTAGGAACATTTTTTCCTATTGACTTGTCAAATCAGGGGGAAATATCTTGCTCACCAAGTAATTAGCAAAATACGCATACCATGGAAATTCAGAATTTACTCCAAATAACTGTTCATCCGAAAATGACTCGTTGATCACACACTTATCTGCTTTGTCGTTATCCAAATTTTCCAACCTCGAAAGATGATCATCGACTTGATTTTCTGTCCCCTTCCTATCCTTGATTTCCAAATCAAACTCTTGAAGGAGTAGAATCCATCTAATGAGCCTAGGCTTTGCATCTTTCTTTGAAATCAGATAACGAATCGCCGAGTGATTCGTGTATACCACCACCTTTGTTCCTATCAAATATGCTCGAAATTTATCAAAGGCGTACACGACTGTTAGTAACTCTTTCTCGGTAGTTGTATAGTTCATTTGAGCATCCGTGAGGGTTTTACTTACATAATATATGGCATGGAATATCTTCTCTTGGCCTTGTCCCAAAACAGTCCCTACCGTTTAATCGCTAGCATCACACATCAATTCAAACGACATCATCCAATCCGGTGCTACGATCACGGGAGCTGTTATCAATTTCTTCTTCAACTGCTCAAATACTATCATACACTCTTCATCAAATCTGAAAATTGCATCTTTCTCTAATAGACTGCATAGTGGTTTTGCAATATTAGAGAAATCCTTGATAAACCTGCGGTAGAATTCGGCATGCCCAAGAAAACTTCGAATTCCCTTAACTGAGGTCGGAGGTGGAAGATTCTCAATAGTTTCCAGTTTTGCCCGATCAACTTCCAACCCTTTCGCAGAGACTTTTTTTCCAAGAATTATTCCCTCTTCGACCATAAAATGGCACTTTTCCTAGTTTAATACAAGGTTGGTTTCCACGCAGCGTTTCAAAATCATAACCAAATTCTCAAGACAACTATCAAAAGTATTCCCATACACTAAAACGTCATCCATGAAAACTTCAACATTACGCTCCACCATGTCTGAAAATATGGCCATCATACACCTCTAAAAGGTCGCCGGTGCATTACAAAACCCGAATGACATCCTCTTGAAAGAAAATGTGCCATAGGGGTACGTGAAAGTAGTCTTCTCTTGATCCTCCGAAGCAATGACGATTTAATTATACCCTGAATATCCATCCAATAGGCAATAATACTCATGTCCGGCCAAATGGTCCAATATTTGATCGATGAACGGTAGAGGAAAGTGGTCCTTCCAGGTTGCCTTGTTAAGCTTCTTGTAATCCATGCATACCCTCCATCCGATCACTGTCCTTGTCGGTATCAATTCATTGTTATCATTCGTCACAACTGTCATTCCACCTTTCTTCGGAATACACTAAACCAGACTTACCCAAGAACTGTCTAAAATATGGTATATTATCCCAAAATCCATCCATTTCAAAATTTCTTTCTTCATAACCTCTTTCATGATTTGATTGAGTCTTCTCTGCTGTTCCACTATTGGCTTTGATCCTCTTCTAGAAGTATCTTGTGCATACAGTATGAAGGGCTTATTCCCTTGATGTCGAAAATTGTCCATCTTATTGCAAACTTGTACTCTTGCAATATCCTTAACAACTTACTTTCCTGTAAATCGTTAAGTGCAGATGCAATAATAACAGGTAAAGTATTAGAATTGCCCAAAAATCAATACATAAGGTGGTTAGGAAGAGGTTTTAGCTCAAGAGTAGGTGGTTCCTAAAGTGAAGGTTTCATTCGTTCCGATGCTTTCTCTTCCGTATGTATTGGCTCGAATGGCACTTTGAATCTACTCACTCTGGGTAATGCATCCAATTTATACAAGTAGTCCATAAATTTTGGATCATCCAGGTCATCATCCCCCATCAGAGTATTTTCCAATGGATCCCTGTCCAAACCTCTAATCAAGTCTTCATTAATCATCTTCTTGATCACATCCATTCTGAAACACTCTTCCTCATCCGTAGTGAATCTCATGGCTTTGAACAAATTGAATTTAACTTCTTAGTCTTGTACTCTCATCATTTACTCTCCTTTCTGAACATCAATGAGAGTCCTCCCAGTAGCCAAGAATGGCCTCCCTAAGACGATTGGGATATTCTTGTCCTCTTCATAATCCAAAATAATAAAATCTGCCAGAAATATGAACTTATCCACCTTAACTAGAATGTCCTAAAAAATCCCTCTCGGATAAGTAACCGATCTGTCTGCCAACTGAAGTGAGATGTTTGTAGGTTTTTGTAAGAACCCTGAATTTCATGAAATAAATATTATTTTGATATAATAAGAAAATTAATATTTATTGAATATGAATATTGATGTGTTGTGAGATGGGTAATTCAATCAGTATAAATTGAATTTATATGAGGATTAAGAAATTTGGAATGCCTTGAGTGGCATTAGAATGGATGTAAGAGAGTTAAATTAATTAAGAGATGAATAAATTAAATGAAGAGGATAATTAGTTAATATTATATTATTAATTAATTGTTATTAAGAGTAATAGAATATTAATTGAGTAAAGTAATTTACATAATTGTCTAGAATGTCAAGATAATATTATCTATTAGGTAAAAAGGGATTAATTAATTGAGAGTGGGAAATTATTGTATCAAGTAACTAAGTTTTAGAAATTTCTAGAGTGGCATAGTGCGCCATATACATCTTTCAGAACCAAAGCTAGTAGCATGACAGTAGAGTAAGTGTGATTTACCCAAAATAGGTCCATTCTATCCAACCCATTCTGAGTCTCCAAATACATGGTATAGAAAACAACTACAACTTTATTACAACGATTGTAGTGCAAAATACAACAACATAAATGATGTGAGTTCTGATACAAATATATACCAACTATGACTCATGTCCCAACCTTGGATAGCACGTCACAATGACACCTTACATAAAGGAATAGCCAAAAACTGTTTTAGAAATTAGAATCTTTGGAAAGTGCTCAAGGAAACCTTCGTACATGGGAGGCCATGCGTCTAGGTTATGATAGATATCATATGCCCACAGAATTATCCTTGGTTGACCCAATAGACCCCAAAGAAAAACGAGAAGATTACTATCATTTTCTTTCCAATGGTGAGTCTTCTCTTGACATATAATTATCTCCACTGTCTCTAATTGAGAATTATACTCCAAACAAACACCAAGATTATATAGGTAGTGCTCGTAGATATACTCCGCAAGTGGATGTGCACAACCCTGTCTTATGATAACATGAGTTTGTATGTCATTAGACATCTTGTATGATAGTGGCAAAACACCCTTCCAAAGTTGAGTTTCCCTCACCCTATTCGGTTCACCAAAATTAAATATCAAATGACGTATATAATACGACACTTATCTAAAGTCTCAATAAAATTATTTTCATACTATTTAGGGAGAACCTCAACAGCTATAGACCACCGTTCTATTCCCCTGTTATCCCCCGCTCGACCCAAAATACACTTTTATTACACGAAAAGGAATTGTGAAGCAAAAGGGTGAGCCTGACTAGCTTCGATAAAAGAATATCATGACTAAAGATAATTAAATTATCAATAGCCTTCATCGATAATAAATCGGAGATTTAGAACGTATGGTGAGATGATAAAACTTTTCAACCATAGTTGCGCGTGAACGAAGCAATCCATTAGAAGAGTCGAATAGACTATAAAGTCTATTATCTTTCCATGTTAAAATCAACCAACAATGTTTTATCCCTGCAACATCAATCAATAATTTTGGTCCACAATCATATGAATAACTCATAATCATAATTGTAGTTCTAAATTCCTCTTCTCATCCAAGACGAAGATAATTTTCATCACCTATCTTTACCTGAAACATCAAAGATCATGGTTACACCAAATCACAGTTCCTGTTTATAATCATACTAACAATTCATCTTTGCACTACGGGCCAAAGATATTCGTCAACAGTTTATCTATGCACTACTGGCCAAAGATATTCAACAACATGTCATCTTTGCACTACGGGCCAAAGATATTCATCAACAATTCATCTTTGCACTACAGGTCAAAGATATTCCTCAACAGTTCATATTTGCACTCTGAGCCAAATATATTCATCAATGATTCATATTTGCACTACAAAAGCCAAATATATTCATCAACAGATTCATATTTGCACTACAGCCAAATATATTAATAACTCAAAGAAATATATAATCATTTCGAAATTATATAAACAATAATTATAACCATGTTGATCATTTTACCTTTGCACTTAAGCTAAAGATATTCAATTATAAATTCAATGGTCATGATCATACCCACAACAATTCAACTTTGCATTCTTCGCCAAAGGAAACCCATAGTCATGATCATACCAAAATCTACCCATCTTTACACTCAAGTCAAATAGAAATATCATCATTAGGGTTATAAAATGTTATATATAATAGTAAAATCAATATAATCAAAACATCTAGATTTAATCTCAAGAGTAATATTCATAAATCAACGATAATTTGGTCGAAAAAAAACCAACTTTGATGTGAATAGTACGTGAAAAATAACTCATGAATAGTAACTCGTGAATAGTAACTCATGAATAGTAACTTTCATAATAGTATCGTGAATAGTACTCAGATTATAATAAAGAATCATATACGTAAATAATGCCATATCACGTAAATAGTACGTGATATAGTGAATAGTATTGTATACGTGAATAGTAACCCCGACTCAAAAAGGTAGAAATTTTACAATAAGATCCATACCAATATGTCAGTATAATGATATTGAAAGAATAACATCATTATGAAGAATATAACATCCCTTAATATCACTTATTATCCCTTACTATCCCTTACCTCAAAAGAGCAAGATTTTACATTTGGATATCGGATATGATGACGTTTGGAAAAATTGCACTGATGAATAACAACTCACCAAGTATCTAAATACTCAAAAAATACACTCGATAATCTAGAGAGAAAAAGAGAGAAAACTTATGAATTCTGGTGTGATTTTCAATTCTAACTTAGCCATCTATTTATAGGAAAATGTTAATACGCCGAAGCATACTTGACCGGCTATCTGATGGCTTTACCTACTACTATTCCACCAACCAAACATCAGCCATCTTTCCCAACAACCAAAAGTGGGGCCCACCCATTTCTAGAATTTTCTACCAAAATCATTTATAAACCTAATTTTCGAATCAGTCACCGTTTAAAATTCATAACAAATCATTCGTTCATTTTTAACGGTTCAAAATTTGTGAAAATATACTCAACTTATATATGTATAACATATCCAAAAATCACAACGATCCAACGGTCAGATTAAATATTATAACTCACACAATAAAGTCAAGAACAATCGATTTGATCTTTTAATACCTCCAATCCGACAAAATCTTGATAAAATACCTCAACATTAATTCCTTCATTTATAACCACATAAATAAATCCATCATTTATATCCACATCAATAAATATTTCATTATCATATAAATTAATAATTAATTATTCTGAAATAATATTACAGAATCACAATAATGACAACCATGCAGTTCCCACGAAAGAGGGGGCTTTCCGATAAGGGTTTCTCCTTACTGGCGCGCAATTAGGTGACCAAACCTCTCCTTAACAGAACTTTCTAGATATTGCCAATAATGTTATCTCATAATATTATTCAAATAATATGAATTATTGATTTGATAATGGGAAATACTGTGCAGTGACAATTGAAACCACAATAATATAAAATATCAACGCAACAATTATTGAATCAATAAAATAAAATATTGAATAATAGAATTCTTCGTAACAATTATTGTAGTAGTGCCTTTTTACGTAAGGATCAATAATTCAATAATATTGTCGTAATACCGTAAAACATCTTCTTGTGTATGACCACAGCGTATTCTTGTATTTTAACCAACGGGTATTCCAATGATCTTAACTTGTAACAACTACGCCGTTATTTATAAAAACTCAAACTTTGTCATTTTTTCATCCATGGTTATCCGTTATGGGACCCACAAATATTTTGCGGCCGCATGCGAATATTTCCAGACAGAAAGAATATTCCACGACTAAACGAATACCCCGATAAATGAATATTTTATAACCACTTGCGTATTTTGAAAAATTTCATATATTACCCTTAACTTTAACTTGATATCAATTTAACCATTTACTAAATAGAAAAATTGAATACTTTTATTTCATAAAATTCGGGATCTTACAATCTCCCCTCCTTATGAAATTTCATCCCCGAAATTTACGTACCTGGTATTTCAAAGAGTTGAGAATACCTTGCTTTCATTTCAGATTCCATCTTCCCTGTCATCAAGATTTCTCCATTGCTCATCTCCTGTATTTAAGATATCATTCTAGAATACAGCTTCAAAACAAGGGTTAATTGAACAAATTAACATATCACAAAATATCCCGCTATTATGACCGACCAACAATTAAGCTTAGGTAGGACACACTAGCGAATGATTTACTCATCTCTCCCCTCCTAGTTCTATTCCCCGATCTCCGCCAGAGATCATATCCCTAAGCTCTGATACCAAATGTGACGACCCCAAAATAGGTCCATTCCATCCAACCCATTCTGAGTCGCCAAATACATGGTACAGAAAACAACTACAACTTTATTACAACAATTGTCGTGCAAAATACAACAACATAAATGATGTGAGTTTTGATACAAATATATACCAACTGTGACTCATGTCCCAACCTTGGATAAACGTCACAATGACACCTTACATAAAAAGGTACAAAAAAACTGTTTTAGAAATTAGAATCTTTGGAAAGTGCTTAAGAAACCTTCGTATACATGGGAGGCCGTGCGTCTAGGTTATGATAGATATCATATGCCCACGAAATTATCCTTGGTTGACCCAATAGACCCCAAAAGAAAAAGCGAGAAGATTACTATCATTTTCTTTCCAATGGTGAGTCTTCTCTTGACATATAATTATCTCCACTGTCTCTAATTGAGAATTATACTCCAAACAAACAAAAAGATTATATAGGTAGTGCTCGTAGATATACTCCGCAAGTGGATGTGCACAACCCTGTCTTATGATAACATGAGTTTGTATGTCATTAGACATCTTGTATGATAGTGGCAAAACACCCTTCCAAAGTTGAGTTCACCTCACCCTATTCGGTTCACCAAAATTAAATATCAAATGACGTATATAATATGACACTTATCTAAAGTCTCAATAAAATTATTTTCATACTATTTAGGGAGAACCTCAATGACTATAGACCATTGGATTCTATTCCCTGTTATCCCCGCTCGACCCAAATTACACTTTTATTACCTGAAAGGAATTGTGAAGCAAAAGGGTGAGCACAACTAGCTCAGTAAAGAATATCATGACTAAAGATAATTAAATTATCAATAGCCTTCATCAGTAATAAATCAGAGATTTAGAACGTATGGTAGATGATAAAACTTTTCAACCATAGTTGCAGCGAAACGAGCAATCCATTAGAAGAGTCAAATAGACTATAAAGTCTATTATCTTTTCCATGTTAAAAATCAACCAACAATGTTTTATCCCTGCAACATCAATCAACAATTCTGGTCCACAATCATATGAATAACTCATAATCATAATTGTAGTTCTAAATTCCTCTTCTCATCCAAGACGAAGATAATTTTCATCACCTATCTTTACCTGAAACATCAAAGATCATGGTTACACCAAATCACAGTTCCTGTTTATAATCATACTAACAATTCATCTTTGCACTACGGGCCAAAGATATTCGTCAACAGTTTATCTATGCACTACTGGCCAAAGATATTCAACAACATGTCATCTTTGCACTACGGGCCAAAGATATTCATCAACAATTCATCTTTGCACTACAGTCAAAGATATTCCTCAACAGCTCATATTTGCACTTTCATGCCAAATATATTCATCAACAATTCATTTTTACTACGGGCCAAATATATTCATCAATAATTCATATTTGCACTACTGATGCCAAATATATTAATAACTCAAAGAAATATATAATCATTTTAAATTTATATAAACAATAATTATAACCATGTTGATCATTTTACCTTTGCACTTAAGCTAAAGATATTCAATTATAAATTCAATGGTCATGATCATACCAAATCCACAATTCTTCTTTGCATTACTGGCCAAAGGGAACCCATAGTCATGATCATACCAAAAATCTACCCATCTTTACACTCAAGTCAAAGAGAAATATCATCATTAGGGTTATAAAAATGTTATATATAATAGTAAAATTAATATAATCAAAACATCTAGATTTAATCTCAAGAGTAATATTCATAAATCAACGATAATTTGGTCAGAAAAAGAAACCAACTTTGATGTGAATAGTACCCGTGAAAAATAACTCATGAATAGTAACTCGTGAATAGAATAGTAACTCATGAATAGTAACTTAACATGAATAGTAACTTCGTGAATAGTACTCAAATGTTATTCGTATACATAAATACCGTATATCGTAAATAATGTCATATCGTAAATAGTGCCATATCGTGAATAGTATTGTATCACGTGAATAGTAACCCAGACTCAAAAAGGTAGAAATTTCTACAATAAGATCCATACCAATATGTCGAGATAATGATATTGAAAGAATAACATCATTATGAAGAATATAACATCCCTTAATATCCCTTATTATCCCTTACTATCCCTTACCTCAAAAGAGCGAAGACTTACATTTGGATATCGGATATATTGTTTTGAGGAAAATTGCCTTTGATGAATAACAACTCACCAAGTATCTAAATACTCAAAAAATACACTCGATAATCTAGAGAGAAAAAGAGAGAAAACTTATGAATTCTGGTGTGATTTTCAATTCTAACTTAGCCATCTATTTATAGGAAAATGTTAGTACGCCGAAGCATACTTGACTTCTGCTATCGATGGCTTTACCTTTACTATTCCACCAACCAAAAATCAGCCATCTTTCCCAACAACCAAAAGTGGGGCCCACCCATTTCTAGAATTTTCCACCAAAATCATTTATAAACCTAATTTTCGAATCAGTCACCGTTTAAAATTCATAACAAATCATTCGTTCATTTTTAACGGTTCAAAATTTGTGAACATATACTCAACTTATATATGTATAACATATCCAAAAATCACAACGATCCAATGGTCGATTAAATATTATAACTCACACAATAAAGTCAGAACAACCAGATTTGATCTTTTAATACCTCCAATCCGACAAAATACTGATAAAATACCTCAACATTAATTCCTTCATTTATAACCACATAAATAAATCCATCATTTATATCCACATCAATAAATATTTCATTATCATATAAATCAATAATTAATTATTCTGAAATAATATTACAGAATCACAATAATGACAACCATGCAGTTCCCACGAAAGAGGGGGCTTTCCGATAAGGGTTTCTCCTTATTGGCGCGCAATTAGGTGACCAAACCTCTCCTTATCAGAACTTTCTAGATATTGCCAATAATGTTATCTCATAATATTATTCAAATAATATGAATTATTGATTTGATAATGGGAAATACTGTGCAGTGACAATTGAAACCACAATAATATAAAATATCAACGCAACAATTATTGAATCAATAAAATAAAATATTGAACAGTAACTACTGTAACAATTATTGAGTAGTGCCTTCTTACGTAAGGATCAATAATTCAACAATATCTTGTGCAATACCGCATACTTCTTTGTGCAACCACGCGTATTACTGTATTTTAACCACCGGGTATTCCAACAGTCTTAACGGTAACAACTACGCAGTTATTTATAAAAACTCAAACTTTGTCATTTTTTTCATCCGACAGTTATCCGTTATGGGACCCACAAATAGCTGCGCCGTCGTATAAAATATTTCCCGACAGAAAGAATATTCCACGACTAAACGAATACCCTGATAAATGAATATTTTATAACCACTTGCGTATTTTGAAAAATTTCATATATTACCCTTAACTTTAACTTGATATCAATTTAACCATTTACTAAATAGAAAAATTGAATACTTTTATTTCATAAAATTCGGGATCTTACAATCTCCCCTCCTTATGAAATTTCGTCCCCGAAATTTACGTACCTGGTATTTCAAAGAGTTGAGAATACCTTGCTTTCATTTCAGATTCCATCTTCCCTGTCATCAAGATTTCTCCATTGCTCATCTCCTGTATTTAAGATATCATTCTAGAATACAGCTTCAAAACAAGGGTTAATTGAACAAATTAACATATCACAAAATATCCCGCTATTATGACCGACCAACAATTAAGCTTAGGTAGGACACACTGGCGAATGATTTACTCATCTCTCCCTCCTAGTTCTATTCCCCATCTCTCCGGAGATCATATCCCTAAGCTCTGATACCAAATGTGACGACCCCAAAATAGGTCCATTCCATCCAACCCATTCTGAGTCGCCAAATACATGGTACAGAAAACAACTACAACTTTATTACAACAATTGTCGTGCAAAATACAACAACATAAATGATGTGAGTTTTGATACAAATATATACCAACTGTGACTCATGTCCCAACCTTGGATAGCACGTCACAATGACACCTTACATAAAGGTACAGCCAAAAACTGTTTTAGAAATTAGAATCTTTGGAAAGTGCTTAAGGAAACCTTCGTACATGGGAGGCCATGCGTCTAGGTTATGATAGATATCATATGCCCACAGAATTATCCTTGGTTGACCCAATAGACCCCAAAGAAAAACGAGAAGATTACTATCATTTTCTTTCCAATGGTGAGTCTTCTCTTGACATATAATTATCTCCACTGTCTCTAATTGAGAATTATACTCCAAACAAACAAAAAGATTATATAGGTAGTGCTCGTAGATATACTCATGAAGTGGATGTGCACAACCACATCTTATGATAACATGAGTTTGTATGTCATTAGACATCTTGTATGATAGTGGCAAAACACCCTTCCAAAGTTGAGTTCACCTCACCCTATTCGGTTCACCAAAATTAAATATCAAATGACGTATATAATATGACACTTATCTAAAGTCTCAATAAAATTATTTTCATACTATTTAGGAGAACCTCAACATGACTATAGACCACCGCTCTATTCCCTGTTATCCCCGCGCCGACCCAAATGCTACACTTTTATTACACGAAAGGAATTGTGAAGCAAAAGGGTGAGCACAACTAGCTTCAATAAAGAATATCATTACTAAAGATAATTAAATTATCAATAGCCTTCATCGATGTAATAAATCGAGATTTAGAACGTATGGTAGATGATAAAACTTTTCAACCATAGTTGCGGTGAACGAAGCGATCCATTAGAAGAGTCAAATAGAATAGACCATAAAGTCTATTATCTTTTCCATGTTAAAAATCAACCAACAATGTTTTATCCCTGCAACATCAATCAACAATTCTGGTCCACAATCATATGAATAACTCATAATCATAATTGTAGTTCTAAATTCCTCTTCTCATCCAAGACGAAGATAATTTTCATCACCTATCTTTACCTGAAACATCAAAGATCATGGTTACACCCAATCACCATTTCTGGTTATAATCATACTAACAATTCATCTTTGCACTACGGGCCAAAGATATTCGTCAACAGTTTATCTATGCACTACTGGCCAAAGATATTCAACAACATGTCATCTTTGCACTACGGGCCAAAGATATTCATCAACAATTCATCTTTGCACTACAGGTCAAAGATATTCCTCAACAGTTCATATTTGCACTACATGCCAAATATATTCATCAACAGTTCATATTTGCACTACAGGCCAAATATATTCATCAACAGTTCATATTTGCACTACAGGCCAAATATATTAATAACTCAAAGAAATATATAATCATTTTAGAATTTATATAAACAATAATTATAACCATGTTGATCATTTTACCTTTGCACTTAAGCTAAAGATATTCAATTATAAATTCAATGGTCATGATCATACCAGTCAACAATTCAACTTTGCATTACTGGCCAAAGGGAACCCATAGTCATGATCATACCAAAAATCTACCCATCTTTACACTCAAGTCAAAGAGAAATATCATCATTAGGGTTATAAAAATGTTATATATAATAGTAAAATTAATATAATCAAAACATCTAGATTTAATCTCAAGAGTAATATTCATAAATCAACGATAATTTGGTCAGAAAAAGAAACCAACTTTGATGTGAATAGTACCCGTGAAAAATAACTCATGAATAGTAACTCGTGAATAGTAACTCATGAATAGTAACTCATGAATAGTAACTCGTGAATAGTACTCAAATAGTACGTATGCGTAATCTTAGTATCGTAAATAATGTCATATACGTAAATAGTGCCATATACGTGAATAGTATTGTATACGTGAATAGTAACCCCGACTCAAAAAGGTAGAAATTTCACAATAAGATCCATACCAATATGTCAGTATAATGATATTGAAAGAATAACATCATTATGAAGAATATAACATCCCTTAATATCCCTTATTATCCCTTACTATCCCTTACCTCAAAAGAGCAGTACTTCTGACTGGATATCGGATATGACGCTGTAGGAAAATTGCACTGATGAATAACAACTCACCAAGTATCTAAATACTCAAAAAATACACTCGATAATCTAGAGAGAAAAAGAGAGAAAACTTATGAATTCTGGTGTGATTTTCAATTCTAACTTAGCCATCTATTTATAGGAAAATGTTAGTACGCCGAAGCATACTTGACCTGCTATCTGATGGCTTTACCTGCTACTATTCCACCAACCAAAAATCAGCCATCTTTCCCAACAACAAAAAGTGGGGCCCACCCATTTCTAGAATTTTCCACCAAAATCATTTATAAACCTAATTTTCGAATCACTCACCGCTTAAAATTCATAACAAATCATTCGCTCATTTTAACGGTTCAAAATTTGTGAACATATACTCAACTTATATATGTATAACATATCCAAAAATCACAACGATCCAACGGTCGATTAAATATTATAACTCACACAATAAAGTCAGAAGAACAATCGATTTGATCTTTTAATACCTCCAATCCGACAAAATACTGATAAAATACCTCAACATTAATTCCTTCATTTATAACCACATAAATAAATCCATCATTTATATCCACATCTATAAATATTTCATTATCATATAAATCAATAATTAATTATTCTGAAATAATATTACAAAATCACAATAATGACAACCATGCAGTTCCCACGAAAGAGGGGGCTTTCCGAGAAGGGTTTCTCCTTACTGGCGCGCAATTAGGTGACCAAACCTCTCCTTAACAGAACTTTCTAGACATTGCCAATAATATTATCTCATAATATTATTCAAATAATATGAATTATTGATTTGATAATGGGAAATACTGTGCAGTGATAATTGAAACCACAATAATATAAAATATCAACGCAATAATTATTGAATCAATAAAATTAAATATTGAACAATAACTACTATAACAATTATTGAGTAGTGCCTTCTTATGTAAAGATCAATAATTCAACAATACTATGCAATATCGGTAATGCTACTCTTTGTGTTACCACGCCAGACATTCTTTATTTTAACCACCGGGTATTCCAACGATATTATGATTAATGAGTAATAACTACGCCGTTATTGATAAAAACTCAAACTTTATCGTTTTTTTCATCCGAAGCGGTTATCCGTTATGGGACCCACAAATAGTTTGTCTTGAGTATTTAATATTTCCGAATGTAAAGAATATTCCACGACCAAACGAATACCCCGATAAATGAATGTTTTATAACCACTTGCGTATTTTGAAAAATTTCATATATTACCCTTAACTTTAACTTGATATCAATTTAACCATTTACTAAATAGAAAAATTGAATACTTTTATTTCATAAAATTCGGAATCTTACAGTAAGACTTTGGAAAAATATTTCCACTGTGTGCATTATTTATAGTGGGGTTTATTCATATTAATAAAGACTAAAGAATTAGTTATCTTTACTGTTAATGTGAACACTATTGTTAAATATTATTTCATGTTACTATGTGTAATATGGGAAATGTGGATAGTAGTATGATATAATTACCTATTTACTAAGATTAAACAAGGTGTGGCATTTAATTATGGTTAATGACATACAAAAAACTATATAGTAAAAGTATTTAATTCATAAAGTTGATTTAAATAAGCTTTGTTACCTCATCATGTGTGATGATGGGGCAATTAAATGTGAACCCTTAAACATGAGAGTAAATAAATATGTATTATTGAAATATTTATTAAAGGAGGTATTAAATTATTAGTGATCAATTAAATTAAGTTCACACATGTTATAAATATTAAATTATGTGGACTAATGTACATGAATTATATGATGTGAGTACATAAATAATCCCTAATTTTCCTAATATAGTAACAATTGTACATTAAAATTACATTGTGAGAATTAAAGAAATCAAACCAAGTCTTATTTAACCAAATTCTGAGGATTTAGAACTGTGTCCCAAAATCAGTGACCATCACAGTACATGAACAGTAGCCTAAAATTCATTACGTAAACTCAAACTTTCTAGCAGTGTTGTTGTGATGATGGCTATGAAATGGTGGTTGGCCAACTCCCTTATACACATTGTTTTCTTCTAATTTCCATTGAATCAAACTATAGTGCAAGAGCATTAACTAGGCAACCATTTCTCTTTATATAGTACCCCATCCTCTCAGTTTTTTTTGTTACGTGAAAATTTTCTGATAAGTCTAAGTTTGAGAGTGTGGGTTGCTGAGCAATTGAATAAGTATAATCAGTGTGTGAGGAGTTCAATTCAAGCTTAAGGAGGTATAAATTCTACTTGTTTTCTTGAATTGGGTTATGCTAAACTCTTGAAATTACTTGAAATTCTCTGTCAATCAATGTGAGTTAGCATGCTATTTTGTGTTTATGAAGTATACTTACATGTGTGAAACCTTTAATGTTGGATTTGAGCATGTTTAAACCAAGAACAATCGAAGTCAGTTGATGCTATGTAAAATAGAGTACCTCACTATTTCTATTCCGTGTATAAGCAACATTGCTACCAGATTTATACTAGGGCGGTAGTATTGCTTGAAATCGATTCTTGATTTTTGTTATGCTATGTGTTGTGAACTTGGTATTATGACTTAAATATATACCTGAAAAGAAGTATAGCATGAGATTTAAAGTCTTCTTATATGGTAAGAAGAGATCAACATGCTTTAGTGAGAAGTTTATAACAAAACTTAAAATGTTAAACACAAGCTTTGATGGAATACATGTGCTATAAGTTCTGAACTTAGTATCTTATACACATGATTGATTTCAAAATATAAATGAGTAAGATATACTGATTATGGTGTTTTTGTTCATAACTAAACCTCTTAGACCTTGTGTTAGAGAAATTTTTAAGAAAAAATTGATATAACAGAGCTAATATGCATGAATACTACATGATATACATTCTGATCTTGCGAAAGTGCAAGCATGCCTTTACCACATATGATAAAAGCTTTAAAGTTGTCTTGTATGTGTTAAATGGCATTGTTCAAGTTTAAAATGATTTCAAAATCACACTTGGGTTTATTTTCAAACCAAGTGCATTAAGTATGAGTAGTTAAGTTCTGAGAATCTAAAATAACATGTTTACGTTCATTATTTCTCTAAGCATGATTCTTATGTGTTTGATATAACGGTAGTAAACCAAGCATAGGTATAGGTATATTTTTAAAGCAATATCATTGCTAGCTCTGAATAAATGATACAAACACTATGAGCATGTTTATTAACAGAATGTGTGACCTCACTATGTAGACATATGGCCAAAGTTATAAAGTATGGTGATTACATGACCTCTTTATGCTTTAACTCCATGGAAATCGTAAACTAAAACCATGTAAGAATAAACTCAAGATGATCATACATTTATATAAAGTACTTTAACATGTTTGTATGCTAAGTGTGATTATTTGAGTATACTAAAGGATGAGACAGAAACAGGAAATGCAAGGCTCAACCATGGTCTGGCCAGGAGACATCGCAGCTGCGCCATCCTACAGTCATTTCTGGAATCTGTTTGTAATATGATGATCAAAGCATGCTTATACGGTTACTTTAACTTGTATTATATGACCAACATACTTCCCAATGTGATAAGAAGCATGCTAAATAGTAGAGTTGAATGTTTAATGAGCAATTATAAACTTTCAAAGTAATAAGTCCAAAAAATGGATGCGAACTATAAAACAATGATTAGAAGCTATAATGTTTGACTTCATGATGTCTTGCAAACTGATGTGTGTTATAAGTACGCAAGTATATGTAAAGAGTATACGACTGAGTTAGACATTTATGTGTGCGTTTAAACTTACATATCATGTATGAGTTAAATGAATATCCTATACGCGTAACTATATTATGTTAGGATTCAAAAGAGTGTTGATAAGCTATACTTTGGTAAACTACGGTTGAGGCAAGTACTCAAACCTTACTCTTTATTGAGCATTATTGAACTTGTGCAATTATTGATCGTACAATTAGAACTTTGAAGAAATAATATTTCTTAATGAAATTTCAAACTTTGATTCGAACGATAATTGTTCATATATATATTGTGAAAGAAACTGTCTAAGCCATTGATTCAACTAGACTATTGATATTTTATTAAAAGCTATCCAAACCGAATTAACTTGGTACAAACTCTTATAACTGAGAAGAACAACCCTCTTAGTAGGGGAATTATATATTGTCGAGAAACCAACGTACGCACTTGAGAAAGATTAAATGTAATGCATTGACATAGGGTTCTTTAGGCTGATTGTGACGCCCCCAAAATTAGGTATACATCACCCATTCTGAGTCGCCAGATACATAGTACAAAATTTAGATACAACTTCATTTATATTAATCGTTGAGTCAGTCAGATAGAATACGACCACATTTAATCGTGAGTTTTAATACAAATGTATGTAACTCTCATGGTGCCTTGACCACAACCTTACAATGGTACTTTACATAAAAGTATAGTCAAAGACTGTTTTAGAAATAAAAATCTTTGGGAAGTGCTCAAGGAAACCTTCGTACATGGGAGGCCATGCGTCTAGGTTATAATAGATATCATATGGCCACAAAATTATCCTTGGTTGACCCAATAGACCCCAAAGAAAAATGAGAAGATTACTATCATCTTCTTTTTATTGGTGAGTCTTCTCTTGACATATAACTATCTCCACAGTCTCCAAGTGAATATTATATTTCAAATAAACTCCAAGATCATATAGGTAGTGCCCGTAGATATACTCAAAGAAGTGGATGCGCACAACCACGCTCTTATGATAACACGAGGTTGTATGTCATTAGACATCTTGTGTGATAGTGGCAAAACACCCTTCCAAAGTTGGGTTCACCTCACCCTATTTGATTCACCAAATATAACTACTAAATGATGTATAGAATACAACACACTTTTCTATCTTTGTTTAGGAGAACCTCCACGCCAGAGACCAACTGTTCTATTCCCTGTTATCCCCGCTCGACCCAGTGACACTCTTACGACAACACTCTTATTACATGAAAGGAATTGTGAAGCGAAAGGGTGAGCACAACTAGCCCAAAGAAAGAATATCATGACTAAAGATAATTAAATTATCAATAGCTTTCATCAATAATAAATCGTAGATTTAGAACATATAGTAGATGATAAAACTTTTCAACCATAGTTACAGTAAAGAACGAAGCAATCCATTAGAAGATTCAAATAGACCATCAAGTCTATTATCTTCTCCATGTTAAAGTCCACCAATAATGTTTTATCCTCAGTAACATCAATCAACAATTCCTGCCCCACAATCATATGAATAACTTCATAATCATAATTGTGATTACAAATTCCCTTTTCGCACCCAAGACGAAGATGATTCTCATCACCTATCTTCACCGAAATATCACAAATCATGGTTATACCAAATCACAATTCCCGCCATAATCATACTAATAAATTCATCTTTGCACTCACGTGCCAAAGATATACAACTATAAAACCAATAATCTTTGAGACTCGACAACAAATAATCCACATCATCGAATCACCCCACACTACTGACTTAAGGATATTCGTTAATATAACATCCATGAATTATCCACGCTACGGCCAAGGATATTCATTATTATCACATCCATGAATTAATATTTCATTCTTGAGACTCAAATTTCGATAATTAATCCACATCATCAAATCATCCCCGCACTATAGGCCAAGGATATTCTTAAGATCACGACCACGAATTATCCATGCACTACGGGCCAAAGATAATCGTGTTTTCATCAACTGGTCCCGATCATGCCATAAAATAATTCATCTTTTCACCCTTGGCAAGAGAATCCATATCCATAATCATACCAAAACTCGTCCATCAATGCACTACGACCAACGAGGACTTTTTCATTAGTATCACAATCACAAATTATCCATGCACTACGGGCCAAAGATAATCATGTTTTTTTTTTATCAACGGTCCTGATCATGCTATAAAACAATTCATCTTTGCACCCTTGGCCGAAGAGAATCCATAGCCATAATCATACCAAAAACTGTCCATCAATGCACTACGGGCCAATGAGGACTTTTACCACGTCATTTGTAACATTACGGTCATGATTATACCGAATAATCCCTGGTCATAATCATACCAAGTCCATCTATGCACTACAGGCCACATATGAGTTTCAACAAAATATAAATATGAGGATGATGACAATGATATAAGAATTCAATAAAACAAGTTCAAGAATTAATTTAACCAAGAACTAATAACGTCTCATTTACTCATAACTAGATTATTTTCATAAATAATACCAAATCAGTCCCAAAAATTATTCTTTTCTTGGATTAAGCATAATATAGACCCATATTGAACATATATTTTTCTCGAATTTTTAAAATTCATTTACTATTTTTCAAAAATCAATTTCTAATTAATTCCTTAAGAAATTAGCTACCTTAAGTTTAACTCCAAAAATTCCCAAATCTTAGCAGGATCTTACACATGTTAACGTGAGCTTCCAGTTTAAATTTCATGATCATCGGAGTTATAGAACTCTGGTTATAGCATTTTTTGTCAAAAAAACTTAAATATTGAAATGGTCATAACTTGCTCATTTTAAGTCGAAATGAGCTCAGTTTTGGACAGGAGGTACTTTATACCATATAATTTCATGTCCCAAAAGGCCAGAATTTTTCTCATAAATTAAGTGGCCGAAACATCCCTTTTAAATTTCTGGGCAGTAGCATTTTTCTCTTTTGCAGCTTTTGACTCCTTTGCTAAAGTCAGTCCACACGAAAATCTACAACACCTTTTACAGTGATTCCACTTGGATAAGTTAAAAAACTCATAGATCAAACTCTAGAACTTGACCTCACTAAAAATTCAAAATATAATAGGAGATATGGTAAATTGAATTTTATGTTCCGTTTTCACCAAAATCTGATTTATTTCTAAGAAACTTTCATGTTTTCACATAATAACCAACATAACTCATCATAACACTTACTAATACTCAAAACATATGAGGACATCATATATATAGATCATTTTCACAATTTAATAAGGAATGAATACACAGGATCATTCACTATGCATGTGGTAATCAACATAGACAGGTTATTCTAATAGAATAATAAAGAATGGCATAACAGGAGGATTCACCATGCGTGCGATAGGCTGCACAGACAGGTTATTCTCAACAGAATAATAAATAATAGAACCAGGTCCCAGAAACGCATGCATGTGATATATTAAAGCGAAATAGTAAAGATTTTAACCGTGTCCCACAAGAAAACGCATGCATGACGTGATATTCCAATGTAATAATAAAAAATGGAATAACGTAAGAATTTCACCAAGTATAGGGTAGCTCATGATATCTGAGTTATTCCAACATAATAATAAAGAATGGAATAACAGAAGTTCTCTTTATGGATAAGAAAGAAATAATACTCCCTACCTTAGAAGAAACTAGATATAGAAGTAGTGAAGTAGCAGAATACTTTTCTTCTTTCTCTCTATAATTTCTCTCTATAATAATTGCTCTATAGCTTTAGTGAATTGGTGAGAAATGAAGGAAGAATGAGCTTCTATTTATAGGAAAATATAGTTTCGATAATTGCACGTTTTGGGGCTCAAAAAATTACAGTACAATACCTCCAACTTTTCTTTCATTTTTAATTTAGTCCTGCAAGTATTATCAAACATGCACCAACTCCCCTAATAGTAAATAATGTGACTCAATAGTTCAATCATGTGAATCAATAGTATAATCATGTGAAAAAATTAATTACAGTATAGTACCTTCAATTATACCTCTATTTTTAACTTAGTCATGCAATTATTATCAATCTTGCACTTTGACTCCTTAATAGTACACATGATGTGATTCAATAGTACCCACATGTGAACAAATAGTTATATAAGCATGTGAATTAGTAGTAATTAAGTTCTCATTTATCCGATAAATTACCCGATTTATCAATATAACCCCCAAACATCAATTAGCATCAAAATAGATGTCGATTTCCATTAACACTAATAATCCCAACATAATAGAACTATCAATTTCATCTTTAATCAACATAACTTATTCATCATTAATATTATAACTCATAATATTTAACAACCAGGTCGTTCCCAGGAAAAAGGGGGCTTTCCGATAAGGATTTCTCCTTATTGGCGCGCAATTAGGTGACCAAACCTCTCCTTGACAGAACTTCTAGATATTGTCAATATTGTAAATAATAATATGAATAACTTTTTCGTCTCAATTATTGATTTAATAATAATAAATATTATGCAGATGATTCTGTGACAATAATTGAATCAATAATATGAGAGATATGATGCATCAATTACTGTAGCAATAATTGAGTATAACCGAGTGACTTCTCACGTAAGCATCAATAATCAATACCGCAGTGTACTTTACTATGCAACCACACGTATTACTTATACTTTTAACACCGGTGTTTCAATGCTTTTAATTTAACACTTTCGCCGTTATTTTTATAAAAGATAATTCTTTAGTTTTTTTAACTACGACAATACTTCCATTAGGGTCCACCAATGATTGTGTCATCGTCATTTTGATATTCCCCACAAAAAGAATATTCCCCACCAAACGAATATTTTATAACAACTTGCACACTTTGCAAAATTTATAAATACTACCCACAACTATAACATTATATCAAATCCACTCCATAATATAAAAAAATAAAAAATTATTTCGAGAAAATTAAATATTTATTCATAAAATCTGGGGTCTCACAATCTCCCCTCCTTATGGAATTTCTCCCTTGAAATTTACGTACGTACCTGGTATTCGAAGAGATGAGAATACCTTGCTTTCTTTTCGGATTGTACCTTCCCGGTTATTTGCTCTGTATCATGATTTTCCCATTGCTCATCTCCTGTATTTCAGATATCATTCTAGAATATATCTTCAAAACAAAGGTTAATTGACATATCACAAATTGTCAATTTATCAAGTAAAAAATTTTTGGCTTAGGTAAGTCACACACTAGCGAAGTATATTACTCGTCTCTCCCCTCCTAGATCTAGACTCATATCTCCGCCAGCGACCATATCCCTAAGCTCTGATACCAAATGTGACGCCCCCAAAATTAGGTATACATCACCCATTCTGAGTCGCCAGATACATAGTACAAAAAATTCAGATATAACTTCATTTATATTAATCATTGAAATATCGTATAGAATACGACCACGCGCTTAATCGTGAGTTTTAATACAAATATATGTAACTCTCATGGTGCCTCGACCACAACCTTACAATGGTACTTTACATAAAAGTATAGTCAAAGACTGTTTTAGAAAATAAAATCTTTGGGAAGTGCTCAAGAAAACCTTCGTACATGGGAGGCCATGCGTCTAGGTTATAATAGATATCATATGGCCACAAAATTATCCTTGGTTGACCCAATAGACCCCAAAGAAAAATGAGAAGATTACTATCATCTTCTTTCCAATGGTGAGTCTTCTCTTGACATATAACTATCTCCACAGTCTCCAAGTGAATATTATATTTCAAATAAACTCCAAGATCATATAGGTAGTGCCCGTAGATATACTCAGCAAGTGAATGCGCACAACCCTGTCTTATGATAACACGAGGTTGTATGTCATTAGACATCTTGTGTGATAGTGGCAAAATACCCTTCCAAAGTTGGGTTCACCTCACCCTATTTGATTCACCAAATATAACTACTAAATGATGTATAGAATACAACACACTTTTCTATCTTTGTTTAGGAGAACATCCATAGCTAGAGACCATTGTTTCTATTCCCCTCATTATCCCCGGGCCGACCCTTATGACACTCTTATTACACGAAAGGAATTGTGAAGCGAGAAAGGGTGAGCACAACTAGCCTAGTAAAGAATATCATGACTAAAGATAATTAAATTATCAATAGCTTTCATCAATAATAAATCAGAGATTTAGAACATATGGTAGATGATAAAACTTTTCAACCATAGTTACAGCGGAACGAGCAATCCATTAGAAGAGTCAAATAGACCATCAAGTCTATTATCTTCTCCATGTTAAAAGTCCACCAATAATGTTTTATCCCTGTAACATCAATCAACAATTCCTGTCCACAATCATATGAATAACTCATAATCATAATTGTGATTCTGAATTCCCTTTTCGCACCCAGGACGAAGATAATTCTCATCACCTATCTTCACCTGAAATATCACAAATCATGGTTATACCAAATCACAATTCCTGCTCATAATCATACTAATAAATTCATCTTTGCACTACTGCCAAAGATATACAACTGTAAAACCAATAATGCTGAGACTCAGCTTAATAAATAATCCACATCATCGAATCACCCCGCATAAAACTGCACGAGGATATTCGTTAATATCACATCCATGAATTATCCATGCACTACTGACCAAGGATATTCATTATTATCACATCCATGAATTAATATTTCATTCTTTGAGACTCATTTCAATAATTAATCCACATCATCAAATCATCCTTTTACTACGTGCCAAGGATATTCTTTAAGATCACAACCACGAATTATCCATGCACTACTACGGCTAAAGATAATCGTGTTTTCATCAACTATCCCCGATCTTGCCATAAAAGAATTCATCTTTGCACCCTTGGCAAGAGAATCCATAGCCATAATCATACCAAAAACGTCCCATCAATGCATTACGGGCCAATGAGAGGACTTTTTCATTAATATCACAACCACAAATTATCCATGCACTACGGGCCAAATATAATCGTGTTTTTTTATCAACTGGTTCGATCATGCTATAAAACAATTCATCTTTGCACCCTTGGTCAAGAGAATCCATAGCCATAATCATACCAAAATCATCCATCAATGCACTACGCAATGAGGACTTTTACCACGTCATTTGTAACATTACGGTCATGATTATTATACTTAAAATAATCCCTCAGTCATAATCATACCAAGTCCATCTATGCACTACAGGCCACAGATGACTTTCAACAAAATATAAATATGAGGATGATGACAATGATATACGAATTCAATAAAACAAGTTCAAGAATTAATTTAACCAAGAACTAATAACGTCTTATTTACTCGTAACTAGATTATTTTCATAAAAAATACCAAATCAGTCTCAAAAATTATTCTTTTCTGGGATTAAGCATAATATAGTCCCATATTGAACATATATTTTCTCGGAATTTTTAAAATTCATTTACTATTTTTCAAAAATTAATTTCTAATTAATTCCTTAAGAAATTAGCTACCTTAAGTTTAACTCCTGAAATTCCTAAATCTTAGCAGGATCTTACACATGTTAACGTGAGCTTCCAGTTTAAATTTCATGGTCATCGGAGTTATAGAACTCTGGTTATAAAGTTTTTCGTTGGAAAAACTTAAATATTGAAATGGTCATAACTTGCTTATTTTAAGTCAGAATGAGCTCAGTTTTGGACAGGAGGTACTTTATACCATATACTTTCATGTCCCAAAAGGCTAGAATTTTTCTCATAAATTAAGTGGCCGAAACAGCCCTTTTAAATTTCTAGGCAGTAGCATTTTTCTCTTTTGCAGCTTTTGACTCCTTTGCTAAAGTCAGTCCACACGAAAATCTACAACACCTTTTAAAGTGATTCCACTTAGATAAGTTACAAAACTCATAGATCTAACTCTAGAACTTGACCTCACTCAAAAATTCAAAATATAATAGGAGATATGGTCAATTGAATTTTTTGTTCTGTTTTAACCAAAATCTGATTTTCAACTCTTTGTGATTTCTAAGAAACTTTCATGTTTTCACATAATAACCAACATAACTCATCATAACACTTACTAATACATCAAAACATATGAGGACATCATGTATATAGATCATTTTCATAATTTAATAAGGAATGAATACACATGATCATTCACCATGCATGTGGTAATCCACATAGACATGTTATTCAAACAAAATAATAAAGAATGGAATAACAGAAGGATTCACCATGCGTGCGATAAATCCGCATGACATGTTATTCTCAACGAGAATAATAAATAATGGAACCGTGTCCCGTGAAACGCATGCATGTGATATTTTCGGCGAATAGTAAAGATTTTAACCGTGTCCGTAAAATGCATGTGATGATATATTCAAATGTAATAATAAAAATGGAATAATGTAAGAATTTCACCAAGTATAGGGTAGCTCACAGTATCTGAGTTATTCCAACAGAATAATAAAGAATGGAATAACAGAAGTTCTCTTCATGGATAAGAAAGAAATAATACTCCCTACCTTAGAAGAAACTGGATATAGAAGTAGTGAAGTAGCAGAATACTTTTCTTCTTTCTCTCTATAATTTCTCTCTATAATAATTGCTCTATAGCTTTAGTGAATTGGTGAGAAATGAAGGAAGAATGAGCTTCTATTTATAGGAAAATATAGTTTCGATAATTGCACGTTTTGGGGCTCAAAAAATTACAGTACAATACCTCCAACTTTTCTTTCATTTTTAATTTAGTCCTGCAAGTATTATCAAACTTGCACCAACTCCCCTAATAGTAAATAATGTGACTCAATAGTTCAATCATGTGAATTAATAGTATAATCATGTGAAAAAAATTAATTACAGTATAGTACCTTCAACTATACCTCTATTTTTAACTTTGTCATGCAAGTATTATCAATCTTGCACCAACTCCCTTAATAGTACATGAATGCGATTCAATAGTACCCACATATGAACAAATAGTTATATAAGCATGTGAATTAGTAGTAATTAAGTGCTCATTTATCCGATAAATTACCCGATTTATCAATATAACCCCCAAACATCAATTATCATCGAAATAGATGTCGATT
The DNA here is from genome assembly GCA_020205615.1 of Panax quinquefolius. Classification (NCBI taxonomy): domain Eukaryota; kingdom Viridiplantae; phylum Streptophyta; class Magnoliopsida; order Apiales; family Araliaceae; genus Panax; species Panax quinquefolius. Next base: position 122,077,874 of record CM035172.1, on the reverse strand, counting down.
TCCATTAACACTAATAATCCCAACACAATGGAACTATCAATTTCATCTTTAATCAACACAACTTATTCATCATTAATATTATAACTCACAATATTTAACAACCAGGTCATTCCCAGGAAAGAGGGGGCTTTTCGATAAGGATTTCTCCTTATTGGCGCATGATTAGGTGACCAAACCTCTCCTCGATGTAACTTCTGACATTGTCAATATTATAAATAATAATATGAATAACTTTTTCGTCTCAATTATTGATTTAATAATAATAAATATTATGCGAGATGATCTTTGTGATAATAATTGAATCAATAATATACGAGAGATATGATGCATCAATTATCGTAGCAATAATTGAGTATAACGAGTGACTTCTCACGTAAGCATCAATAATCAATACTGTGTCTACTATGCAACCAATAGCGTATTACTATACTTTTAACACCGGGTGTTTCAACAGCTTTTAACGGTAACACTTTCAGTTATTTTTATAAAAAGATATTTCGTGCTTTTTAACTACAACAATACTTCCATTATGGGGTCCACCAATGATTGTGTCATCGTATTTGATATTCCCCCAATAAAAGAATATTCCCCAATAAACGAATATTTTATAACAACTTGCATACTTTGCAAAATTTATAAATACTACCCACAACTATAACATTATATCAAATCCACTCCATAATATAAAAAAATAAAAAATTATTTCGAGAAAATTAAATATTTATTCATAAAATCTGGGGTCTCACACTGATCACCTGTTGTACTCATTCTGTAGAATTTTTAGTTTGTTACTGTTAATTCTAGGAGAAGTTCATAGTCCTTAGTGACTACTCAATATTCATTACTTTGAAATCTTGAGTTGATTAATCATTGAATATTACTGCTATTTCTGTCCATAGCGACTATTGTTGAAAATCATTGATATGTATTGCTATCTTTGAACTATTATTATTTTTGTAAGCTGGAGAAATATAAAACTACCTTGAACACCCTTATTGCTATATTAGTTACTTGGCAAAATTGTTGTTCACCCTTGCTTTTCTCAAAACTTTCAGTTAAGGCAGAACGTGGTGAACCCTCTGGCAAGGACAAGGGTAAAGAGAAGACTTTGGAGTGATTAGTTTCATAGTATTAGGAATATACTATTACTATGTTGTGAAAGAACTTATTTACTATGTTATATTGAAGCTATGTTTAATTTAAGTTGTGTTGTAAGAGATGTTAAGTTACAAACCCTTGGGACGAGAATAATTATATTATAACAATGTAATTTATTCTGTTATTTCGCTGTGATGATTTTAGTATGATATTAGAGTTAGTACGTGACAACCAAATTTGAGACAAGTGTGGTCTGAATTTGGGGGCGTCACAGGTTGGTAATAGAGCTGTAGTTATAAACCTTAGGAGCGAGAGTCCTTAGATTATAACTTAGGAGAACTTAGAAGATAGAGAGGGATGAAACTCATGTAGAGTTTTCTAGTGAAAGACGTAGTGTGTTATGAAATATAATTTCATTATATACAATGAACTTATGTTTATTGAACATTCTGATGGAGTTGTTGCTTTTGTTTATCTTATGTTGGTGGTTGTAGGATGACTGACATGGGAGGACCTAACCGAGTGGTAGAGGAGGAGTCGCATGACATCCACGTGGTATATGAGGCACCATCGATAGTGGAGCTTATAACAATAGTTGTGACAAACGAGATTTTGTAATCTAATTTGAATTTTTATTGATATTTATTAAATTAAATAAATATTTTTTGACGATTTAATTATTGGATTAAATAATTAATTGATGAAATTATGTTAGATTAATTTAATTATATGTGTTATACTTGATTAAATTAATGTGGGAAATTTTGTTATTCAAGATATGTATTTAATTAAGCTTATTTGATTAAAGGAATTATTTAATAAGCATAATGATATTTTTAATTAATTTTATAATTAATTAGAGATTATTGATTTGACATAACTAATAAATGAGAGATTTAATTATGTGACTATGTGAGTTAATGAGAAATTATTATATTTTATTTAAATTAAATTAAATAAGATATTTGATTTATTGTTTAATTGGGTGTGACATTATTAAACTATATTATAAAGGACTAATTAAATTAAATGGGAATAATCTTTTAATGGTTAGCGAAATAGAGCCCTATTGGGAGTTCGGCAGTTAACCCATGAATGTGATTAACTGACCACCACACCAGTTAGATTGCGCATCAGTCTTATTTTTTATTATTACGTATGTTATTTTGAAACAAAGAAACTTGAGAGTTCAGAGAATTCAGAGAAACATTGAGAAAATTATGAGTTGTGTGATTTAAAGAAGTATCTGAGAAAGATTTCATCTCCTATTAATCTACACTCTGGGTAATCTCTTCAACCCAACTTTAAATTCACGTTGTTTATACTTTCTATGAAAATATTTCTATAAGTTTTTGTAATTGAAAAAGTAATGACTTATGTGTCTATATATGATATATATATATATATATATATATATAATCATAATATGTTTCTATTACCATATATGTATGTTGTCATAACATCAATTGCATACAAACATGTTGTAAATTGATTTGTGAAGTTACTGAGTATAAGTTTCATATGTATGGCCCTTATGCGAATTGGTATGCTACGAATTGTTGTTTAACTTGAAATTTAATGGTAGATTTTGTTATCACATGTTAAAACAAAGAAAATAAACTTTGAATGGGCAGATTTGGTGTTATAACAAACCCGTAATGCCATTTTTTCTGTTTCATGTTCAATATTTTCAAAATCACCAAGAACACTGAAATTACATGAATTGATTCAAGTAATTGTATGTTTTAACCTGTTAAAATCATGCTAGAAAGGTTGAGTAATGATTATGTGTATATTATAATGTCTGGGTATGTTTAAATTCATGTATGAATAAAGAAATTGGTAGATTTTGGGTTGTTTTGGGTGTTCTTCGCGAACTGCAGAATCTGGGTCTGCGTCGTAGCGCGGCCGCACCGCTCCAAAGAACGAATGGAGCGCGCTCGCGCCGTGCAGAGCGCCCGCACCAATTTAAAGAACAAATGGAGCGCTACATTGTTGCGGCAATGGCTACATACCGATTCGAGAGAACAAATGTAATACCTTGAGTGCCTACACCGAGAACTTTTAAATTTTTTTCTAAGTGTTCAAGTTTTGAAAATGTGTTTGTAAAACCTAATGTAATGAACATGAAGACATGTCAAGCTTATAATAATATGATAATTAACTTACGTTATGTGATTAATTAATAAGACTTAAAAGTCCAATAACCTATTCAAAGACCAATGTGGGATTCGATAGGTATATCGAATCTATTGATTAATGGGTATTGTGAATGTATTGATATGTAGGAATTAATAAAGAACGTGAATTAATCGTAGCTTGTGCAAGAGGCAAGTTTCCTAACCCTACTTGTTATCCTTATGCAAATTTATAAACCTTACTTCTTTATATTGAGCAAATTCTAGATTCATATTCTATATCGAGCAAGTTCTTGTTAATTATATTAAAGGTTATTAATCTTTTCAAAGTATGATTTCTGTTATACAATACTTATTCCATTGTATACCTCTTGAGTTTATTATTCAATTTAAATATCAATTATTGTCGAACCTTGTAAGACTAGCGAACCCTTATTAATTCGACTAGTCCATAGTTGATGAACATTCTAAATTTCAGAACCCTTGTTGAATTTATCCAAACCAAACTTCCTTTGGTGCGGACTCTAATGTCAAACTAAGACGAACAACCCTATATAGGGGATTACTTATTCTTTAGCGTTAAGATATTATGCACAGTATGGTACTAAGGGCTGATCCCCCTAAGTACGAGTAGAAGAGTCCATAGTCTTATGACTGTTAAAGGTTTCAAGTTTAAACACTTGAAAACCTAGGACATAGTTCAAGGTCTTATGACCCTCAAAAGTTCTTTTGATTCTTGTTATTCATTCTTGATTCAAAAGTTGAGTTTCTTATTCCAGAAGTCTTTAATTCACTCGCATGTTATTATATTGTTGTTACATTATTATACTTGTGGGCAATCGTGATCACTCTTGCGTAATAATAACATTGCAGTTAAGAACGAAAGGTCCGACGAGCCTTCTACTAGCAAAGGCAAGGGCAAGATTAACAAGTGATGAAGACTTGTTGTTTATGTGATTATGAAATTATGTTTCAGACTTATGTCAATGTTGTGTAAGACTATTATTTGTTTCCTCATTTGAGATTTAAGGTTAGTAAGACCTGGGATTGATGTATTTATTTCAGATGATGTAACTCCTTAAGGAGAGGATTTATTTCTATCTAAATTATGGTTTTTTTTATTATGGGTAGATAGACATATGATGTTTGTATAGTGAACACCGAATCCCGTGGGAATTGAAGTACCCAGATTTGGGGGTGTCACAATAGTGGCCCCTATTGATAAGGATGATGATGAGAAGGAGATGAAACCTTTATCTGAGGAGTCAAATCCAAAGGAAGAGCCTATGGAGGAGGAGCCTGAACCTATGGAGGACTCTGACGAGGCTACCTTCGAGGATCGGATGTTGGGAGAATATGAGGAGCAATTTTGGAGTTGGGATGTAGAGTGAAGGAGCTAAAAGCTAAAGCTAGGAAGAGAGAGTCTGAGTTTCAGAAATTGAGGGATGAGGACCATCAGAGGAAATTAGTGATGCAGGAAATATAGGTGGAGATTACTCACCGTAAGGAGGCAGGAATCCAGATGGGGACCTTGTTTCACCGATCGGTGGATAAGAATGTAGAGTTGGCAAAGAAGTTGGAAGAAATGGAGCAGAGAGAGTTTAGCGAGAGGACAGAGAAGGAAGCACTTCGTACTCAACTAGAGCTGGAGGTGATGGATAGGATCCACTTCGAGGAGAAGTGGGAAGAAGCTAATGATCGGGCTAATGACTTAGAGGATGAGGTGAGATGTAAAAGGAGGAAAATGAACAAGATGGGCTATGCTCTGCGCACGGCCATGGAGAGATTGATTAATGGGGTAAATCACTACCCGGTTGAGCAAGAACAGACCCGGCATACCAGAAGTCAAGATATGGTGGTGCACATTACTCAGAAGGAATACCAGAGCGCCGTGGAGCGTGGGATGTTAGATTAAGTCTAGAGAATGAAGCTTAGTAGTTGTATTATATTTATTTATGTGCTATTTAATCTGTTGTTGAAATCTCAGTCTTTTGTGTAAGATGTGAGATAATAGTAAACCCAAACTTTTGAAAAATGTTAGAGGGGTAGTAAGCTGGTGTTGTCCCCGTCTTTTGTGATAATAGGGGATATGTGTTATCATTTATAGCAGTATGCTAGGGAGGATCATGTAATTGTAACGATTTGGCATATAAATATAAATGATCTTATTTCAGAAACGTGTTATAAAATTTTATTTCTTTTATTTGAGAAATGTCTAAGTAATATAATTAGATAATAAAATAAAAATTTTATGATGCAGAAACATGCCGCCCAGACGTAGAATAACTGCATCGGAAGAGTCAGTTAATGATGATAGAGGACCCATAGATCTGATACAGAGGCTTGTAGATTTGTTAAGAGAAGCTCTTAGGGGAAGAAATGAACCAGTACCACCCATTCCCCAAGCAGCTCCAGTCACAAACTTTAAAGATTTTAAGAGTGTAGGACCACCGGAATTTGTAGGAACGACCGACCCGATCGTGGCTCAGACATGGATCAAAGAGATGGAGAAGGCGTTCACCATCGCTCATGTGGGTGAAGACCAGAAAATGACTTTTACAACCTATATGATGAGAGGCAAATCAAACTACTGGTGGGAGGCGAATCAGTAGAGAGCGGGAGAAGGGATAGTCACTTGGGAGAGATTCAAGACTCTGTTATTTGAGAATTATTCTCAAAGAGCATGAAAAATAAGATGGAGGTAAAGTTCTTAGAACTTAAACAAGGAGATATGATGGTGGCACAATACGTGGCTAAGTTCAATTAACTATCTCGGTTTGTTGAACACCAGGTGGTAGATGAAGAGAGGAAAGCTAGGCATTTTGAACAAAGACTGAAGCCTTGGTTGTTTAACAAGGTGTCAGTTTTTCAGATCGATTCTTTTACGACATTGTTGGAAAAAGCTATTATTGCAGAGGGAAGAAGTGAAGCTTTAAGTCTGTATAACAAAGAGAAGAAGGGTAAGAGCACATGAGGAGATAGTCGGGGAATAAGCAATTGTGGAGGGAGTAATTTAGGAAAAAGAAAGTGGGAAAACAACAACAACAAAAATTTCAACAATCAGGTGGGGAAGTTTTATGGAGAGTTTAAGAAGAAGGCAGAAGGATGTCCGAAGTGTGGGAGGTATCACCAGGGCGAGTGTTGGAAAAGGCGCAGTGTTGGAAAAGTTACAACTGTGGCCAAGAGGGTCATATTTCGCCCAACTGCCCAAAGCTGAAGAAGATCAAAAGTTGTTACGCTTGTGGTTCAGCGGACCATCTGATCAAGGACTGCCCAAGGAAAGGAAGTGGCGGGGGAAGCAACCAGAAGAGGAAACAACAAGTTGATGATTGATGGACCAACGCCATCCAACCGTCCAACTGCCAGGACATTTAATATGACCGTCCAGGACGCCGTAGCTGTGAAGGACATTATGTCAGGTATCATCCCGATCAATGATATAAATGCCTATGTATTATTTGACTCGGGTGCCACCTGTTCTTTTGTATCTGAGGAATTTTCTAGTCGACTTAAAATACCTCGAGAACGATTAGGAAATCCCTTGAACATAGAAGTTGCGAACAAGGAAGTAATTCCTGTAGAGTATATTAACTGAAATTATCGTGTAAATATTAGAGATCATGAACTCAGTGTAGGCTTGATCCCGATAAGATTGGGAGAATTTGACATAATATTAGGAATGGATTAGTTATATAACCATGCTGCGATAATTGACTATCAGAATAAAAGTGTGAACCTTCAGACTCCGAATAAGTCTAAAGTGGTGTTTTATGGTAGCTCATCGCTTAAGAAATCATGTTGTGTTACGATGATGCATGCTAAGAAATTGTTAAGAAAAGGATGTGTAGGTTACTTTGCATACATCGTTGACACTCAAAAAAAGGGAGTAGAAATTAAGGATATATCCGTAGTAAGAGAATTTCAAGATGTATTTTCAGACGACCTGCCTGGTCTTCCGCCAGACAGAGAAATCGAATTCGTAATAGATTTAGCATTGGGAACGACACCGATTTCGAAAACCCCATAAAGTATGGCGCCGGTAAAAATGAAGGAATTGATGATACAATTGCAAAAGTTACTAGATAAGGGTTACATACGACCAAATGTGTCTCCTTGGGGAGCACCCATGTTATTTGTAAATAAGAAGGATGGATCGATGAGGCTCTGTATCGATATCAGGTATTGAACAGAGTTACGATTAAGAATAAATTTTTGTTACCAAGGATAGACGACCTTTTTGACCAACTGAAGGGAGCCAAGTGTTTCTCGAAGATAGATTTACGAACGGGTTATCACCAGTTGAAGTTGCGGGAAGAGGATATATCAAAGACGGTGTTTCGAACTCGGTACGGACATTTTGAATTTTTGGTAATGTCATTTGGGTTAACGAATGCTCCGACAACATTTATGGACTTGATGAACCGAGTCTTTAAGCCATTCTTAGATAAATTCGTAGTAGTTTTCATCGACAATATCTTAATCTACTTGAAGACGGAAGAAGAACATGCCGAACATCTGAAGTTGGTGTTGGAGGCACTAAGAAAAGGGAAGCTGTATACGAAATTTTCTAAGTGTGAATTTTGGATGGAGAAAGTTCAATTCTTAGGACACGTGATGGATAAGGATGGAATATCAGTAGACCCTGCGAAATTAGAAGCAATGAGTGATAAGTGAGAAGTTTCTTAGGGTTAGCTGGGTACTATCGAATATTTATCCATGATTTTTCTAAGATAGCCACCCCGTTGACAAATCTAACGAGGAAGACGGTGAAGTTCGTGTGGACGGACAAGTGTGAGGAGAGTTTTCAAGAGTTGAAAAAGAGATTGAGTGAGGCACCTGTATTATCACTACCAGATGATATGGGGGGATTTGTAGTGTATAGTGATGCGTCACATAGAGGACTGGGTTGTGTGCTAATGCAATATGGCAAAGTTATTGCGTATGCTTCACGATAATTGAAGGATTACGAAAAATGATACCCAACTCATGACTGAGAGTTAGCGGAATTAGTTTTTACGTTAAAGATTTGGAGGAATTATCTGTACGGAGAAAAATGTGAGATATACACAGACCACAAGAGTTTGAAATATATCTTCACACAGAAGGAGTTGAATATGCGTCAGAGAGGTGGTTAGAATTGATTAAGGATTATGACTGCGATATTCTTTATCACCCAGTGAAGGCAAATGTAGTGGCCGACGCGCTAAGTAACAAAGGAAGGGAGAAATTATGTTAATTGACAACTCAGGATGAGTTAATAAGAGATATGGAGAAATTAAAGATAGAAGTAAAGGGACTAGAGAGGTTTGAGGAAAAATTGTTTGCAGTAGAAGCTAGTCCAACCTTGTTGGACAGAATTAAGGAATCACAAGAAAAGGATGAGGAGTGCGAGAGAATCAGAAAGAGGATCGCGGAAAATGAAGAGGAGAGATTCAAGATGGATAGAGACGGTATTTTGAGATTTGAAGGAAGAGTGTGGGTACTAGCGGCAATCGAATTGAGAGAAGAAATTTTACGTGAAGCACACAATACGGCGTATTCCGTTCATCTAGGAGGCACAAAGATGTACCGAGATTTACGACAACATTTTTGGTGGTCCAATCTGAAACGAGAGATCGCGGAGTGCGTTAGTAGATGTCTTACGTGTCAACGGGTCAAAGTAGAGAACCAAAGGCTGAGTTGTAAGACCCCAACTTTTATGAATAAAGAATAATTTTCTCGAAATATATTTTTGAATATTAAGGTGTGGATTTGATATAATGTTATAGTTGTGGGTAATATTTACAAATTTTGCAAAGTAAGTAAGTGGTTATATAATATTCGATTGGTTGGGGAATATTCGTTTTAACAGGGAATATTCGTACGACGACACAATCATTGGTGGACCCCACAACAGAAGTATTGTCGTAGTTAGAAAACGACAGAATTATCTTTTTATAAAAATAACGGCAAAAGTGTTACCATTAAAACCGTTGAACTACCCGGTAGTAAAAGTAAATGCGATGTCTGGCGTGATTGCGTAGTAGCAAACGGTATTGATTATTGATGCTTCGTTGAGAAGTCACCGGTTATACTCAATTATTACTACGATAATTGGCTGCATATCTCTCTATATTATTGATTCGATTATTGTCACAATGTATCATCTGCATTATATGTTATATTATTAAATCCATAATTGAGGCGACAAAGTTATTCATATTATTAAATTGCAATATTTACAATGTCTAGAAGTTACATCGAGGAGAGGTTTGGTCACCTAATTGCGCTATGATAAGGAGAAATCCTTACCTGAGGAAAGCCCCCTTTTTAAGGGAACGATCCGGTTGTTAAATATTGTGAGTTATAATATTAATGATGAATAAGTTAAGTGTTGATTAAAGATAAATTTGATAGTTCCATTGTGTTGGGATTATTAGTGTTAGTGGAAATCGACATCTATTCCGATGATAATTAATGTCTGGGGGTTATATTGATAAATCGGATAATTTATGGGATAAATGAGCAATTAATTGTTACTAATTCACATGCTTATATATCTATTTGTTCACATGTGTGTACTATTGATTCACATTCATGTACTATCTGTTTAAGATTGATAATACTTGCATGACTAAGTTAAAAATGGAGGTATAGATAGAGGTACTATACTGTAATTCGTATTTTTCACATGAGTATACTATTGATTCACATGATTGAACTATTGATTCACATTATTTACTATTAGAGGAGGTGGTGCAAGTTTGATAATACTTGCAGGACTAAATTAAAAATGAAAGAAAAGTCGGAGGTATTGTACTGTAATATTTCGAGCCCCAAAACGTGCAATTATCGAAACTATATTTTCCTATAAATAGAAGCTCATTCTTCTTTCATTTCTCACCATTTCACAAAACTTTAGAGCAATTATTATAGAGAGAATTTATAGAGAGAAAGAAGAAGAGAAGTCTGCTACCTCATTATTCCAGTATCCAATTTTTCTAAGGTAGGGGGTATTATTTCTTTCTTTCGTCTTCATAAAGAGAACTTTTGTTATTCCATTCTTTATTATTATGTTGAAATAACCTGTCTATGCGAAGTATCACATACATGGTGAAATTCTTCTGTTATTCCATTCTTTATTATTATGTTGGAATAACTTTGTCTATGCTGAAATCCGCATCATGGTGAAATTCTTACATTATTCCATTCTTTATTATTCATTGGAATAACTTGTCTGTGCGATCTATCGCATGCACAGTGAATTCTGTTGTTATTCCATTCTTTATTATTACATTTGGAAAATCACATGCATGTGCGGATTATGCATGACCTAGTTCCATTCTTTATTATTCTGTTGGAATAACTTGTCTGTGCGGTCTATCGCATGCATGGTGAATTCTGTTGTTATTCCATTCTTTATTATCCTGTTGGAACATCCTATTAGTGCGGATTACGCATGACCTGGTGACATTGATAAAAACGCTAAAAGACATGCTTAGAACTTGCGTGATGGACTTTAAAGGAAGTTGGGATGATAACCTACCCTTAGTGGAATTCGCTTATAACAATAGCTACCATGCGAGTATAGGCATGCCACCGTTGTGTTGGGATGAAGTTGGAAAGCGAAAGATATTAGGATCGGAATTAGTTTAACAAAACGCAGATGTGGTGACATTGATAAGAGCTAGATTAGTAGCTGCACAAGATCGCCAGAAGAAATACACAGACTTGCATCGACAGGACCGCGACTTTGAAATCGGAAGTCACGTTTTCTTAAAAGTATCTCCTTGGAAAGGAAAAATACGATTCGACAAGAAAGGAAAATTGAGTCCGAGATTCATAGGACCATTCGAGATACTGAAGCGAGTGGGCGAAGTGGCGTACAAAGTTGCATTACTACCTGAATTGGAGCACATCAATAATGTGTTTCACATCTCCGTTTTGTGTACGTACAAGCCTGACTACAAACACGTGATTTCTTACGAGCCCATTCAAGTAGATAAGAATCTGGCATATGAAGAAATTCCTGTCCAGATATTAGATAGGAAAGAACAAACATTAAGAAATAAAATTATCTCTTCTGTAAAAGTGCTTTGGCGAAACCACGATGCCGAGGAGGCCACGTGGGAGTTAGAAGATAAGATGCGAAGGGATTATCCCCATTTATTTGTATAATCTTGTACCAATTCCGAGGACAGAATTTTTATAAAGGGGGGGGGGGGAGGGGAGGATGTAAGAACCGTGAATTTCATGAAATAAAGATTATTTTGATATAATAAGAAAATGAATATTTATTGAATATAAATTTTGATGTGTTGTGAGATGGGTAATTCAATCAGAATAAATTGAATTTATATGAGGATTGAGAAATTTGGAATGCCTTGAGTGGCATGAGAATGGAAGTAAGAGAGTTAAATTAATTAAGAGATGAATAAATTAAATGAAGAGGATAATTAGATAATATTATATTATTAATTAATTGTTATTAAGTGTAATCGAATATTAATTGAGTAAAGTAATTTACATAATTGTCTAGAATGGCAAGATAATATTATCTATTAGGTAAAAAGGGATTAATTAATTGAGAATGGGAAATTATTGAAACAAGTAACTAAGTTTGAGAAATTTCCAGAGAGGCTCAATTGCTTCATACATCTTGTAAACCCGGTAAGCTATTACGCATTGGTAGTAAGACTTGGAAAAATATTTCCACTGTGTGCATGATTTATAGTGGGGTTTATTCACATTAATAAAGACTAAAGAATTAGTTATCTTTACTGTTAATGTGAACACTATTGTTAAATATTATTTCATGTTACTATGTGTAATATGGGAAATGTGGATAGTAGTATGATATAATTACCTATTGCCTAAGATTAAATAAGGTGTGACATTTAATTATGGTTAATGACATACAAAAATTATATAGTAAAAGTATTGAATTCATAAAGTTGATTTAAATAAGCTTTGTTACCTCATCATGTGTGATGGGGCAATTAAATGTGTACCCTAAAACATGGGAGTAAATAAATATGTACAATTGAAATATTTATTAAAGGAGATATTAAATTATTAGTGATTAATTAAATTAAGTTCACACATGTTATAAATATTAAATTATGCGGACTAATGTACATGAATTATATGATGTGAGTACATAAATAATCCCTAATTTTCCTAATATAGTAACAATTGTACATTAAAATTACATTATGGGAATTAAAGAAACCAAACCAAGCCTTATTTAACCAAATGCTGAGGATTTAGAACTATGTCCCAAAATCATTGACCATCACAGTACATGAACAGTAGCCTAAAAGTTCATTGCGTAAACTCAAACTTGCTAGCAGTGTTGCTGTGATGATGACTATGAAATGGTGGTTGGCCAACTCCCTTATACACATTGTTTTCTTCTAATTTCCATTAAATCAAACTATAGTGCAAGAGCATTAACTGGGAAACCATTTCTCTTTATATAGTACCCCCATCCTCTCAGTTTTTTTGTTGCGTGAAAATTTTTTTGATAAGTCTAAGTTTGAGTGTGGGTTGCTGAGCAATTGAAGAAGTATAATCAGTGTGTGAGGAGTTCAACTCAAGCTTAAGGAGGTATAAATTCTACTTGTGTTCTTGAATTGGGTCATGCTAAACTCTTGAAATTACATGAAATTCTCTTTCAATCAATGTGAGTTAGCATGCTATTTTTTGTTTATGAAGTATACTTACATGTGTGAAACCTTTAATGTTGGATTTGAGCATGTTTAAACCAAGAAAAATCGAAGTCAGTTGATGCTTTGTAAAATAGAGTACCTCACTGTTTTTGGTCCAGGCATGGCGCAGCTGTGCCCAATTTATACTAAGGTGCAGCGTAGCTGCGCCAATCCCCAGAATCGATTACTGGTTTTTGTTATGCTATGTGTTGTGAACTTGGTATTATGACTTAAATATATACCTGAAATGAATTATATCATGAGATTTAAAGCCTTCTTATATGGTAAGAAGAGATCAACATGGTTTAGTGAGAAGTTTATAACAAAACTTAAAATGTTGAACACAAACTTTGATGGAATACATGTGCTACAAGTTCTGAACTTAGTATCTTATACACATGATTGATTTCAAAATATAAATGAGTAGGATATAGTGATTATGGTGTTTTTGTTTATAACCAAACTTGTTAGACCTTGTGTTAGAGAAATTTTCAAGAAAAGCTTGGTATAATAGAGCTAATATACATGAATACTACTTGATATACATTCTGATCTTGCGAAAGTGTTAGCATTCCTTAACCACATATGATAAAAGCTTTAAAGTTGTCTTGTATGTGTTAAATGGCATTGTTCAAGTTTAAAATGATTTCAAAAGCAAACTTGGGTATGTTTTAAAACCAAGTGCATTAAGTATGAGTAGTTAAGTTCTGAAAATCTAAAATAACATGTTTACGTTCATTATGTCTCTAAGCATGACTCTTATGTGTTTGATATAACGGTAGTAAACCAAGCATGGGTATAAGTATGTTTTTAAAGCAATATCAATTCTAGCTCTGAATAAATTATACGAACACTATGAGCATGTTTATTAACAGAATGTGTGACCTCACTATGTAGACATATGACCAAAGTTATAAAGTATGGTGATTACATGACCTCTTTATGCTTTAATTCCATGGAAATCATAAACTAAAACCATGTAAGAATAAACTCAAGATGATCATACACTTATATAAAGTACTTTAACATGTTTGTATGTTAAGTGTGATTATTTGAGTATACTAAAGGATGAGACAGAAACAAGAAATGCAAGGCTCAACCACAGTGCGACCAGGAGGACGGTAAGATTAACGCCCATCTTGCGATCATTTAAGAATTTGTTTGTAATATGATGATCAAAGCATGCTTTATATGGTTACTTTAACTTGTATTATATGACCATTATACTTTCCAATGTGATAGGAAGCATGCTAAATGGTAGAGTTGAATGTTCAATGAGCAATTATAAACTTTCAAAGTAATAAGTCGAAAAGATGGATGCGAACTATAAAACAATGATTAGAAACTATAATGTTTGACTTCATGATGTCTTGCAAACTGATGTGTGTTATAAGTACGCAAGTATATGTAAAGAGTATACGACTGAGTTAGACGTTTATGTGTGCGTTTAAACTTACATATCATATATGAGCTAATGAATATCCTATACGCGTAACTATACTATGTTAGGATTCGAAAGAGTGTTGATAAGCTATACTTTGGTAAACTACGGTTGAGGCAAGTACTCAAACCTTACTCTTTATTGAGCATTATTTAACTTATGCAATTATTGATCGTACAAGTAGAACTTTGAAGAAATAATATTTCGTAATGAAATTTCAATATTTGATTCGAACGATAATTTTTCATATATATATATATATATTGTGAAAGAAACTGTCTAAGCCATTGATTCAGCTAGACTATTGATATTTGATCAAAAGCTATCCAAACCGAATTAACTTGGTGCAGACTCTTATAACTGAGAAGAACAACCCTCTTAGTAGGGGAATTATATATTGTTGGGAAACTGACGTGCGCACTTGAGAAAGATTAAATGTAATGCATTGACATAGGGTACTTTAGGCTGATCACCTGTTGTACTCGTTATGTAGAATTTTTAATTTATTACTGTTAATTCTAAGAGAAGTTCATAGTCCTTAGTGACTACTCAATATTCATTACTTTGAAATCTTGAATTAATTAATCATTGAATATTACTGCTATTTCTGTCCATAGCGACTATTGTTGAACATCATTGATATTTATTTCTATCTTTGAACTATTATTATTGTTGTACCCTGGAGAAATATAAAACTACCTTGAACACCCTTATTGCTATATTACTTACTGGGCAAAATTGTTGCTCACCCTTGCTTTCCTCAAAACTTTCAGTTAAGGCAGAACGTGGTGAACCCTCTGGCATGGACAAGGGTAAAGAGAAGACTTTGGAGTGATTAGTTTCATAGTATTAGGAATATACTATTACTATGTTGTGAAAGAACTTATTTACTATGTTATATTGAGCTATGTTTAATTTAAGTTGTGTTGTAAGAGATGTTAAGTTACAAACCCTTGGGACGAGAATAACTATATTATAACAATGTAATTTATTCTATTATTTCACTGTGATTATTTTAGTATGATATTAGAGTTAGTACGTGACAACCAAATTTGAGACAAGTGTTGTAAGACCCCAACTTTTATGAATAAAGATTAATTTTTCTCTAAATATTATTTTTGAATATTATGGTGTGGATTTAATATAATGTTATAGTTATGTGTAATATTTACAAATTTTACAAAGTAAGCAAGTTGTCATAAAATATTCGATTGGTGGGGAATATTCTTTTTATCAGGGAATATTCGTACGACGATACAATCATTGGTGGACCCCACAATAAAATTACTGTCGGAGTTAAAAAACGATAGAAATATCTTTTTATAAAAATAACGGCAAAAGTTTTACCGTTAACTGTTGAAATACCCGGTGATAAAAGTACAGTAATATGCGTGGTTGCATAGTAGCAGTATTGTACAATATCTTTGATTATTGATACTTACGTGAGAAGTCACTCAGTTTTATTCAATAATTGCCACAGTAATTGTTGCACAACTTCTTATATTATTGATTCAATTATTGTCACAGTATCATCTGCATAATATTTTACATTATTAAATCAATAATTGACGTGACACAATTATTCATATTATTAGTTAGCATTATTGACAATATCTAGAAAATTCTGTCGAGGAAAGGGGTTTGGTCATCTAATTGTGCGCCAATAAGGATAAATCTTTATTGGAAAGCTCCCTCTTTCCTGGGAATGATCTGGTTGTTGATATTGTGAGCTTATAATATTAATTATTATGTGGTAGATATTAGTTCAATTTTGATTTAAATGAAGGAATTTTTAGCATGAAATAATTGTTGAAAGTATGGCATATTTTCTGTGGAATTACAATTATTTCTCCAATAAAATATTCATTAAAATATATTATTATAATATTTTATAATTGTTTAAATAATAATATTATAATATATATATATATATATATATATATATATATATATACATGTGATAAAAGGGACGAATATGTGTATTCTTTCTTGGTGGCTTGAAAAATGTCAGCAAATGTGGTTTGCCTAACTTTTGTGGGCCCTCAAAGATGGAAAATAAGAATTTGGAAAGAAGAAATGATTTGTTAGGCCATTTGGTTGGTGAAAAATGTTGCCTGCAAATTTGTTTCAAAGGTGGCCCTCACCCATATTGAAATTAAGATGTTAGGCATTGAAATGTTTGGCTGATAAGGAAAAGTTAGGCATGCAATTGATTTTTCTCCTTCCGTATTGCACTATAAAAGGAGGACAACCCTCCATCCTAAATCACACCAAAAATCTAAGGCATTTTTACTATAGTATTGTGAGTATTTTTGTAATATCTGAGATTTTCTATGCAATTTTATAATTATCAATAAACGAACTTATGTGAAACTCTTGTGTGGTTTCATTTATTTGATGTATATGTGTTATACATAAATGTGTTATTTTAAGATATGTGATGGGAGGTATTTAAATGGTTGGTTTAGTTTAATTTAACTATTTAAATTGGTTAAGTATGTAATTAATTCTATTAATTTTGTGGGATGGCATTACAACATGAGTTGGATTTTGGAGCGAAATTTAGAGACGCAGACTAAGTATTTGAGTCCGGAACGTCGAAATTAGTCAAGATAGACTGTAACCACGAAAATGTGTCACAATTGACTTTTTGGTCAAAGTCACCTGGTTGACTTTTTCGGGGAAAAAGTCAACCACGAATTTTGGAGATGATTTTGATGAAACGGATAGTCCCATGATGTCCGGAACGTTGACTTTTGTAGGAATTGATATAAGTATCGAACACGTTTGGCTACGGAGGACAAAATGGACATTTAAAGGATTAAAATAATATTATAATGTGTTTATTTAATTGGTCAATTAATCGGTGGAACCACATGACTCACGAATTGGGACAAGGGAGGAGGAAGTATACGTATTACAAGATATTGAGGGAGAGGGAGTTACATTTGTGTAATAAACCAAAACTTTTCATTTTCTTAACTCTTCTCTCCATACTAAATCTATGCATTATGAGCAATATATACATAACTGATGATTTGGGAATGGAAGAGGCAAAGGAAGCCTATGCTAATATCATATACATATTGTTGGGAGACTGCATATTTTGATTTAATATTTAAAGTAAATGCTCATGATTATATGTAAAGTCCTTCAAGTAATATATGTACAAGGACTTAGTGATAGATCAAAATTGTTAGGTTGATCTAAGCTTTTAATGTTTATCATTCTGTAACTGAATGTATAGATAAAGAGATCAAAGATGTTAGGTTGATCTATGTCTTGAGATGTAATAGATAGGCTTGAAAAAAATCGTAGTATATCGAGCTGATCAAGAGATTGCAGAAGCCAAGGCAGAATCGTAGAGCATCGAGGATCGTAGTGTGTCTGACTTGAAGGGCCTCTCTGGAATCGTTGAGTGGTCTAGACATTTTCCGAAGTCAACTCAGAGATCGTAGTTGTAACACCCTAGTCCCATATCGGAAGATAGGGGAAATATTTGTCTGCATATAATGAAATAAGTTACTACCAATAGAACCTTCAAGTCATGACCTTTTGGGAGCCTGTGGTGGGCTAAGATAACCCATGAAGATACTATTGGGCCAGTAGTTTGAGGCCTTATTGTGATGGATTTGATTCGATTCGGACTTGAGATTTGACCCAAGATTTATTTCAAACTCGGGATTTGACCCGGGTTGTTTCATATGGTATCAGAGCCGACTCTCAAAAGCTCGGGTCGGGTCATCCAATCGGGTTGCCGGAGGTGGGGACACGAACGCTGGTGTTATTATCCCACAATGGAGAGATGGAGGTCCGGAGGTGGGGACACGAAGCCAGCCGGTATTATCCCACAATGGCTAGAGAGGCAAAGATCTTTGGGCCGTGTGTGTGATCGGTTCTGACGGGGACGTTAGAAATTTAAGTGGGGGAGTTTGTACCACCCTAGTCCCATATCGAAAGATAGGGGAAAAATTTGTCTGTATATAAGGAAATAAGTTACTACCAATATGACCTTCAAGTCATAACCTTTTGGGAGCCTGTGGGGGCTAAGATGACCCAAGAAGATACTAATGGGCCAGTAGTTTGAGGCCTTATTGTGATGGATTTGATTCGATTCGGACTTGAGATTTGACCCAAGATTTGTTCCGGACTCGGGATTTGACCCGGGTTGTTTCAGTAGTGTGCTCTCAAAATGTAGAGTCTGCAAGACAAGCAGGTGAAGATAGTAGTGTGTCAGTCCTTAAGAGAAATCAAAGTGTTCTCGTTTGCTAGCATCGGATCAAGAACTATGGTGGCAAGACACCACGATCTAAATTGTAGACTATCATCTGCATGTGTCAGAAGCATCGAGCCGTACCCTTTTGTTTAAAGATAAATCCCAATAAATGTGGAATGGATTATAAATGTTGAAGTCCTCACCAGTCTCAATGGCACAAAAGATATCCTTTGTATACAACAAGGAAACATATTGAAGAAGCTAAGGAAAGTACCACTGGTCAGAGGAAAACACCTTTTCAGGTGTTAGGTGAGAAAGCAGTCTGCTGTGTTAGTGGGCTAGAATGCAATTCAGAAGATGTGCAGAAAAGTCTCCATCAAAGTTCAGAAATGTCAAACGCATTTAATGCTTCAACGGATGTCTTCAACGGATAGATTTCAAGGATCACATATATGAAAAACATCTGTAGATGATTCAACTAAGCAAGCATTGAACAAAATACAAAAGAACACTCAACGCTCAACTCTACGATCTGAAAAAAGAGAAAGCTTGCTCAGCTACTTAGTTCTTTCGAACAAGAGCTTAATGGCAACTGAGTAGCACCAATCAAGAACTCATCAACTATCAATCAAGTGAAGTAAGAAGTTCCAAGTCAGAAGGACTTGAAGAGTTCTAAGTGAGATGTGAAGAACCAAGTCTGTTGGACTTGAAGAGTTCAAAAGTGAACTAAGAAGTGCCTAGACTGCTGGTCTAGAAGGAATCTGTGAGATTCAGAAAGTGTAAAAGATATTCTTAGTGGATTTTCTACTCGAGGAGTAGAAGAGTGGACTAGGAGCTTTAAGTGCTCTGAACCACTTAAAACTGCTGTGCCTCTTTCATTCTTGCTATAGCTGCTATAATTGCTATAAGTGTTATAACTGCCTAACTCTCATTAACTCACCATATCTAAAAGGGAGATCAAACAAATCTTAATTCCTCTGTGTTTGAATTGTTAACAAAACTAACAAAGTATTTTGAAAAGAATTTTAAATATCTATTCAACCCCCCTTCTAGATAAATATTGTGACTCTGGGAACTAACAATTGGTATCAGAGCATGTTCTATCATATAGCCTACAAAGCTTAAGTAGATCCAATGGCACATCTACCAAGCGAATCAAAGACTGGAGGAGGCAGCAAGCCACCTATGTGCAACAAAGATAAATTCGCCAACTGGAAGTTCGGATGCAAGCATACATGGATTCAATAGATGAAGATTTATTTCAAACTGTTCAGAATGGGCCCTACGTTCTTACAAATCTTGCACCAACTACAGAAAATCCAAACAAAATACATATCAAGGTCAAAGAAGAATGGACAGACAACAAAAAGAGAGCTATTCTGTGACGCCCCCAAAATAGGTATACATCACCCATTCTGAGTCGCCAAATTTCATGGTACAAAAATCAAATACAAACTTCTTTTATACAATACGACAAAAGCGTAGCTTAGAGTTTTTACATGAATATCATCTCATAGACAGTATTCAAACTCAAATGAAGTCCTCATTACATTTATTATCACATTATTTCATAAAATAGTGAGGACTACTATAGCCACCATCTCGGACCGTCAATCTGTTCCCCGGCTAGTCCTAGATACGTTCTCATTTCCTGAAGAGAATAATGAAAGCAAAAGGGTGAGCTCAACTAGCTCAGTAAGAAATATTCTGACTAAGATAATGTAGAATAAATTATCGTTAGCCTTCAACAGTGTTAAACTGATAAAATATGATAAACATCAAGTTTAACTGCAACGGAACAAGTAATCCATTAGAAGAGTCAAGTAGAGCATGATAACTACTATCTTCTATGATTTAAAAAGTTTTTCATCAGATTTATCGCTGAGACTCAGCTTAATAAATAAACCACATCATCGAATCATCCCTGCACTACGGGCCAAGGATATTCATGTAATCATTAATGGTCATGATTATACCGAATAATCCCTAGTCATAATCATACCAACAACTATCCATCAATGCACTACAGGCCAATGATGATTTTTACCATATCATTTGTAACATTACGGTCATGATTATACCGAATAATCCCTGGTCATAATCATACCAATCAATTGTACATCTATGCACGTAAGCTACAGATGACTTTTATCACAATATAAGCATAAGGATGATGACAATGATATAAGAATTCAATTAAAGGAAAGCAAATGATAAATTTTTAAAGATTTATAACTTAATTTATCCAGAATTCAATAATGTCCAAATTGTCAACATGATACTGCTTTGTGGAGTAAAATTCAAGAATAATATTGTACCAAAAATGATTTGGACAACAAAGAGATTAATTTTTGACATGAATAATTCCCCGGGTGTATAGTACCCGAGTGAATAGTACCCCATGAATAGTACTTCAGGAATAGTACCCTATGAATGGTACTTTATGAATAGTACTCGTGAAAAGTACTTTGTGAATAGTACCCATGAATAGTACTTTGTGAATAGTATCCTATGAATAGTACTTTGTGAATAGTACCATAAAAATGAATACTACTCATGGACAGTACTCCGGCATGAAAAGCTAAAAATTTAACAAGAATGTGCAACAAATATCTTTGTGAAACGATACTAGATAAAACACAAATTTAAAGGATATTCTACTAATTTCACGGAGTATAGAAGCAATACTTTAACAAAATGAGGGTATAATCAGGAATACGAGAAGAAATAATATTACTCACATACTATAAAGTATGGAAGACAATATTATTCCTATGAATACTGAAAAAAAAATATCCCTTACCTCGTAAGAAGATTTGGATCTTTGGAATATTGAGGTAGCGAGACTTCTCTTCTACTTTCTCTCTAAAGCTTCTCTCTCTATAGCTTCTTTCTTCTATAATTGCTCTTGTGAGTCTTAGTGAATTGGTGAGAATGAAATAAGAATGAGCTTCTATTTATAGGAAAATATAGTTTCGATAATTGCACGTTTTGGGGCTCGAAATATTACAGTATAATACCTTCATCTTTTTTTTTTATTTTTAATTTAGTCCTGCAAGTATTATCAAACTTGCACCACCTCCCCTAATAATACATCTTGTGAATCAATAGTACAATCATGTGAATAATTAATACAATCATGTGAAAAAATCAATTACAGTATAGTACCTTCATCTATACCTCCATTTTTAATTTAGTCATGCAAGTATTATCAATCATGCACCACCTCCCCTAATAGTACATGAATGTGAATCAAAAGTACACACATGTGAACAAATAGTTATAAGCATGTGAATTAATAGTAATTAATTGCTCATTTATCCGATTAATTACCCGATTGGTCAATATAACCTCCAGACATCCATTATTATCGAAATAGATGTCGATTTCCACTAACACTAATAATCCCAACACATTGGAAATATCAATTTCATCTTTAATCAACACGAACTTATTTATCATTAATATTATAACTCACAATATTTAACAACCAAATCATTCCCAGAAAAGAGGGGGCTTTCCAATAAGGATTTCTCTCTATTCGCGTACAATTAGGTGACCAAACCTCTCCTTGACAGAACTTTCTAGACATTGTCAATATTGCAAATAATAATATGAATAACTTTATTGTCTCAATTATTGATTTAATAATATAAAATATTATGCGGATGATCTTTGTGACAATAATTGAATCAATAATATAAAAGATATTATGCAAAGCAATTCATGAGCAATAATTGAGTATAACTGAGTGACTTCTCATAAGCATCAATAATCAATACCGCGTGTGCTATTATGCAACCACATCGACATCGCATACTTTTACCACTGTTAGTTCAACAGTTTAACGGTAAAACTTTCACCGTTATTTTTATAAAAGATAATTTTGTCATTTTCTAACTACGACAATACTTACATTTGTAGGGTCCACTAATGATTGTTCATTGTATTTAATATTCCCTGTTAAAACAAATATTCCCCGATAAATCAAATATTATATAACCATTTGCTTACTTTGCAAAATTTGTAAATAATACCCACAATTATAACAATATATCAAATCCATACCATAATATTCAAAAATATATTTCGAGAAAAATTAATCTTTATTCATAAAAGTTGGGGTCTTACAACCTCCCCTTCTTATGAAATTTCGTCCTCGAAATTAGGGTGCATACAGGAAATATCGAAGATGTGAGGATACCTTGACTTCATTTCAGATTCTAACTCCCAGGTCATTTCCTCAACATCGTGGTTTCTCCACAAAACTTTGACTTGAGGTATAACCTTGGAGTGTAGAATATGATCCTTCTTATCCAAGATTTTAACAGGTACCTCTTCATACGTTAAATCTTCCGCTATCTCGTCCGGTTCTATTCAATAATGTGGTTTAGGTCTTTCACATATTTACGTAACATAGATATGTGAAAAATATTATGAACACGAGACATACTTGGCGGTAAAGCGAGTCTATATTCCACAGTTCCTACTCGATTGAGGATTAAAAATGGGCCAATGAATCAAGAAATTGAGCTTTCCTCTCTTTCCAAATCTCGTAACTCCTTTCCATGGAGCAACACGTAACAACACGTAATCTCCAATATTGAATTCCACATCCTTTCGATGAAGATCAGCATAACTCTTTTGTCGATCTTGTGAGGTTTTATACGTTGTCGGATTGTTTGAATCTTCTCCGTAGTCATACGTACCAACTACGGTCCCAATAATGTTGCTTCACCCACCTCATCCAAGCATACTGGAGAACGACACTTTCTTCCATACAACGCTTCAAATGGAGCCATGCCAATACTTGCTTGATAACTGTTGTTGTAGGAAAACTCCACCAATGGTAAGAACTTGTCCCAACTTCCTTTGAAGTCAAGGACATAGACTCTTAATAAATCTTTAAGAGTTTGAATAGTCCTCTCCGAATGCCCATCTGTTTGAGGATGATATGCCGAACTAAATCGTAAATCCGTGCCCATAGCTTTTTACAAACTAACCCAAAATCGTGAAGTGAATCTTGGGTCTCGATCAGAAACTATGGATACTGGCATACCTCTGACAATATTACCCATAACTATAATATTATATCAAATCCATACTTGGCGAGA
Organism: Panax quinquefolius; assembly: GCA_020205615.1. Classification (NCBI taxonomy): domain Eukaryota; kingdom Viridiplantae; phylum Streptophyta; class Magnoliopsida; order Apiales; family Araliaceae; genus Panax; species Panax quinquefolius. The sequence continues at coordinate 122,054,178 of CM035172.1, read as the reverse complement.
CATAGATATGTGAAAAACGTTATGAACACGAGACATACTTGGCGATAAGGTGAGTCTATATTCCACAGTTCCTACTCGATTGAGGATTAAAATTTGGCCAATGAATCGAGGATTGAGCTTTCCTCTCTTTCCAAATCTCGTAACTCCTTTCCATGGAGCAACACGTAACAATACATGATCTCCAATATTGAGTTTCACATCCTTTCGATGAAGATCAGCATAACTCTTTTGTCGATCTTGTGAGGTTTTTATACGTTGTCGGATCGTTTGAATCTTCTCCGTAGTCATACGTACCAAATTCGATCCCAACAACGTTGCTTCACCCACCTCATCCCAACATACTGGAGAATGACACTTTCTTCCGTACAACACCTCAAATAGAACCATGCCAATACGTGCTTGATAACTGTTGTTATAGGAAAACTCCACCAATGGTAAGAACTTCTCCTAGCTTCCTTTGAAGTCAAGGATATAGAGTCTTAATAAATTTTCAAGAGTTTGAATAGTCCTCTCTGACTGCCCGTCCGTTTGAGGATGATATGCTGAACTAAATTGTAAATTCGTGCCCATAGCTTTTTGCAAACTAACCCAAAATCGTGAAGTGAATCTTGGGTCTCGATCAGAAACTATGGATACTGGCATACCATGTAATCTTACAATCTCATTTATGTACATACGAGAAAGACGTTCAAGTGTATAAGTTTCTCGTATCGGTAAGAAATGAGCAAACTTGGTCAATCTATCAATAATGATCCAAATCGCATCTATGCCTTGAGAAACCTCGGGAAGACCAGTAACAAAATCTATGGTAATGTGGTCCCACTTCCATTTTGGAATTTCAAGTGGTTACAATGGACCTTTAGGCACTTGATGCTCCGCCTTGACTCGTTGACAAGTTAGACACCTTGAGATAAACCCCGCTATCTCTCTCTTCATATTGCTCCACCAAAATGTATGTCGAAGATCACGATACATTTTGGTACTCCCATGATGGATTGCAAACGGTGTGTTGTGCGCCTCCATCATGATTTTATACTTCAAGTCAGAATCGTTAGGAACACAAAGTCTGGAGTTGACTCGAAATATTCATTCTTCATCGATTCTTACTTCTAGAATATCACCTTCTTGAACTTTCTTCCTCATACGCATCAGCTCCAGGTCTGTAGCTTGAGCACCTTTAACTTTATCGATTAAAGTCGGTTCTACTCATATATTCGCCATCATCACATGGGTCCTTGGAGTCTTTAACTCTATCTCCATCCTTTGTAAGTCATACAAAATGGGCCTTTGCGTTGACAATATCGCACTTGTACCCGCATATGATCTTCTACTCAATGCGTCTGCAAGACCCCAAATTTTATGAAATGAAAGTATTCAATTTTCTTATAATTATTATTTTATTTCGTAAATTGTTAAATTGATAAAAGGTTAAAGTTAAGGGTGATATGTGAAATTTTTTGCAAAGTAAGCAAGTTGTTATAAAATATTTGGGGAATATTCTTTTTGTCAGGGAATATCCATACAACGACACAATCATTGGTGGCACAACGGAAGTATTGTCGTAGTTATAAAACGACAAAATTATCTTTTTATTAAAATAACGGCGAAAGTGTTACCGTTAAAACTGTTGAACTACCCGGTAGTAAAAGTACAATAATACGTGTGGTTGCATAATAGCACACGGTATTGATTATTGATGCTTACGTAAGAAGTCACTCAGTTGTACTCAATTATTGCTACAGTAATTGTTGCATCAAATCTCTCATATTATTGATTCAATTATTGTCACAGTATCATCTATATAATTTGTTATATTATTAAATCAATAATTGAGACGACAAAATTATTCATATTATTATTTTCAATATTGACAATGTCTAGAAGTTCTGACAAGGAGAGGTTAGATAATCTAATTGTGCGCCAATAGGGAGAAATCCTTATCGAAAAGCCCCCTCTTTCATGGGAACGACCTGGTTGTTATATATTGTGAGTTATAGTATTAATGATGAATAAGTTCGTGTTTATTAAAGATGAAATTGATATTTCTATTGTGTTGAGATTATTAGTGTTAGTGGAAATCGACATCTATTTCGATAATAATGGATGTCTGAAGGTTATATTGACCAATCGGGTAATTAACCGGATACATGAGCAATTAATTGCTATTAATTCACATGCTTATAACTATGTGTTCACATGTGTGTACTATTGATTCACATGATTTACTAATAGGGGAGTTGGTACAAGATTGATAATACTTGCATGACTAAATTAGAAATGGAGGTATAGTTGAAGGTACTATACTGTAATTGTTTTTTCACATGATTAGAACTATTGAGTCACATGATTTACTATTGATTCACATGATTTACTATTAGGGGAGGTGGTGCAAGTTTGATAATACTTGCAGGACTAAATTAAAAATGAAGAAAAAGAGTAAGGTATTATACTGTAATATTTCGAGCCCCAAAACGTGCAATTATTGAGACTATATTTTCCTATAAATAGAAGCTCATTCTTCCTTCATTTCTCACCAATTCACTAAGTCTCATAAGAGCAATTATTATAGAGAAATTATAGAGAGAAAGAAGAAGAGAAATCTGCTACCTCACTATCCTAGTATCCAGTTTCTTCTGAGGTAAGGGGTATTATTTCTTTCGTATTCATGAAGAGAGCTTCTGTTATTCCATTCTTTATTATTGTGTTGGAATAACCTGTCTATGCCAAGTACCGCATACATGGTGAAATTCTTTTGTTATTCTATTCTTTATTATTATGTTGGAATAACTTTTTCTCATAATGAAGCACCGCATACACGGTGAAATTCTTACATTATTCCATTCTTTATTATTCTATTGAATATCCCATCATGCGAATTAAGCATGACACGTTCCGTTCTTTATTATTCATTGGAATATTACGCTCGCGTGTATTACGCATGACTGGTTCCATTATTTATTATTCTGTTGGAATAACCTGTCTGTGCGGTCTATCGCATGCCTAGTGAATTCTTCTGTTATTCCATTCTTTATTATTCTGATAAAATAACCTATCTATGTGGATTATCGCATGCATGGTGAATGATCCTTCGTATTCATTCTTTATTAAATTGTGAAAATGATCTGCCTACGTGGATTACCGCATGGCTGATAAAAATCCATTTGTAGTTTCGTATATTCTATTATACTTGTATGAGATATCATTTCTTTTGTACTCGTCATGAAATATCATTTTCTTTGGTATTTTTTTCTTTTACGAGTTACTATTCACGGGTTACTATTCATCCAATTACTATTCACTCTAAGTATTATTCACTCGGGTATTCGGGCACTTTTCGTGTCGGAGTACTATTCACTAGTTACTATTCATAGGTTACTATTCACCCAATTACTAATCATTCTAGTATCATTCACTCGGGTATTTGGGATACTTTTCGTGTCGAAGTACTATTCACGAGGTACTATTCCCGAAGTACTATTCACGGGGTACTATTCACCCGAAAAATATATTTCTTTTCTGTCCAAATTATTTTTGGTACATGAATAACATTCTTGAATTTTACTCCACAAAACAGTATCATGTTGACAATTTGGACGTTATTGATTTCTGGATAAATTAAATTATAAATCTTTAAAAATTTATCCTTGAACTTGTTTTATTGAATTCTTATATCATTGTCATCATTCTCATGCTTATATTATATTGAAAGTCATCTGTGGCCTGTAGTGCAAAGATGGACTTGGTATGATTATGACCAGGGATTATTCGGTATAATCATGACCGTAATGTTACAAACGATGTGGAAAAAGTCCTCATTGGCCCGTAGTGCATTGATGGACAATTTTTGGTATGATTATGGCTATAGATTCTCTTCGGCCAAGGGTCCAAAGATGAATTGTTTTATGGCATGATCAGAACCGTTGATGAAAACACGATTATGTTTGGCCCGTAGTGCATGGATAATTCGTGGTTGTGATACTAAAAAATATCATTGGCTTGTAGTGCAGGGATGATTTAATGATGTGGATTATTTATTGTTTGAGTCTCTCAAATGATAAAGTTGATGAAAAACTTTTTAAATCATAGAAGATAGTAGATTTTATAATTAACCTGACTCTTCTAATGGATTGCTTATTCCGCTGCAATTTTTGATCTAAAACTTGTTGTCTATAATATTCTATCAGTTGTTATACTGTTGAAGGCTAATGATAATTTATTTTGCATTATCTTAGTCATAATATTTCTTACTGGGCTAGTTGAGCTCACCCTTTTGCTTTCATTGTTCTCTTCAGGAAATGAGAATATAGCTGGGACGAGTCGGGAAACGGATTGACGGTCCAGATGGTTGTTTTAGTAGTCCTCACTATTCTATAAACTAGTGTGACAATAAATATAATGAGGACTCCATTGAGTGTGGATATTGTCTATATGACAATATTCGTATTAAAACTCTCAGTTTATGTTTTATCGTATTTTACACGACAGTTGTATTATTAAGTTATATTTGAATTTTGTACCATGTATTTGGCGACTCAAGATGGGTGATGTATACCTATTTTGGGGGCGTCACAGTTGGTATCAAAGCTTAGGGATATGATCCCTGGCTGAGATGTGAGACTAGAACTAGGAGGGGAGAGATGAGAAATTCCTTCGCTAGTATGACCTACCTAAGTTTTTTTGGTATTTATTTGGTCGGTCAGAGTATAGGGATAATATGTGGCATGTCAATTAACCCTTGTTTTGTGACAGTGTTTGAGAATGGCATCTGAAAATATTGAGATAAGCAATGAAGCACATGAGACCGTTGAGTCACCAACGATCAATATCCAGGATAATGTGCAACAGGAAGACAATAATCCTCAGGTAAACAATAACACCGATGAAATGATGAACGATGGGATGTTCTGAGGCTTTATGCAATTCATGCAACATCAGACAAGAGAGACTCCTGTTCATAATGCAGGTGGAAATAATGGCAACCTACGGCTGGTCACTGCTAAGCAGATCAAGGAGCTGGGACAGCCGGAGTTTTTGGTAAAGCCAGAACCACTTAAGGCGGAGACGTGGTTAAAGCAGATCACCAAGATATTTGATGTCTTGGGATTCTCCGAGGAGTAAAAGGTTCCCTTCGCCACCTTTATGTTGCGTGAAGAGGCAGATTAGTGGTGGGAATCTGTAAAACGTACCCAGCCTGACGCACTCAAGATGTCTTGGGAGAAGTTCCAAGAGCTGTTCAACGACAAGTACTTTCCCGAAAGTATTCATCACATGAAGGAGGTGGAGTTTATCAAGTTGGAGCAAAACAATATGACCATGTCGCAATACGAGGCTAAATTTGCGGAGTTATCCCGGTTCGCATCCCATTTGGTCGATAATGAGGAACGAATGATGCGAATGTTTCTAAGAGGTTTGAAACCCGATACACATCAATAACTCATTTCTCACAAACTTTATTTATATTTTGATGTTATGAATAAGGCTCAGTTATTAGAGCGCGGTAATGAGTCAGCACAACCAAAAGGCAACGACCAACAACACGATAATAATCATATCGGTAGCAACGGCCATCGGAACAATGATAACCATCGTGGGGGAAATTATCATGCCAAGAATGGTAACCACTTCGGTGGTAATCATGGCCAAGATAATAGGAGCGGAAATTTCAAGAAGAGAAGGTTCAACAACGATGGAAAGATAACAGCACCAACACCCGTTTTTAAGGAAAGAGAACGACCACCAATTGTATGCTTCAAATGCGGAGGGGAGGGATATATCAGTCCAAACTGCGTGATGCAGTCCAAAGCATGTTACAATTATGGAAAAGATGGTCACCTAGCCCGATTTTGTCGTGCACCAAAATTAAGTTCAGCTGGGACGGTGACACCAAAGGCGGATACGGACAAAATAAAGTCGGTGGTTTCAGGGAGAGCGTTTTTAGTGACTTCTCAAAAAGCGAGTAACCCGAATGAAGTTAGCACGGGTTAGTTAATTATAAATTCATGCGAAGTCTCTACCTTATTAGATATCAGTTCTACCCATTTTTTATCTCTCTTTCTTGCGCTCAACGTTTAAATTTGACTCCGGAGAAATTAGACTTTGACTTATCGGTTGAAACTCCGTTAGGAGAAACCTTCATTACATGTGCTATCCAAGTCTTGGATGAGAGTCATAGTTTTGAATGATATTTCTATTGTTAATAAATTTCCTGACGTATTCTTGAAGACTTCCTAGTCTACCCCTATAGCTTGCAATCGAATTTTGTATTGACCCCAGTACAAAACCCATTTCTAAAACCCTTAAATATTTCTTCAACCAAAACGAATGTATCATGCGCCAAGGACGTTGGCTCGAGCTGTTGAAGATTACGACTATACCATTCAATATCATCGTGGAAGAGCAAACGTAGTAGCTGACGCGTTGAATAGAAGATTGTATGCGTTTACGAGTGCGACGTTGTTAACACAAAAACCCATTTCGTATAAATGATGAAGATAGAGTTAAAGACTCTAGGGACCCATGTGAAGATAACGAATATACGATTAGAATTAACTTTAATTGATAAAGTTAAAGCCGCTCAAACTACACACCTAGAGCTGATGAATATGAAGAAGAAGGTTCAAGAAGGCGTTATTCGATGAATAGAGGAAATCTCAACCCTCGATTTAATTGGCGCATTTGAAATCCTCGATCTAGTAGGAACTGTGGCCTATAGACTCGTTTTACCACCAAGTATGTCGCATGTTCATAACGTTTTTCACGTATCAATGTTACGTAAATATGTGGATGACCCGAACCACATTATTAAATTAGAATTAGACGAGATAGCAGAAGATTTAACGTATGAGGAGATACGTGTTAAAATCTTGGATAAGAAGGATCATATTCGACACTCAAAGGTTATACCTCAAGAGTTGGAATATGAAATGAAGTCAAGGTATCCTCACCTCTTCGGCATACTAGGGACGTACGTAAATTTCGAGGGCAAAATTTCATAAGGATGGGAGGTTGTAAGACCCCGAATTTTATGAAATGAAAGTATTCAGTTTTCTTATAATTATTATTTTATTTCGTAAATGGTTAAATTGATAAAAGGTTAAAGTTAAGGGTTATATATGAATTTTTTTGCAAAGTAAGCAAGTTGTTATAAAATATTCGGGGAATATTCTTTTTATCGGGGAATATCCGTACGACGGCACAATCATTGGTGGAGCCCATAACGGAAGTATTGTCGTAGTTAGAAAACGACAGAATTATTTTATTATAAAAATAACGGCAAAAGTGTTACCGTTAAAACTGTTGAACTACCCGGTAGTTAAAGTACAGTAATACGTGTGGTTGCATAATAGCACACGGTATTGATTATTGATGCTTACGTAAGAAGTCACTCAGTTATACTCAATTATTGATACAGTAATTGTTGCATCAAATCTCTCATATTATTGATTCAATTATTGTCACAGTATCATCTATATAATTTGTTATATTATTAAATCAATAATTGAGACGACAAAATTATTCATATTATTATTTACAATATTGATAATGTCTAGAAGTTCTAACAAGGAGAGGTTAGATAATCTAATTGCGCGCCAATAGGGAGAAATCCTTATCGGAAAGCCCCATCTTTCATGGGAACGACCTGGTTGTTAAATATTGTGAGTTATAATATTAATAATGAATAAGTTTGTGTTGATTAAAGATGAAATTGATATTTTCATTGTGTTGGGATTATTAGTGTTAGTGAAAATCGATATCTATTTCGATAATAATGGATGTCTGGAGGTTATATTGACCAATCAGGTAATTAACCGGATAAATGAGCAATTAATTGCTATTAATTCACATGCTTATAACTATGTGTTCACATGTGTGTACTATTGATTCACATGATTTACTATTAGGGGAGTTGGTGCAAGATTGATAATACTTGCATGACTAAATTAGAAACAGAGGCATAGTTGAAGGTACTACACTGTAATTGTTTTTTTTCACATGATTAGAACTATTGAGTCACATGATTTACTATTGATTCACATGATTTACTATTAGAGGAGGTGGTGCAAGTTTGATAATACTTGCAGGACTAAATTAAAAATGAAGAAAAAGAGGAAGGTATTATACTGTAATATTTTGAGCCCCAAAACGTGCAATTATTGAAACTATATTTTCCTATAAATAGAAGCTCATTCTTCCTTCATTTCTCACCAATTCACTAAGTCACACAAGAGAAATTATTATAGAGAAATTATAGAGAGAAAGAAGAAGAGAAGTCTGCTACCTCACTATTCCAAAGATCCAAAGATCTTCCGAAAGCAAGGGTATTATTTCTTTCAGATTCATGAAGAGAGCTTACATTATTCCATTCTTTATTATTATATTGGAATAACATGTCTATCTGGGCACCGCATACATGGTGAAATTCTTCATTATTCAATTCTTTATTATTATGTTGAATAACTCCGCTCATGCCAAAGTACCGCATATATGGTGAAATTCTTCATTTATTCCATTCTTTATAATTACATTTGGAATATCCTCGTCTGCATGCGGATTACGCATGACACGGTTCCATTTTTATTATTTTGTTGGATATCCTTTACGTAAGTATTATATAACTTTGGTTCCATTATTTATTATTACGTTAGAATAACTTTTATGCATCTGCGCTGGCCTCGCATGCACGGTGAATTCTTCCATTGTTCCATTCTTTATTATTTTGCTTTGGAATAACTTTTGCCTATGTGATTATCGCATGCATGGTGAATGATCCTTCAGATTCATTCTTTATTAAATTGTGGAAATGATGCATCTACGTGTATTACTGCATGGTGGATAAAAATCCATTTGCGCTTCAGTATATTCTATTTGTAAGACCCCAACTTTTATGAATAAAGAATATTTTTTTCTAAATATATTTTTGAATATTAAGAGGTGGATTTGATATAATGTTATAGTTGTGGGTAATATTTACAAATTTTGCAAAGTAAGCAAGTGGATATATAATATTCAATTGGTCGGGGAATATTCGTTTTAACAGGAATATTAAATGCGACGACACAATCATTAGTGGACCCCACAATGTAAGTATTGTCATAGTTAGAAAATGACATAATTATCTTTTATAAAAATAACTACGAAAGTGTTACCGTTAAAACTGTTGAACTACCCTAAGGTAATAAAAGTACGATGTCTGGCGCTGGTTACATAGTAGCACACGGTATTGATTATTAATGCTTACGTGAGAAGTCACTCAGTTATACTCAATTATTGCTACATAATTCTTTTGCATCATATCTCTCATATTATTGATTCGATTATTGTCACAGTATCATCTGCATTATATGTTATATTATTAAATCAATAATTGAGACGACAAAGTTATTCATATTATTAAATTGTAATATTTACAATGTCTAGAAGTTCTGTCAAGGAGAGGTTTGGTCACCTAATTGCGCGCCAATAAGGAGAAATCCTTATCGGAAAGCCCCCTCTTTCCTGGGAACGATCTGGTTGTTAAATATTGTGAGTTATAATATTAATGATGAATAAGTTCGTGTTAATTAAAGATGAATTTGATAGTTCCATTGTGTTGGGATTATTAGTGTTAGTGGAAATCGACATCTATCCCGATGATAATTGATGTCTGGGGGTTATATTGATAAATCGGCAATTAATTGTTACTAATTCATATTCTTATATAACTATTTGTTCACATGTGTGTACTATTGAATCACATTCATGTACTATTAGGGGAGTTGGTGCAAGATTAATAATACTTGCATGACTAAGTTAAAAATGGAGGTATAGATAGAGGTACTATACTGTAATTCGTATTTTTCACATGAGTATACTATTGATTCACATGATTAAACTATGGATTCACATTATTTACTATTAGGGGAGGTGGTGCAAGTTTGATAATATTTGCAGGACTAAATTAAAAATGAAAGAAAAGTTGGAGGTATTGTACTGTAATATTTCAAGCCCCAAAACGTGCAATTATCAAAACTATATTTTCCTATAAATAGAAGCTCATTCTTCCTTCATTTCTCACCAATTCACAAAAGCTTTAGAGCAATTATTATAGAGAGAAATTATAGAGAGAAGAAAGAAGAGAAGTCTGCTACCTCACTATTCGAGTATCCAGTTTTTCTAAGGTAGGGGGTATTATTTCTTTCTTTCGTCTTCATGAAGAGAACTTCTGTTATTCCATTCTTTATTATTATGTTGGAATAACCTGCCTACATGCAAGTCACCGCATACATGGTGAAATTTTTTGTTATTCCATTCTTTATTATTCATTAGAACATCCCATCTGCATGCTTTATACATGACTGGTTACATTATTTATTATTCTTGGAACAACTCGCTTGGTGCTTTATGCATGACCTGGTTCTATTATTTATTATTATGTTGGAACATCCTCGTCTGCATGCGCTTCTGCATGACCGTTCCGTTATTTATTATTCACATTGGAATAACTCGTCTGTATGGATTCTATCGCATGCATGGTGATTTCTTTTTTTATTCCATTCTTTATTATACTCAGTTGGTTAAAGTTTTAACTTCTATACTCCATGAAATTAGTGAAATATCCTTGATATTTGCGCTTCATCTAGTATCTTTTTATGGAAACATTCTTCTGAGCATTCTTGAATTTTACTCTACAAAGCAGTATCATGTTGACAATTTGGACGTTATTGGTTCCTGGATAAATTAATTCTTGAACTTGTTTTATTGAATTCTTATATCATTGTCATCATCCTCATGTTTATATTATGTTGAAAGTCATCTGTGGCCTGTAGTGCATAGATGGACTTGGTATGATTATGACCAGGGATTATTTGGTATAATCATGACCGTAATTTTACAAATGATGTGGTAAAATTCCTCATTGGCCCGTAGTGCATTGATGGATAGATGTTGGCATGATCATGACCATTGATGAATACACGAATATCCTTGGCCCGTAGTGCATAGAGAATTTATGGTCGTGACACTAATGAATATCCTTGGCCGTAATGCAGGGATGATGTGGTTTATTTATTAAGCTGAGTCTCAACGATTAAAGTGATGAAAAACCTTTTAAATCATAGAAGATAGTAGACTTTATTCTCTACTTGACTCTTCTAATGGATTGCTTGTTCCGCTGCAGTTAAACTTGATGTTTGTTATATTTTATCAGTTTAACACTATTGAAGGGTAATGATAAATTATTCTGCATTATCTTAGTCATAATATTTTTTACTGGGCTAGTTGAGCTCACCCCTTTCTTTCACTTTTTCTTCTTGAGAAATGAGAACGTGGCTTGGGACTAGCTCGGGGAACGGAGTGACGGTCTAGATGATAGCATTAGTAGTCCTCACTATTCTATTAAATAGTGTAACAATAAATGTAATGAGGACTCCATTGAGTTTGTATATTGTCTAGATGACAATATTCTTATTAAAAACTCTTAGATTATATTTTGTCATATTTTACACGACTGTTGTATAATTATGTTGTATTTAAATTTTGTACCATGTATTTGGCGACCCAAGATTGGTGATGTATACCTGTTTTGGGGGCATCACAGTTGGTATCAAAACTTAGGGATATGATCCCTGGCTAAGATGTGAGACTCGAACTAGGAGGGGAGAGACGGGGAATTCCTTCGCTAGTATGACCTACCTAAGTTTATTTGGTTTTTAATTGGTTGGTCAGAGTATAGGGATAATATGTGACATGTAAGACCCCAAATTATTAATAAATGAAATTTATTTTCCTTTATTTATTATTTTGAAATAGTAAGGGTTGATTTGATTAATGTGGATAGTTATGGGTAAAATACGCAAATATTTCGAATAAGCAAGTGATTATAAAATATTCATTATTGTTGAGGGAATATTCGTTTGGTCGTGGAATATTCGTCTTTATCGGAATATTCGTATGCTGACCAATTAGCGATCTTTTTGTGGGCCCCATAACGAAAAGCGATTGGATGAAGAAAACGATAAATATAAGTTGTTTATAAATAATCTGCGTAGTTATTACTGAATAATCTTCGTTGGAATACCGGTGGTTAAAACACACTAATACGCGTTGTTGAACAAGAAGCACTGCAGTATTACACCAATTATTGATCCTTACGTAAAAGCCTTTACTACTCAATAATTGTTACGATAATTACTATTCAATATTTTATTTTATTGATTCAATAATTGTTGCATTGATATTTTATATTACCGTTGTTTCAATAAATTGTCATTACACAAGATTTTTCCATTATCGAAGCAATAATTCATATTATCTGAATAATATTATTAGAAAACATTATTGGCAATGTCTGAAAGTTCGCTCTAAGGAGAGGTTTGGTCACCTAATTGCGCGCTAGTAAGAAGAAATTCTTATTGGAAAGCCCCCTCTTTCCTGGGAACTGCCTGGTTGTCAATATTGTGATTTTGTAATATTATTTGTGAATAATTAATTATTGATTCATATGATGAGGAAAATATTGATTTTATGTGGATATAGATGGAGAAAAATTTTAAAATGACAATTGTTGAAAATTAATATTTTATCTTTTTCTGATAAAATAATTCATTTAAATATATTATTTTAATAATATATTAACGGTGATATTTTTTACAACGAATGTGGGATATATGAGTATACGTGGAGGAAGAGTATTTTTTTGTTGCAATAAATGTTTAAAACATGTTAAACATGTCGGTGGACCCCATTTCTTGAATCGAAATTTGATTATAGCACATGTAAAATTGTCCGTATGTGGATTTCGGTCAATTTTGTTTGAATTTGGAAAAACTTCCTTCTACGCAAAGTTGTAGATAATGGAATTTCCTATGGAAAGTCGCGAGTTTTGATTTTTCTGATAAAGGGCTATTTATTATGAATTATTGAAGTTCCGAAGCTCTGAAATAATTGATTTTTGGAAGTTTAAAATATTTAAAATAGGAAAAACGTTTTTGGAATGTTTAGGTGACCTCATTTAACATATGTAGGAGCTGAATTCAGTTGGCAAGTGTGCGTATGAGATTTTGGAAAATAAATATTAATATTATATTAAATTTTCTACTTTGGTGTTCTAAGCATTTTCCTATAAATAGGGAGCTTAGGTTAGAATTGAAAATCACACCGAAACTTAAGTTTTCTCTCTATATTATCGAGTATATTCTTATGAGTATTTTGAGTATACTTTGAGTATAGCTATACTGATTGCAAGTTCAAGTCATAGCCTATATCCTGTTTCAACTAAATCTTGTCTTTTCGAGGTAAGGGGATGTTATTTTCTTCTCAAATGATATTATTTCTTCAATATCATTATCTTTGAAATATTGGTTGGAACTTTTATCAAATTTGGAACTTTTCATGTCTGGTTTTATTCATGAGTTTCTTATTCACGAGTTACTTATTCACGAGTTACTATTCACGAGTTACTATTCACAAGTACTATTCATGTTTTTATGCGTGAAGATGTTTTTTGTGGAATTTCTATCTTTTGGTGTCCACGTTACTATTCACGATCAAAATGACTATTCATTCGATACTGACCTATATCCACGAATCGATCCATTATTCATCATTCTTGAATTTTAATAAAATTTTTTTGAGGTTTTTTTGGATGTAAAAATATCTATTCCGGATACTAGCTTTCATTTGTATCCATGTTTTAATCATTCTTTCATTTTACACCTTAAATATGATTATTTTTTTGAGGCATTTTGATTTCTCAAGAATATCGTGATAAAACAAAGTGACTGAATCCTTAATCCTTAATCCTTGTCATTTCCAAAGATGAATATTTGATTCGGATGTATGTTGATTGATGTTACGGGGATAAAAGATGAGCGACGAACTTTTAAATTCATACATAGAAGATAGTAGTTGCATTCTCTACTTAACTCTTCTAATGAATTATTATTTCATTGCGAATATTGGTTTAAAAACTTGTTGTCTATTGTATTCTATTAGTTTTTTTCTGTTGAAGACTAACGATAATTTGTTGTATATTATCTTAGTCATAATATTCTTTACTTGGGCTAGTTGAGCTCACCCTTTTCCTTGTTGTTCCATTTTTCTTCTCGGGAGGCGAGAATGTAAATAGTACTAGTCGGGGGTATGGAATGAAGGTTCTAGAGAGAGTTGTTTAGTAGTCCTCACCATTTTTGTAAAATAATGTATCAATAATTATGATGGGGATTTATTTGCGTGTGGATATCATTTCAGATGGCAATATCTCGTATTTAAACTCACAGCTTTATATGTTGTAATAATAAAGTTGTAGTTATTTACATGCCATGTATTTGGCGACTCGTAAATGGGTTGGATGGAATGGACCTATTTTGGGGTCGCCACATATCATGTCAATTAACCCTTATTTTGTGGCGATTTGAAAATGACATCCGAGAATGTTGAGAATAGCAATGGAGCACAGGAGAGCGTTGAGTCTCCTGCATCAATAATCGTGATAATGTGCATCGAGGCGATAATCCTCATGCAAACAACAACACTGATCAAATGATGAACGATGGAATATCCTGTCTGTGCGAATTACGCATGACCTGGTTCCATTCTTTATTATTCTGTTGGAATATTCTGTCTGTGCGTATTACGCATGACCTGGTTCCATTATTTATTATTCTGTTGGAATAACCTGTCTGTGCGGTCTATCGCATGCCTAGTGAATTCTTCTGTTATTCCATTCTTTATTATTCGCTAGAATAACTCCGCTACATGTGGATTAAGCGATGCATGGTGAATGATCCTTCAGATTCATTCTTTATTAAATTATGGAAATGATCTCGTATGCGTGGATTACCACATGGCGGATAAAAATCCATTTGCGATTTAGAGTATATTCTATTATACTTGTATGAGATATCATTTCTTTTGTACTCAAATATGAAATATCATTTTCTTTGGTTTTTTTTTTTACGAGTTACTATTCATGGGTTACTATTCACCCAATTACTATTCACTCTAGTATTATTCACTCGGATATTCGGGAACTTTTGGTTGCAGAGTACTATTCACGAGTTACTATTCACAAGTTACTATTCACCCGATTACTATTCATTATAGTATCATTCACTCGGGTATTCGGGACACTTTTTCGTGTCGGGGTACTATTCTCGAAGTACTATTCACAGGATACTATTCACCTTAGAAAATATATTTCTTTTCTTGTCCAAATTATTTTTGGTACATGAATAACATTCTTGAATTTTATTGCATAAAAACAATGATCATGTTGACAATTTGGGCGTTATTGATTTACGGATAAATTAAATTATAAATCTTTAAAATTTATCCTTGAACTTGTTTTATTGAATTCTTATATCATTGTCATCATCCTCATGCTTATATTATGTTGAAAGTCATCTGGCATTGTAGTGTAAAGATGGACTTGGTATGATTATGACTGTGGATTATTCGGTATAATCATGATTGTAATGTTACAAATAATGTGGAAAAAGTCCTCATTGGCCTGGTAGTGCATTAATGGGCCGATTTTGGTATGATTATGGCTATGGATTCTCTTGATTAAGGTGCAAAGATGAATTGTTTTATGGCATGATCGTAACTGGCTTGATGAAAACACGATTATCTTTGGCCCAGTGAAGCATGGATAATTTGTGGTGCGGATACTAAAAAAATAGCCTTGTCTTGTAGTGCGAGGATGGTTTAATGATGTGGATTATTTATTAAGTTTCAGTCTCTCGCGATAAAGTTGATGAAAAACTTTTAAATCATAGAAGCTAGTAGATTTTATAATTTACTTGACCCTTCTAATGGATTGCTTATTCCTACATAGCGGTTTTTGATCTAAAACTTGTTTATCATATATATTCTATCGGTTGTTATCTTGTTGAAGGCTAATGATAATTTATTCTCGCATTATCTTAGTCATAATATTTCTTACTGGGATAGTTGAGCTCACCCTTTTGCTTTCATTGTTCTCTTTAGGAAATGAGAACGTAGCTGGGACTAGTCGGGGAATGGAGTGACGGTCCAGATGATAGCATTAGTAGTCCTCACTATTCTGTTAAATAGTGTGATAATAAATATAATGAGGACTCCATTGAGTGTGGATATTGTCTAGATGACAATATTCTTATTAAAACTCTTAGATTATATTTTGTCGTATTTTACACGACTGTTGTATAATTAAGTTGTATTGGAATTTTGTACCATGTTTTTGGCGACTCAAGATGGGTGATGTATACCTATTTTGAGTGCGTCACAGCGTAAGCTATTGCGTTCTCTTTTTCAAGATGGTATTGAATGGTATGATCGTAATCCAATAGCTCAAGCCATCGTCGTTTCCACATGTTGAGTTCCTTTTGAGTGAAGAAATATTTGAGGCTTTTATGATCCGTATAGATCTCCACCTTCTCTCCATACTGGTAATGCCTCCAAATCTTAAGCTTAAAACGACAAACCGCCAACTCTAGATCATAAGTAGGATAATTCCTTTCATATTCTTTGAGTTGTTGTGAGGCATAGGCTATGACTTTCCCATGTTGCATGAGAATACATCCTAACCCTTTGCCTGAAGCATCACTGTAGATGACAAATCCTTTCGAGCCAGATGGTATTATCGAGCAGTCTTTGAAAATGAGTCTCCTTTTGAGTTCTTGAAAACTCTTCTCACATTCCTCGCTCAACTAAATTTTGTATCTTTTCGAGTCACCGAGTTAATGGAGTAGTGATTCGAGAAAACCTTCTTCTGAATCTCCGATAATAACCAACTAAGTCGAAAAAAGCTACGTGCTTCGATCATCGACTTAGGTTGCTCCCCACTTTTGAATTGCTTGATATTTCAATATTTGCGGTCAATGATATTCCGTGATTTGATATTACGTGCCCAAGGAATGCTACTTCCTCGCCGAACTCACATTTCTTTAACTTGGCATATAACTTGTTTTCACGAAGCTTTTGAGTATCGACCTCAAGTGTTGCTTTATGATCTTCACTTCGCTTTTGGAGTAAATGAGGATGTCATCAATAAAGACGACCACAAAGTGATCCAAATATTCCTTAAATACTTGGTTCATCATATCCATGAAGGCAACATGAGCATTGGTCAATCCAAAAGACATGACTAAGAATTTGTAATGCTTGTACCGAGTTATGAAAGTAGTCTTTGGAATGTTATAAGTTTTAATCTTCAACTGATGATATCCAAAACGAAGATCGATCTTTGAAAAGAATTTGGCGCCTTGCAACTGGTCAAACAGGTCATCAATGTGAAGCAACGGGTACCTATTTTTGATAGTGACATAATTTAACTCCCGATAATCAATACAAAGTCACATACTTCCATCTTTCTTCTTCACAAATAGAACAGGAGCACCCCAAGGAGACGTACTAGGTCGAATGAAACCGATGTCTAACAATTCCTGTAGTTGGGTTTTTAATTCCTGAAGTTCAATAGGAGCCATTCGATATGGGGATTTGGAAATGGGTTTTGTACCGGGTTCAAGGTCGATACCAAACTCGATTTCACACTCCGGGGGTAGCCCAGGAAGTTCTTCAGGGAATACGCCAGGGACTTTATTAACAATAGAAATATCATTCAAATCTGACGTATTTTTGTTTAAATCCGTGACATGAGCTAAGAAAGCTTGACATCCGTTTTTTAATAAACGAATAGCTTTATGGCTAGAGATGACCGTGATTGATTTTAATGGTTTGGTCGCTTGAATTCGCATAATAGGTTGATTAGGAATATAAAAGCTAACAACCTTATGAAAACAATTAATTTTAGCATGATGAGTAGTTAACCAATCAATCCGTAGAATCACGTCAAATGCAAGTATTTTTAAGGAGATAAGATCGACGTGTAACGCCACAAGTTACCGATTTGAATCAAACAAGACTTATAAACGATGGATGTAATGAAGGTTTCCCAACGGAGTTTCAACAGATAAGTCAAAGTCTAATTTCTACTCGGTCAAATTTAAATGTTGGCGCAAGTAGGAGAAATAAAAGAATGGGTAGAACCTAGATAAAAAAGGTATAGACTTCGCTAGAGTTTATGATTAGCTTACCCGTGATCACCTCGTTTGGATTCCTTGCTTTTTGGGAGGTTACGAAAAACACTCTCCCCTGAACTACCAGTTTTGTCTTGTCTGGGACGACCTTTGATGTCTCCATCCCAGCTGGACTTGACTTTGGTGCACGACAAAATCGGGCAAGGTGACCTTCTCTTCCGCAATTATAACACGCTTTGGATTTCTGCGTACTGTTCGGACTGATATGTCCCTCCCCTCCGCATTTGTAACATACGATTGGCTGTCATTCCCCTTCCTTAACAATAGGTGCTGATGATGACGTTTTTCCATCATTGTTGAATCTTATCTTCTTGAAATTTCCACTTCTATTATCTTGGCCATGATTTCCACCAAAGTGGTTACCATTTCTGGCTTGTTGATTCCCTCCACGTTTGTTGTCACCGCTTCATGATCAAGTACCATTGGTATTATCATTTTCATTTACCGCTTCTCTTGGTTGGGTTGACTCGTTATCGCGCTCCAATAACTGAGCCCTATTTACAATATCTGAATATAAACATAATTTGTGAGAAATTAAGTATTGACGTATCTTGGGCTTCAAACCTCTTAGAAACATCCGCATCATTCTCTCCTCAAGAGAACAATGAAAGCAAAAGGGTGAGCTCAACTAGCCCAGTAAGAAATATTATGACTAAGATAATGCAGAATAAATTATCATTAGCCTTCAACAGTGTTAAACTGATAAAATATGATAAACATCAAGTTTAACTGTAGCGGAACAAGCAATCCATTAGAAGAGTCAAGTAGAGCATGATATCTACTATCTTCTATGATTTAAAAAGTTTTTCATCAACTTTATCGCGGAGTCTCAGCTTAATAAATAAACCACATCATCGAATCATCCTTGTACTACGGACCAAGGATATGCATGTAATCATTAATGGTCATGATTATACCAAGTAATCCCTGGTCATAATCATACCAACAACTGTCCATCAATGCACTACAGGCCAATGAGGATTCTTACCACATCAATTGTAACATTACGATCATGATTATACCGAATAATCCCTGGTCATAATTGAAAGTAGTATGCACACAAGCCAATCATGTTTGATGATAAAGCATATACTTTGTAACAATCTTATTCATTTATTAATAAAAAATATTAAAGGCTGTTAATTATCTACATGATGTTGTTTTATAATATGTGATAAACCCATAGTTTTAAGCAATGCTTTTAGAATAATGATGATGATCATTCTAATGAGATCTAAATTCTTAGAAAGCTTAAAACTAAAATAGTTCCCAATCATTGGATTACTAAATTGGGGATTAGTGAATCCTGATAGATTGAATACATACGTTGCTTGCTTTCATTGGATGAGGATGATTGATCTCATGATCATTTGTGTGGAGACACTAAAGCAAGTATGTAGGTGCTTATTAGAGAATAAGTTCACTTAACGTGGCTCGCTAAGGAATACCTAATGGAGTTTTACTTGCCCGTCGATAGGAATTCTGTAGTGATAGTAAAGACAAGTGATCCTTGGACTTGAGATCATCATAGTATCTTGTGTATGATGAGTTATACTTTGACTTATTCCTTAAGACCCTTAGGGTATATCAAAGGGTATGCTTGGGTATAATAAGTTGTACATAGAGATAATGTATGATCAATAAAGAATTTACCACTTTTATTAAAAGAAGAGAAATGTCCTATGTGATTCGATAAATGACAACCCAGTAGTCCTTGGCCAAGGCAGAATGAAATTAGAAAGGAGTTTCTAATTTGCATTATTTGGTGTTGTGCATTTAAGAACGAAATATATATAATTAAATAAAATAAGACTTGATGAAAGAATTCCATGTCTTATATTTAATCGGGACATTGTATGATGTGGAAGGATTGAATTGTGCGGTAACTATTTACTCAAAGGTTCTTTTATGATTAATGTTGAAATCTATATTATCCGGAAAGTCGTTGATCGCTAGGGAGGCTTATCCCTATTAGAGAATAAATATTATTTATTTAAATAAATTAATTGTTTAATTTATTTATTTAAATAAGATTAGAATTGTTCTAATTGATTTATTCACAACCTATTAATATGGAGAACCTAAAGGGTCACACCATAAAAGGAAGAATAATTATTTAAGAAGTTAATGGCATAATCGTAATAATATAGTTAAGTATATTTAATTTAATCTATGGTGATAGAATAAATTAAATAGATTAATATTTATTATTTAATATTTTAAATATATTAAATATAAATTAATAAGAGGAGTCTTATTAATATTATTACAATTATTATTATTTTTTAATTTCTAAAAGAGTTTAGGAATTAATTTAATATAAGTACTCTCATTTATTCCTAATAGATTAGGAGGAAAAATTAATTAAAGGAGTTTAATTAATTATTCCTAATAAGATTAGGAGCCCATTTAATTAAAAGAGTTTAATTAAATAATACCTTATTTTAATAGGGTTACTTGATATCTTTATAAGAAGAGTCTTATATCGAGATATCAAGACTACGTAATAATTCCAATGGTTGGAGAGTATGCCCTTTTATGAGATAGAAAAACTAGGGTTTAGCCAACCACCTATCTTCTTGAATCCTTCTTCTTCCTCAGTGGATCACCTCTGAGGCCAAACACTTGGGTGGCTAACGCGTTGATCAAAGGAAGGAACCAAACCCTGAATTCAAGTTGAACGCGAAAGGATTTGAGGTGAACTTGTACAGGAAGCTCGATCTTCAAGGGTATGATTTTATTCTTTATCTTTTCGTTTAATTAATAATTGTGTATAAAGGGTGATCCGGGTATATGGTTTGTAAAATTTTAAAACTCTAATTTTTACACGCTTCCGCTTATTTTTGCAATTTGATTGCGTTCATAATATTACAAACCTAATGAAGGCATCGAGCCAAACCTTTATGCGAATTATTATTTGTTATAATTTGATATGTATATTGATATGTGTTTAGAACAATTTAATTGGGCATAATTTTATTGTATGAAATTTAAAAAAAAAAAAAAAAAAAACCTGCCACGCCATTTTTTTTTAAAACTTTCAAAGGAAAGAGAATCATGTTTTTTTTTTATATATGGCAGATTTTTTTTTCTTTAAAAAAAAAGGTACACGTGCTAAAAAAAACGTGAACAGTTTTTTTTTCGCATGGCTATGTACCAAGAGAACCGTTTACTGGATGTCACGAAAATCAAGGATTCTTGTTTTGGTGATGACTTGCTGGATTTAAAAGGAAGCAATCAAGGGAATCACGTGCTTGAAAAAAAGTTTCAAGGAAATTTTAAAGGTTGCACGGAAATTGTTGCACGGAAATTGGGATATATATATATATATATTATAATATTCTGCTATTATTATTATTATATATATATTTTCATTTATTTTATAATTAAAATAAAAAGTTTATTTTAATTTTAAAATAAAGATTTATTTTAATATTAAAATAAAAGAGTTTATTTTAATCTTAAAATTAAATTTCATGCTAACTAATTAGAGTTGGAATTGGATTCCATGATAACTAATTGGAGTTGAAATTGGATTCTAGATTTCATATTATTCAAAATAAAAGAGTTTATTTGTGAATAGGAAAGAGAATCCTAATTTCCTTAAATAAAGGAGTTTATTTAGATATGAAATAAGATTTCATATTATTCAAAATAAAGGAGTTTATTTGTGAATAGGAAAGAGAATCCGTGTTTCCTTTAATAAAGTTTTTTTAATATGGAATTGGATTCCATAATTAATTAAAATAAAGGAGTTTATTTTGATTAAAGATTTTGATTAAAATAAAATAGTTTATTTTATTCAAAATTGAATAAATTAAAATAAAATAGTTTTATTTTGATTTAAATTTGGATTAAAATAAAGGAGTTTATTTTGATTCAAAATAGATTTTATACTAACTAAATTTGCCCATTAAATGATATCAATATATATATTAAATGTTTATTATTCATAAGATGAATGTTATTTATTGATGCATATGATGATGTGTATGATAATAAATGGGATTGATTATGGACTATCGACCAATGTGATTGGATTTCATTTCATTGGATGCACGAATGTATGGGTTTTATTAAATGGGGTCTCACAGTACCTGCCTTCTCTAATTTTTCTTAATGTAAATTCTATCTCCTCCTATGTACTTCCCTTCGATCACGATCAAGGTTTCTATTTATTTTAAATAATTTTGTAATAGGAATTGTTAGAATTAATTTTGAAAAATTGGAGATCAAGGAGCAAGGAGCGCTTGAAGACCCGTTTGTAATGGAGCCCGGTTTAAATGTAATAGTTATATTTAAATATTATTTCTTGCACCCCTAGGGTTTGACCTTTTGGTTCACTTGGTGGTTCTAGTGAACCAAACTAGAATAAAAGCCCATAATCAATTCTTCGTAGAATATAGTATTCTATATGTGCATGCTTATACTATATATATTATATATTATGCAAACATGCTTCGCATGTTCATTAATATGACGCGTATTTTATATATATATGTTCATGCGCGCTAAACAAGATGAGACAAATTAATAACAAACCCCTCAATTTTTATATTAAGTCCTAAAGCGCTCAAAGATATTTGGAATATCGAACGTCGCTTTCTAGCATGATAAAAATTAATAGAGTATTAAATATTTAATATGAGTTTGTTGTGTCACCACAAGGCAAGTATTAAGTATTTAAGATGTTAATTTATCACATTTGATGCTTATAAAGAAAATTGAACAATATTGTTTTGTTGTGTCACCACAATGATGATATTTTTTTCTTTTTTGAATATATGGAGTGCTAGGTCGGGACTTAACTTTGGATAATTTTGATTCTGGATGTGCCACCACTTGATCAAAATAATCTAAGAGGCAAAAAGAAAAGGAGTTGCATAGTTGATGTAATTGACAAAAGTTGTCTACCTATTTATTTATATATAGTTTGTTGTGTCACCACAAAGGCTATATACATTTGAAATGGGATCCTTATTCTCACTAGCAAATCTTTAATTAGATTTTATTAGAACTATATAAGTGAGGGTAATATAGTTTGAAGAAAATAGTGGAGATACCAATTTAAAACAAGACCTAAATTATTTTAGTAATTAATAAAAGAATGTATGTTAAAATGTTGTTAATTACAAATTCATTTACGTAATTTTACAATGTCTAAATTACTATCATCATAAACATATTTGATGTTAATTAACCGCATCAATTACTCGGATTGGTTAAGGAATTTGAGAATAGTTCTCATGGTTGAAAAGCTATCTTATGTCCATAATATGCCTATCCTCGCAATGGTTGCGATAATGCCTCCTCGAGAAAGAGATTGCTACTTTTAGAAAGTGGCAAGATGATGATGCAATTAGCTCAATGCATCATGCTCGCATCCACGAGTAACGAGCTTCAGCGTCAGCATGAAACTATGGATGCTCCTACTATATTCCTGCACATCAAGTAGTTGATGGTGAGGAAAGTAGGACTGATAGATATCAGATATCTAAGGAGCTCTTCCGATCTAGAATGGCCAATGGCACTATAGTTCAGACAAAAAGTTCTTAACATAATCAATTTGATTGATCAATTAGGACAACTGGTTTTGTCATGGATGGAGAGTTGAGCCAAGATTTGATCTTGCACTCACTCCTTGACTCCTTTCACATTATTGTTGTGAATTTTCATATGAACAAGCTAGATATCACCCTCGCCGATTTGCTTAACATATTGAAAAATGTTGAGTCACTTTCCAACCAAGAAAGATCAAGTCTTACCGGTAGGGCCAAGGATCTTCCGAAAAGAAGAACGATTCAAAGAAGGTAAATAGAAGGCATAAACAAAGGATAATAAGAACAAAAGCGACACGGATAGCATAGGAGCTTGCTTCCACCGCAATAAGCCCTGACATGGAAAGAAACTGCAAGAAGCATCTTGCAGAGGCTAACCAAAAAGCTTAGTGAAGTTTCTTACATAATACGCTTTTGTTCATGATTGAAATAAATTTTTCTTTAAGTCAGGTTCTACTTGGGTATTAGATACCGACTTTGGTTATCATAAATATAGATTTATGAAGAGACCAAGCAGAAGTAGAAAGTTAAATAAAGATAAGTAATCCTATGTGTGGAAAATGAAGCAAAGGTTGCTGCATTAGCTATAGAAACTTATATTTTAGCACTGCATACGGGCAAATCTATTAAGTCAATAAGTTGTTATTGTATTCCAATTCTTGTTAGAAACATTATTTCCATTTTATTGTTGGACAATGAAATCTTTGGTATTATATTTAAGAACAATTATTGTTCTATTTATAATAATAATGTTTTGTATAGAACTGGAATATTACTTAATAAATTTTGTATACTTGACTTACATGAAAATAATTTTGCATATTGAACAAACTAGTATAAGAAAAGGAGATGATCATTCAAAGAGTTGAATGTGTGTATTTGCTGAAATACAAGTGTGAATTATTTGAAAGGTTCAAAGAATTCAAAAGTGAAACAAATTGACAAAGTATTAAGATTCTTTGATTAGATCAAGGAATAAATACTTGAGCAATAAGTTTCTAGATCATCTCAAATGGTTTTCTCATATTGGACACCTCATGATACGTAATAATTGATTGATGTATCTGAAAGGAAAAATCATACCTTGTTGAACATGGTATACGGTCCAAAATGATTTTATCGACATTCCAAATCCTTTCAGGATCATGTCCTAGAAATGGTCCGCATATCTACGAAAAAGGTAACCTCAAAATCGGCCCCAAGACTCCATAAAAGTTATGGACAGGGAGGATTCCTAATCTTAAGTATGTTAAGATAAGGGGTTGTCCAACTTATGTGAAAAGGTTTCAAAGGATAAGCTTGGGACAAGATTTGACAAGTGTCGATTTGTGGGACATCCTAAAGTAAGTTTAGGGTATATGTTCTATAATCCTACTTAGCGAAAGGTGTTTGTTGTGAAACACGCTTCCTTCTAAGATAAAAGTGTTTATCATTAAAAGGGGCTAGTGGGAGGATAATAGATCTTGAAGAGTTCAAGAACCACAAAATACTATAAGTCAAATAAGAGGAACCTGTAGATAATTCTATTATACCACAAACCGAATCGTAAATGAATAGTAATCTTTGAAGATACCTAGGAGGTATGGATTCATCATGGATGATGATGATGAGGTACACATCATAGAAGATTATGATCCAGAGTTACATTCGATGAGGTAAGACTTCTAGTGTGTACAAAAGGGTTAGTGGGAGCGTCGTGAAATTTCTAGTATTATATGTTGATATACTACGGATGAGGAATAACTTATCAATGCTACAATCAGAAAAGATAAAGTTGTCTAAACATTCCTCCATGAATGGTTTGGGAAGTGTATCTTAATTGGGGATAAAATCTATATTGATAGATACAAGAGGATGCTCGACTTAACCCAAGGAACGCATATTCATTTGATGCTAAAGTCGTTTAGCATGGAAAACTCCAAGAGATGTCTCATGTCGATGAGCTATGGAGTGTATCTCTTAATAGTCCCCACAGACTCTCGAAAAGAGAGGTCGCATGAGTGACAATCATGTATGCAATGAAATGTACGAGACCCGATGTTGATCACCATATTATGGAGAAGTTCACTATGAGTCTGTGAAAAACATCTTAAAGTGCTTGACCGACACTAAGGATGTGATCATATTCATGGTGGGTCCAAATTAAAACTAGAGGGCTTAATGGACTCAAGTTTTTCGAATGCAGACCAAGACGATGAGAAAATTCACTTTAAGGTAAAGTGTTACCATGATCGCAGTGCGTTGAATTGGAAAGGTTCCAAACAAAGAAAGAGTTGCCGGGTTTAGTGATAAAGACAAAGTATATAGCTATAAATGAAGTCGCAAGTTGATTATTTGGATTAAAAGTTCATTACGAACTAGGAATAGTTCCTAAATCTCATCTTGGATCTAAACATGTGTTGTGGCATTTTATTTGATTATTAGAATCATTGAAAGATGGGAAATCACTATAGAGATAGTGGACTCTCATGAACAACATTACATATCCATTAACTAAAAGCTTATCCAACAGCAGGATAATCGCCACTTAGAGAAGAAGAGTATGAGATACCATGACGATTGGCTTTAGTGCAAGTGGGAGATTGTAAAGTAGTATGCACACAAACGTCAATCATGTTTGATGATAAAGCATATACTTTGTAACAATCTTATTCATTTATTAATAAAAAGTATTAAAGGCTTTTAATTATCTACACGATGTTTTTTTATAATATGTGATAAACTCATAGTTTTAAGCAATGCTTTTAGAATAATGATGATGATCATTCTAATGAGATCTAAATTCTTAGAAAGCTTAAAACTAAAATAGTTCCCAATCATTGGATTACTAAATTGGGATTAGTGAATCCGGATAGATTGGTACATACGCTGTTTTTGCTTTCATTGGATGAGGATGATTGATCTCATGATCATTTGTGTGGAGACACTAAAGCAAGTATGTAGGTGCTTATTAGAGAATAAGTTCATTTGAGCGTGGGCTCATTGAGGAATACCTAATGGAGTTTTACTTTTTTCGTCAATAGGAATTCTCGTAGTGATAGTAGTACAAGTGATCCTTAGACTTGAGATCATCATAGTATCTTATGTATGATGAGTTATACTTTGACTTATTCCTTAAGACCCTTAGGGTATATCAAAGGGTATGCATGGGTATAATAAGTTGTACATGGAGATAATGTATGATCAATAAAGAATTTACCACTTTTATTAAAAGAAGAGAAATGTCCTATGTGATTCGATAAATGACAACCCAAAGAGTCCTTGGTTAAGGCGAATGAAATTAGAAAGGAGTTTCTAATTTGCATTATTTGGTGTTGTGCATTTAAGGATCGAAATACATATAATTAAATAAAATAAGACTTGACAGTAATTCCATGTCTTATATTTAATTGGGACATTGTATGGTGGAAGGATTGAATTGTACGGTAACTATTTACTCAAAGGTTCTTTTATGATTAATGTTGAAATCTATATTATCCGGAAAGTCGTTGATCGCTAGGAGGCTTATCCCTATTGTAGAATAAATATTATTTATTTAAATAAATTAATTGTTTAATTTATTTATTTAAATAAGATTAGAATTGTTCTAATTGATTTATTCACAACCGGTTTAATATGGAGAACCTAAAGGGTCACACCATAAAAGGAAGAATAATTATTTAAGAAGTTAATGGCATAATCGTAATAATATGTTAAGTATATTTAATTTAATCTATGGTGATAGAATAAATTAAATAGCTTAATATTTATTATTTAATATTTTAGAAATATTAAATATAAATTAATAAGAGGAGTCTTATTAATATTATTATAATTATTATTATTTTAATTTCTAAAAGAGTTTAGGAATTAATTTAATATAAGTACTTTCATTTATTCCTAATAGATTAGGAGGAAAATTAATTAAAGGAGTTTAATTAATTATGCCTAATAAGATTAGGGAGCCCATTTAATTAAAAGAGTTTAATTAAATAATACCTTATTTTAATAGGGTTACTTGATATCTTTATAAGAAGAGTCTTATATCGGATATCAAGACTACGTAATAATTCCAATGGTTGGAAGTGCGCTCCTTTTCTATAGAGATAGAAAAACTAGGGTTTAGCCAACCACCCATCTTCTTGAATCCTTCTTTCTTCCTTGGTGGATCACCTCTGAGAGGCCAAACACTTGGGTGGCTAACGTTGATCGAAAGGAAGGAACCAAACCCTATGAATTCAAGTTGAGCGAAAGGATTTGGAGGTGAACGTGTACACGAGGAATCTCGATCTTCAAGGTATGATTTTATTCTTTATCTTTTCGCTTAATTAATAATTGTGTATAAAGGGTGATCCGGGTATATGGTTTGTAAAATTTTAAAACTCGATTTTTACATTTTTAGCTTATTTTTGCAATTTGATTGCGTTTCATGAATATTACAAACCTAACAATAATCATTCCAATCAATAGTACATCTATGCACGTAAGCCACAAATGACTTTTATCACAATATATGCATGAGGATGATGACAATGATATAAGAATTCAATTAAAGGAAAGCAAATGATAAATTTTAAAGATTTATAACTTAATTTATCCGAATTCAATAATGTCCAAATTGTCAACAATCTTGCTTATGAGTAAAATAATATTTCATCAAAATGATTTGGACAAAAAGAAATCAATTTTTGTGAAATAATTCCCGGTTAATAGTACCTTAGTGAATAGTACCAAGTGAATAGTACTTCGTGAATAGTACCAAGTGAATAGTACTCGTGAATAGTACTTTATGAATAGTACCCATAAATAGTACTTTGTGAATAGTACCCCGTGAATAGTACTTTGTGAATACTACCATAAAAATGAATACTACTCATGGACAGTACTCCGGCATGAAAAGCTTAAAATTTAACAAGAATGTGCAGAAAATATCCTTGTGAAACGATACTAGATGAAGCGCAAATTTCAAGGATATTCTACTAATTTCACAAAGTATAGAAGCAATACTTTAACAAAATGAGGGTATAATCAGGAATACGAGACGAAATAATATTACTCACATACTATAGAGTATGGAAGACAATATTATTCCTATGAATACTGAAAAAAATAATATCCCTTACCTCAGAAGAAGATTGGATAATGGAATAGTGAGGTAGCAGACTTCTCTTCTACTTTCTCTTTAAAGCTTCTCTCTCTATAGCTTCTCTTTCTATAATTTCTCTTGTGAGTCTTAGTGAATTGGTGAGAATGAAAGAAGAATGAGCTTCTATTTATAGGAAAACATAGTTTTAGATAATTTACACGTTTTGGGGCTCAAAATATTACAATTATAATACCTTCATCTTTTCTTTTATTTTTAATTTAGTCCTGCAAGTATTATCAAACTTGCACCACCTCCCCTAATAGTACATCTTGTGAATCAATAGTACAATCATGTGAATAAATAGTACAATCATGTGAAAAAATTAATTACAATATAGTACCTTCATCTATACCTCCATTTTTAATTTAGTCATGCAAGTATTATCAATCTTGCACCACCTCCCCTATTAGTACATGAATGTGAATTAATAGTACACACATATAAACAAATAGTTATAAGCATGTGAATTAATAGCAATTAATTGCTCATTTATCCGATTAATTACCCGATTGGTCAATATAACCTCCAGACATCCATTATTATCGAAATAGATGTCGATTTCCACTAACACTAATAATCCCAACACAATGGAAATATCAATTTCATCTTTAATTAACACGAACTTATTTATCATTAATATTATAACTCACAATATTTAATAACCAGATCATTCTCAGGAAAGAGGGGGCTTTCCAATAAGGATTTCTTCCTATTCGCGCGCAATTAGGTGACCAAACCTCTCATTGACAGAACTTTCTAGACATTGTCAATATTACAAATAATATGAATAACTTTGTCGTCTCAATTATTGATTTAATAATATAAAATATTATGCAGATGATACTATGACAATAATTGAATCAATAATATGAAAGATATTATCTGACAATTATCAGTAGCAATAATTGAGTATAATGAAAGTGACTTCTCACGTAAGCATCAATAATCAATACCGTAAATTGTCTACTTATGAAACCACGCCAGACATCGTATTTTACCACCACGCGGGTAGTTCAACGGTAAAACTTTTGTCATTATTTTATAAAAAATAATTATGTCATTTTTTAACTACTGACAATACTTCATTTGTGGGGTCCACTAATAATTATCTTAGTCATCTGAATATTTCTGTTAAAACTAATATTCCCCACCAATCGAATATTATATAACCACTTGCTTACTTTGCAAAATTTGTAAATAATATCCACAACTATAACATTATATCAAATCCATACCATAATATTCAAAAATATATTTCGAGAAAAATAAATCTTTATTCATAAAAGTTGGGGTCTTACATGTTCAACTCAACAAAAAGGCCAAGAACATTTTGTTCCAATCCTTAGAAGATGATCTGTTCGAAAATGTGGTCAATATCAAAACAACAAAGGAGGTTTGGGAATCATTGCTCATCATGCATGAAGGAACAGAAGAAGTCAGAGAAAACAAACAATCTCTCCTGACTCAGCAATATGAAATGTTTGCACACGTTCAAGGAGAAAACGTCACTGCCACCTATGAGAGATTCAACGTACTGCTCAACTCTCTACGAACTTATGGAAAAATCTATTCAAATAAAGATCTAATCATTAAGTTCATGAGAGCCTTACCAAGAAAGTTGGATGCCAAAACCACTACTATTAGAGAGTCAAAGAATCTCCATGAAATGATTGTTCAATAGTTATATGGCAACCTTCTTACATACGAACAGGAGCTGACTCAACGAACAGAAACTCTATTTGAAGGAAGAAAGAAGGATAAGGGTGTTGCTCTCAAAGCAACTGACAACATCTCCAATATTAATGCTGAAAATGACTCTGACTATGACGAAGATTATGATGAGGACTTTGCAATGCTGGTGAAAAGACTAAGAAGGTTCATGCGTCAAGGCAGAATCAATAAACCAAAGAAAGTCAACAACTATAGCAGCTAGGAGCAGATAAATGATCTATGCTACAACTGCAAGAAACCTGGCCATTTCATTGCAAGTTGTAACAAACCTCTTAGAGAAGAACTGAAGAAGAAATCACATTCAAAGAAGGAATTCAAAGGCAACAAAAGGAAAATCATGAAGTAAGTATAGATGAGGTATTTGACTTTAACTCTCCTGATGTTGACATTGATGATTTAAGAACTGCACTGCATGGCATAACATCTGATCTGTATAAATACATGAAATGGTTCAGAGTTCTGTCCAAGGATTATTCACTTCTTCAAAAGGAAAAAGAGAAAGTTCAAGAAGAACTGGAAGCAGCCCTTCTAAGTGCTGACTCTCTCTCCAAGTTTGAAGCTGAGAATAAGCTCTTAAAGCAGACCAATGAGCTTAATGCACAAAGAGAGTCAAGTCTAACCTCTAAAATTGAGGAACTAGAAAAGACAATCTCTATATGGATTAAATCCTCTTCATCCATGGACTCCCTGATCTCTAGCCAGAGAAGTGTCTCTGACAGAACAGATTTAGGCTTTGGGGAATCCACCTCAGAGCTATGTGTGGAAAAGGTAAAGGAAACTAGCACTAGTAATGCTTCAAGTTTTAGTAGAGGCATTATATTTGTGAAATCCTCACAGAAGGAAGAACCAGTCCAACCATGCTCTTCTGATTCAATCCATATTCCAAGGAATAAAGGATCTCATGCTGGCCTAGGTTTCAGAAAAGAGAAGAGTAACCTAGCCACTACTTTCCAACCTCGAAAGATCGTAGAGTCGAGTAAAATCAACTCCACGAACCAACTGGGAAGGAACAATAGAGGAAAGGTACACTCATCTCAAATCATGAAAGATAAGGACACATGGAAGAAGGAGAATCAGTTTAACAGAAGGATGACTAAGAACCCACAAAAGTCCAATTGGAGGAAGAATCCTCATACACACACAAGCATGCATCATATTAGATGTTTTGTGTGCAATAAGGTTGGTCACAAGGCTACAATATGCTATTATAATCCTATACATGTGAGACCCAAAGTCAAGTAGATTTGGGTTCCCAAGGGTACTAATAAAGTAAGACCCATGCAATTATAGGTACCAAAATGAAAGTTTAATGTTACAACAGGAATAAAGCTCCATGATCACAACATGGTATCTGGACAGTGGATGCTCAAGGCACATGACTGGGAACAAAGCCCTTATGTCTAACTACATAGAGAAGGAGGACCCTCAGTCATCTTTGGAGACAATGGCTCTGGCAAGACAAGAGGATATGGCTCACTTTCGGAATGGTGCGGTGTTCACAAGAAAGTGGCTCTGTGGAAGGACTACAACACAATCTTCTAAGCATAAGCCAACTCTGCGACAAGGGTCATCAAGTAACATTCCTCAACAATCAATGTCAAGTCAGAGATCTGAAGACATCCGCCATAAACTGACCGAAACAAGAGAAGGAAATGTCTACACTATAAATCTTGGTCAACTAAGCTCAGACAAGATAATACGCTTTCTGGCTAAAGCATCTGAAGAAATGAGCTGGCTATGTCATAGAAGACTGTCTCATCTCAACTTCAAGAGCATGTCTAAACTGGCCTCAAAGGATCTAGTTGCAGGCTTGCCCAATTTTAGCTTCGTCAGAGAAAGGCCTTGTAATGTTTGTCAGCTTGGAAATCAGACTAGAAGCTCATTTAAGAGCAAAACTACCAACTCAATTGATAAACCCCTGCAGTTGCTTCACATGGATCTATTTGAGCCAATTCTAACAACGAGCCTTGGAGGGAAGAGATACTCACTAGTTGTAGTGGACGACTACAGCAGATTCACATGGGTGTTCTTTCTAACCTCGAAAGATGAAAAAAGCTCCCAACTAATCAAGATGTTCAGACTAGAGGTGAACGAGAAAGGGGATAAAATTAAAGCAATAAGAAGTGATCATGGCAGAGAATTTGACTTCTCTGAAATGGACCAGTTCTGCACAGACAATGGCATCAGTCACAACTTCTCAGCTCCACGAACTCCTCAACAAAATAGAGTAGCTGAAAGAAAGAACAGAATGTTGATAGAGGCTGGAAGAACTCTACTAGCGGCAACCCCATCCTTTGAATACTTTTGGGCGTAAGTCATCAACACTTGCATGCTACACTCAGAATAGATCACTGATACACTCTACGATTAAGAAGACTCCCTATGAACTGTGGAAAGGAAGAAAGCCAAATGTCAGCTACTTCCATGTATTCGGCTGTGCATGCTACATTCTCAACAATGGGAAGTAGTATTTGTCAAAGTTCTAACCCAAGTCAGACGAAAGAATCTTTCTTGGGTATGCCACAGACAGTAAGGCCTACAGAGTGTTCAACAAGAAAACACTGAGTGTTGAAGTCTTGATTCACATCATCTTTGATGAGACAGACTTAGACACAATAGTGCCTCAAGACACTACGATCGACAGTTCAGACATTACGAACGAGGTCGTCGAGCTCAACACTACGATCGTAGTTCCAGATAATGAAATCGCTGAGCAAGGAAATGAGATCGTAGAGAGGCCTACGCAAGACAACGAACCTCCACATCAAGGAGCAGAAATTAATCTTGAAGATCTCAGACAAGAAGGCATCAGGATAGATGTCCCGACAGAAAATAGATGGGCAAGAGATCACACTTAAGACTTAATCATTGGAGATCCTAGTGCAAGAGTCAAAACAAGAGCTGCCACCCAAAATGAATGTTTCTATCTAAGCTTCCTGTCACAAATGGAACCAAAGAAGATAGAGAATGCTATAGAAGACTCCAGCTGGATAGAAGCCATACAGGAAGAACTAAATCAGTTTGAAAGAAGCAAAGTATAAAGATTGGTCCCAAGACCAAAGAGTCATCCTGTCATTGAAACCAAGTGGGTCTTCAGAAACAAGATGGATGAAGATGGAGTAATAACCAGGAATAAGGCAAGACTAGTGGCCAAGGGTTACTCTCAGGAAGAAGGCATTAACTACGATGAGACATTTACACCTGTTGCCAGACTAGAAGCCATCAGAATATTCCTTGCCTTTGCTGCTCATATGAAGTTCAAAGTCTTTCAGATGGATGTCAAAAGTGCATTCCTAAATGGTGAACTTCAAGAAGAAGTATATGTAGAGCAACCTCCAGGTTTCATCAATCCATCTCTTTCTAATTATGTCTATAGATTAGACAAAGCCTTATATGGTCTTAAAAGTATTGACATAACTCAATACAGAGGTATGATAGGCTCTCTTCTATATATGACTGCCAGTAGGCAAGACATAATGTTTGCAACATGCATATGTGCTAGATTTAAAGCTAATCCTAAGGAATCATACTTAACTACTGTAAAAAGGATTTTCTGGTACCTCAAGGGAACACCTCACTTGGGGATTTGGTATCCCAAGGAGTCCTTCAACTTCGGAGGCAAATTTCTATGTAATATTGCACTACATTCCTCCGTTAATGCCACAGTCTCATAGTCATCAAACTTCTTCCTCCTTAATAGAATACCCTTCATAAACTTTGAATAACTCGACATCTATTCTAGGGCTTTTGCGAATGAGATGTTAATCTATAATTTCTTGAAGATTTCCAAAAACTTTGAGAACTGCTTATCCAATTTCTATTTTTTTCACTCTCTGCTAAAATGGTGGTGGAAGACAGACAACTGGCTCAACATCTTCCTGATTCTTGTCCACTTTCTTGTCCTCACCCTGCTTTTCTTCACTTTCTTTACATATTTTCTTGGTAAATTTTCTGCACTTTATCCCTCAAGATGTATTCCACTTCTTAATGTGATTGCTTGACACTGTTCATGATTTCCCCTCGGATTCTTCTCTGTGTCACTCGATAAAGTCCCTTGAGGTCTGTTATTCAATGCCAACGCAAGTCGCTTGTGTTTTCATAGCTGCCTCATTACCCGATATGTACTTCAACAACAGCTCTTCCACATCTGACTTTTTCTCTTGCTGCGGAGCTGACTGTTGATACTGATTTTGGAAACTAGGGGGATAGGATTGTTGTGGAGCATGCTGATTTTGATTATTAATCCACGAAAAGTTTGGATGGTTTCTTTCCCCCGGGTTGTAGGTATTTTGGTACAGATTTTGAGGTATTCTATAATAGCTACCTACAAACTGAACTGCAGCTGGATTGATGGCACACTGCTTTGTCAGATGTTCCCCAGCAGACAATTAACAAACATATGCCACCTGCTGAACTTGTGCACCTGTGAGGGTATCCATTTTCTTTGACAACACTAAAATCTGAGCTGCTAGGGCTGTCACTCCATCTACCTCTAACACCCTAGCTGCCTTCGGTCGTGTCATTCTTACTGTGGGCCACTGGTAGTTGTTAGCTGCCATTGCCTCAATCATATCATACGCTTCCTCAAACCGTTTAGCCATAAAAGCTCCCCCAAATGCTGCATCAATACTAGTCCTCAGATTACTGTTCAACCCGTTGTCGAAGGTATTCATCTACAGCCACTTGGGTAGTCCATGATGTGGACACTTCCTTAGCAATTCCTTATACCTTTCCCAAGATTCATATAAAGACTCCCCATGCTGCTACTCAAACATCGTAATCTCATTCCTCATCTTAGCAGTCTTTGCTGATGGGAAAAAATTGGCTAGGAATTTCTGAGCAAGGTCATCCCAAGTTGTAATTGACCCTGGCGGTAGATAGTGTAACCAACTATTTGCCTTATCCCGCAATATGAACGGAAACAAACAAAGTCTAACTGCATCATCAGATACCCTATTATACTTAAAGGTATCATAAATCTCCAGAAAGCTAACCAAATGCTCATTTGGATCATCATTGGCCAATCCCCCAAACTGTACTAAATTCTATATCATCTAAATGGTTTTAGGCTTGATCTCAAAGTTATTCACTGTAATCGCAGGCCTGTTAATGTTTAACTGAATTTTAGTAACCCTGGGAGTAGCATAGTCCCTGTAGACACTCGAAATTTTCTACACACCTGTCACTGACATTTCAGGAGAGCATGTTTGTCTTTCAAAGATAACCCTGAAAGACAGTTCACATCAAAATCGGATACTATTGGAAGTTCAGTCTCAGCCCTGGAACATACACCGGGAGTAACAGTTCCAACTTCGGAGATAACCCCGAGGCATGCAGATACAATACTAGAAATTCCACCAGAGAAGACCGATTAATCTCGGAGATAACCCCGAGGTATCCAGTCTCAGTCCCAACACCGGGAATAGCTTTAACCCACCTTAGTGATAACCCCAAGGAAGGCAGTTGCAGTTCCGGAGATAACCCCGGAAATGCTTGTTTCAAATGTATGCAATCAGCTTCAACCTCGACGCTCACACCGAGGCACTCAGTACCAGACCCAGAGATAACACTGGGGAAGACATGCACACCTCAAAGATGACACTGAGGACCTTCAACACTTGCAACAATCCAATTTCAGCGATAACCCTGAGCAACGTCTACTTTATTAGCCCAAACAGGAGATAACCCCGGTGAGGGGCAAAATTGTCATCTTGCCACCTTAACGCCACATAGCGCCATCTCAACATTTCATACATACATTTCTACACAACAATGTCCCACAAGAATCAAGGAGGTCCAATCTCGAGTGACTATTACGCAGGGTAACAGATAAAATTTGAAGCTTGAAGACCAGAGGGCACCGTCCCATCTTCCTGACTTCGTACAACCTTTAATCCCAAGTCATTGCATAATTCTCGACAACGGTGGTCCGAAATAGGTCATACATACCTCAATCGGATGCCCGAATTGCAATTCTGAAAGTTCGAGCGGACATTACAGTCCATGCGTGCACGTACTTTGAGACGAAGTGGCCCGCGAAGCCTGGGGCAACCCGGCCAGCTGCAGGTACAACTACAGCTAAGCGCAGGTACACCTGCGGCTTCCCCCTCTATAAATAGAGGGCTTGGGGTGGCCATTTTTAAGAGAAAAAGGCGAGGAAGCCCTGTCAAATTTGCTCTGTACTCACCCTATACTGAGTGCTTTCTCATTTTAAACAACTGTGAGCTCACATATAGCTACTTTTGTACTGGTGGGAGCTGAGTGTTCATCCCTTTAAAGATATAGAAGTCTTCTTTGGCAGCCCACTGTAAGGCTTCTCACATACTTTAAAGCATTTCTCTTCATCTTTGCACACACCCTTCTTCACGTTGAGAGTGTGTTATGTGTGTGTTTTCCGGACTTCGGTCCGTGGTTTTATTTTAGTTTGTAAATACATATATATTTATATATATATATATATATATATATATATTTATATATATGTACTAACATTATCGAGTTATGCCTCGATTGAGCCTGAACTTGATGCAGGCGTTTATTTGCTTTAATATATATATATATATATATATATAATACATATGTCGAACTTTGTTCGATGAGCCTAGACTTATGTCTGGAGGCGTTTATTGCTTTCGCTTTATATATATATATATATATATATATATATAAATCAAGTGTCAAACTCTTGTTAGATGAGCACTGATTTTACATCCTAGCGTTTAATTGCTTATATATATATATATATATATATATATATATATATATATATATTACATTTATATATAAGAACTGCTTGTCGAACTACATTCAATGAGCACTAATTTTACATCCGGTGCGTTTATATTATATATATATATATATATATATATATATATATATTTTCGTCCGACTTGGAGTTTACTTAAGTGGTGATTGATCGCTTTTACGACTTTCTTTACGTTTAATTCACTTTGGAGTTTCCTCCGTGGCGGTTGATAGCTTTTACACTTTATTTACATTTTCCGATCCCCATGGAGGTGCTTCGTGGTGGTGATCATGTCTGTATATATATATTTACTGACTTTTATATATATATATATATATATACTTGCTTTTATATACAAATTATGCATCATGTGAGCCTAGGAATCATGTGATCACAGATTGATCTATTGGATCTAGATTCGGTTCCGTGATGGACATTTTCAATATATGTTGACTTGTAAATTTATTTGCGGTGTCTGAGATTTCCTCATATGGTTTTCATACCCACGAGGAGTTCAGCATCATTTTGTACATTATTTTCTTATAGATGCTTCGCATCTCAAAAATAAAAAAATAATCAAGCTGAACACTTAATAAAATGGAAGTGAAAAAGGTCTCAATTACTATTGAGCACATGGGTTTGAAAAACCTCTTTTATAAAATATCACTGCCATATCTTGCTTAAAATTGAATTTTTACATAAATTCAAACCCTGTGTATATAGGTGCGAACGAGGCCTCACACTACTTCCAAATAAACAGCACATTGACCCACACACACATACACACATTCATATAATAGTTTCTTAAAAAGTGGTGGTCACCGTGGTAACACGGATGTCGAAAGTGCCTAACACCTTCCCTCCACATAATCAAGTCCCCGGACCCTAAATGAATCTCGGTTTCACCGACACGTTTAGCAGTGTCACATCACTAGGTCAATGTGCAAACCTTTTCTCGGTTGTATTAGTACAACAATTTAAAAAACCAATTGGCGACTCTTAACAGTCCATCGTCGACATTATATATGTCGGACCTTTTTCACTTGTTTTTTCAAACAAATCTCACCTAAAATGAGAACACCAAAGAACAAGTAACGAAAAGGGACAACTAAAAATCCCGACGTCGACAGGTGGCGACTTTGCTGGGGACTCCAGTAAGAGGACTTAAGCCGCTATTACAAGCTTTTCAAAACTGGTATATGTCTGTGTGTGGATGTTGCATTTACATTTATGATGAATGTGTATGAATGCATTTACTTATTGCACTTAGTGCTTCACACCATATCTACTTGTGATATTAGTGCTTCGCATATGTCATCATTTTCATACGGTGAGAAGCGATGTATGTGAATGTATGTTGTTTGGTCCCTCCACCAGGAGGCTATCCTGTCGATGTTTGATTACTGGACTCATAGGAAGACTAATTCCAACGAGGCTCAGGAAAGGCACCACCCAAATTCGCTCCAGTTGAAAGACCAGATTAACTTCTCGTTGAGTAAATTGCGATGATTTAGGAACCTTCATGCCAAAAAGCCACGAGAGTAACCTAAGATAGGTCAGCCTCTGATAAACCCAACACGGAGGAAAGACTCTTCATACTTTCTCATTTTAAATTACTCGTAAAGTCAATTACTTGTAATTTCATTCCATATTCATCTCCATATAATGAGAAATATGAAGAAATGTGTATACATATATGTTTAAATTAACATGTTGTCATGTATTATAAACAGCTAACATCCGTTTTGCAGGATAAAATTCCTAAAACGGACACATCACGTAGCATGTTAATATTTACACATTCCCTAAAGACTAAACTATGCAAGTCTTTCGCAGGGAAACAATCGGACCTACTACCCGATAAAAATCCAAAAAAGTCGTGAGCCTACAGTCAATTATGTCATCATCCGACCAGACTAACCTTAATCCAGTTTCTCACAAAGAATTTGACGGATTAAGCAAACAAATCACAGATTTGGCTATTCTGCTTAAAGAACTACACCAGTTTACTCAGGGTCCAAAGATACCCATACATTCTGAATCCTCTATACAAGGGGGAACTCAAGCCATTACGATACCTGAACTGCAGTTGGATATGACCAACAAAATTCATGATGCCACCCATCTCACAGGAGAT
Source organism: Panax quinquefolius (assembly GCA_020205615.1). Classification (NCBI taxonomy): domain Eukaryota; kingdom Viridiplantae; phylum Streptophyta; class Magnoliopsida; order Apiales; family Araliaceae; genus Panax; species Panax quinquefolius. The sequence continues at coordinate 122,014,826 of CM035172.1, read as the reverse complement.
CCCGACACCGGTGACATTAGAAAGAAAATCCTTCAAATGGAAGAAACCCTTTGTGCTATCAAAGGAATTGGAGCACACGGGAGTGTTTCATATGCTGACCTTTATATATTCCTTGGTGTTCATTATCCAAAAAAGTTTAAAACTCCTGACTTCGAAAAGTATGACGGGTTAGGAGATCCTTATACACATTTGAAGGTGTTTATTGGAGAACTTGGATCTTATGTAGAGGACGAGAAGCTCAGAATGCAACTGTTCTAGAAGAGTTTGACTGGAGAAGCCCGTTCATGGTATACCAGATTAGACAACTCAAAGATCCATAGCTAGGAAGAGCTAGCACACGCCTTCCTCACACAATATAGCTTCCAATCTCAGATGGCTCCTGACCAGTACTAGATTACCAAGGTCAAGAAACAGTCTAATGAGTCGTTCAGAGAGTATGTTCAGAGGTGGAGGCGCCTTCTTTGCTCAAGTTATTCCTTCCATGATGAGAATCGAAAATGGTCATGACCTTCATGAGCATACTGAAAGCTCATTTCAATGAAAGAGTCTTATCCGGCATAGGTAAACCATTTTCTAAAATGATCAAACACGGGGAGATGGCCGAGATGGGATTGAAGTCAGGAAAGATTCAAGACCTAGCTGCCTTTAAAGCTGTTGCTGAGCACATCCAATCTGGAAATTATGGAAACAACCCCCGGAAGGTCCATAAAAAGAAAGAGGAGGATGTTTCCTTGATACTACAAGGTCAGAAAGACAATAAAAATATGCCTATCTAGAGGAGAAATTATACTCCTTTTCAAGCTCAGTCTTTGAATCATACATTACCAAAAGGTGGAGAAGTCAAACGCCCTCGAGTGTTCACACCCTTAGGGGCCTCACTCGAGAATATTCTCACTCTTCGACAACGCGAGAAGAAAATCATGCATCTTCTTCCACCACCAAACCCCTAATGGGAAGGGTTTCAATCTTTGCTTTCGAAAATGTGCTTATCATGTTGGGGGCACTGGACATGATACTCAAGATTGTTGGGCCTTGAAACACAAGATCCAAGACACGATAGACAATGGTGAGATCGTGGTCACCAAACCGATCAACCTCACGTGCAAGACAATCCTCTTCCTCGACACAAAGAAGAAGAGGTCAACATGATTAATTGGAGCAATGGATGAGTTCCAATTTCAACGGCGAGTCATCTCGAGACCACCAAAGATGGTGTTGACAAATGGGATTATGCCAAGTTCCGATTCATGAATGGAACGTAAGATGAAAGCTCTATGCAAGCAAATTGAAGCAATTAGGCGAGGCGGTGATATATCGACATCAAGTTACACACCAGGTTAGTCGACCAGAGCATGCTAGTCTCCTTCCTCTTGTCATGAATATTCCCTCATCACCTTCGAAAATGAAACACTTTGGAGGACAAAGTGACAAAGAGAAGCGAATGCTCAAGCTTCGTCGGGATTTTGCCAATAGAAGGGAATTTACATACCTAGGCCAACCTATGGAGGAAATCCTTCAGATGCTAATCAATGAAGGAAGGATCACTTCCTTCTACCTCCAATTAATCCCCGTTCAGGACGGTTCAATTCTGATGGAGTATGTCAATATCACTCCCATTCTCGCGGTCACAACCGACGAAGAATGTTGGGCACTCATACCACCTTATCCGAATCTAATTGATAAAGGGTGTCCTGCAACTAGCAGATGATGTTATTGTGCTACATGAGAGTGAGAATACCGGTCCCACTAAGTGGAAAGAATTGGTAGCAGTTATATCCACTGAGGCTGATGACATTGGCAAACCACTCCCAATATCACCAATTCAACTCAGAGGAAACAACAATCCTTTGAAAGTGCCTGCTCCAGAGCCAATCAACTTACCATGCAGAGCACAATATCCTATTGTCAGCTTACACAAAGTTCCATGGAATTATGTAGAAGCTGAAGGATCCACCTTGCATATAACTACTACAATGTCGAAGGAAAATCCAATGTATCTTCCCCAACGGGTGATGAAGTCTACCATCAAATCAAAGGGGAAAATACCCATAGAGAAGATTGAAAAATTCCTCCGCTATGGGTCATAACGAAGCTAAGGTGGTTTTAAGCTTAAGAGAAGCTCCACACCAAATTTCAATTTTGGACTTGGTTTTAACTTCCGAGGATCACCAGAAGATCTTATTGAAGGTTTTGGAAGAAGCCTATCTACCAAAATCAGTGGATGCGAAAAAATTTCAACAATTGGTTGGTCACATTTTCAACAACAATGTGATATCCTTCGCTGATAATGATATACCTCCCGAAGGGACCGGTCATTGCAAGCCGTTACACATTGTGGTCTTGTCCTCCGGGTATATGCTAGCTGGAATCTTGATAGATGGAGGTTCATCTCTAAATATCTGTCCATACACTACATTATTGAAGATGAATGTCAATCTCAACCAAATTCGGAGCAGCCATACGGTTATCAAAGCTTTTGATGGAGCCCGCCAGAATTCGGTCGGAGTAATTGAGCTGCCAATCGAAATTGGTCCCCCATACATTTTGTGTGTCTTTTCACATACTCAAGATAGATTCAGGATACAACCTTCTCTTGGGAAGACCGTGGATTCATATGGTCGGGGCAGTCCCCTCCACCTTTCATCAACAACTGAAATACATTATCAACAATAGCCTAGTCACGGTCAACGCTGAACCGGAATGTCCTCAACATAGTGACATACCATACATCAATGCCAATTCAGATGTTGAATCGGTCAGTTTTCATGCCTTGGAAGTTAGCAACACTCAGTACCAAGCTATTGGAATGTCATTTCCCATACCTAAGATTTCTGCCGAAGTAATGTCAGTTACTCAAGAAATGATGTCAATGGGTCATCAGCCAGGACAAGGGCTGGGTAAAGATCACCAGGGTATCAAGCACCCCATTCGAGTATCTAGTCAAACTGGGACAGCTGGATTAGGCTATTCTTCCAGTTCTAGTCATAGGAATCCTCATAAGCATCAGCAGATTCCTTCAGCTTCAGCCGAATGATGATTATCTTCATCTTCGAATTCTTAGTCCTCACAACCTCCGGTAAAGGTGACAGCCAATGTAATGGCTATGTTATTTCCCAAGCCACTACCGGTGAAGGTGAAAGAAGTCTTTGTTCTAGATCCCGTAGTGGAAGAGGAGAAACAAAGAATCAAGCAAGATATCATCAAAATGATGTCAGGCATACGCATCATCATTCATGATGAACATACAAATAGATACACCCCAGACGATGATTGCCCAGACGTAATGGCCATCATTCGGGAAAAGAAGGATGATGACATCCCTTCCATCATTGCAGTCCACCCGGACTATGCCCTTGCCAATTGGAATAACACTCTTTGCATTGGTCGACAAGGGTAAAATGGGAAGGAACTCTTTCTGCCCTCTAGATATCATAACTGTTTACTTTTCTGTACAATATTAGCAGTCGTTTTGCCAGTACATGCTAACACTTTGTATGATCAAACCATTTTATATATACTAAGTGAAAGCATATTTTGTTTCAGGACCCTGAATTTAGATGTGCCTGTACTTGCTGATACGGTGCCTCTTCTCCACAAAAATTGTACCTTTGATGTAGAGATGAATTCAGCCTTGATGGAAATACATGAAGACATTGAGGTGCCTCCAGAAATTCAAGAATGGGTCAAAGACAAACCTAAATCCAACCTTGATCAAACCATTTCCTTGATCTGGAACCTTAGAAAATCCTAAGTTAATCCAGTTGGTTCGACCCTTACCCCAAAACGGAGGAATGACATGGTTACGCTACTAACCCAATTCTAGGATGTGTTTGCATGGTCTCATGAAGACATGGTGGGTTTGTCCACTGACATTGTCCTTCATCGCCTTCCCATTAAAGAGGGATTCAAGCCAGTCAAGCAGAAGCTCAGGCGATTGAAACCTGAGTGGAGTTTAAAGGTGAAAGAAGAAATTGTGAAATAGTTTCAAGCTGGCATCATCATGGTGTCCACATATCCTGAGTGGATATCCAACATCATTCCCGTGCCTAAACCTGGAGGAAAGGTGCGAGTTTGCGTGGATTATCGGGACTTGAACAAAGCTTGCCTTAAAGATAGCTTTCCCGTGCCATTTATCCACATTCTCATTGACAATACTGCTCAATACTACATGTACTCCTTTGCTGATTGCTTTGCGGGGTACCATCAGATCATGGTTGCTGAGGAAGATCGTGAGAAAAATGCTTTCATCACACCTTGGGGAACCTTTTGCTATAGACGATTGTCATTCGGCCTCATCAATGCCGGAGCCACCTATCAGCGAGCTATGATGGCTCTTTCCACGACCTAATGCACAAAGAGATAGAGATCTACGTGGATGACATCATTATCAAATCCCGGAAGGAGGAAGACCACTTAGACCATCTCGGGAAGCTCTTCAACAGGCTGCGTAAGTACAACTTGAAGTTGAATCCAGCCAAGTGCGCCTTTGGCGTTAAAGGGATTAAGCTGGATCCCACCAAGATCCAGGCCATCACGGAAATGCCCATTCCTCAGACAGAGAAGTAAATACGGGGATTTTTGGGAAGAATCAACTTCATTAGCAGGTTCATTTCTCAACTCGCCGTAACCTGTGAGCCAATCTTCAAGCTGTTAAGGAAGAACTCCTCCATGAAATGGAATGATGATTGCCAGAAGGCCTTCCTTACAATCAAAGAGCAGCTAGTCAAAGCTCCCATTTTGGTACCACCCAGGGATGATGTTCCCCTGTTCATGTACCTGTCCATAAGTGACAATGCCATGGGCTGCATGCTGGGACAAAAAGACGATAGAGGCCAAGAACGAGCTATCTATTACCTCAGCAAGAGATTCAGCAGCAGTGAACACAAGTACACTCTGATTGAGAAGACTTGTTGTGCTTTAGGATGGGCTTCCATGAGGTTACAACATTACCTCCATGGTCACACAACCCATCTCACATCCCGCGTGGATCCTCTCAAGTACGTGTTCAATAAACCCATGTTAAATTGTCGGCTGTCCAGATGGCAGTTGATCCTACAACAATTTGACATCGTCTACGTGACTCAAAAGTCCATCAAAGATCAAGGAATTATGGATCAACTGGTCGCCGCACCTTCAGGGGACTTCAAACCCTTGGAGACATACTTCCCCGATGAAGGGGTAATGACAGTTCAGCAACACCATCAATACGATACACGCCAAACATGGAAGATGTATTTTGATGGAGCTGTTAATATGGAAGGTTCTGGAGCTGGAGCAGTTCTAGTATCCGGTACAGGGGAGCAGTATCTCGTCGCCGTCAAATTGCAGTTTGTCAGCACCAATAACGCAGCTGAGTATGAAGGCTATCTCATGGGGCTAAAACTTGCCCGTTCAATGGGCATCAAGCGGTTAACTATCTTTGGATATTCGAAGTTAGTGGTCAGACAATCCACGGGAATCTATCAAACCAAAGAGCTACATTTGCTGCCTTACCATCGGCAAGTTTTACAGATTGTTTTGGAGTTCGAAGAAATCTCCTTTCTACATATTCCTCGTAATAGGAATGACTTTGCAGACGCATTAGTAACTTTTGCCTCCTTGATTCATATACCTGACAAGGGACACTTACCAAGCATCACAATTGCCCTGCACAAGGCACCAACCTATGGAACTACGTTGGAGAAGTATCGGATGAGCTAACTCCCATCCAGCATCCTTGGTATCAACATATCAAGGAGTACCTATGAGATGGATCTACACCCGTTGAGGAGAGCCCAAATGAGAAAAGGCTGATCCATCGACTTGCTATAAAATTCTACATGAGCGGAGATGCCCTCTATAAGAGAGATGCAGGACAAGGTCACCTCAGATGTTTAGACAAAGACCAAGCTCAAAGGCTTATGGATGAGATCCATGGTGGAGTCTGTGGCCCACACATGAGTGCCCCCTCCTTGTTAAGAAGATCCTCAGGACAGGACATTACTGGCTCTCTCTCAAAGCTGACTGCAATGACCACGTCAGGAGATGTTATCAGTGCCAAATTCATGGGAATGCTATCAACGCCCCTCCACGGGAACTCCACAATATGAGTTCGCCTTGACCCTTCTTAATGTGGGGAATGGACGTTATCGGACCCATTAAGCGTAAAGCCAGTAATGGACATCAATTTATCTTCACCATGATTGACTACTTCACCAAGTGGGTAGAAGCAGCCTCCTTCCCCAGGGTTACCAAAGAAGTCATCATTGCTTTCATAAAAAACAATGTCATTTGTCGATATGGACAACCCGAGGTGATTGTATCAGACAATGCTAAGAACCTCAACAACAAGATGATGGAGGAGTTATGCCATAAATTCCACATCAAACATCTTAACTCTGTCATCTACCGTCGAAGATGAATGGTGATGTTGAAGCGGCTAACAAAAACATTAAGAAGATCATGCAAAAGATGTCCGCCAACCACAAAGGGTGGCCTGACCTATTGCCTCTTACTCTGTTAGCCTACAGAACCTCAATACGCACTTCCACTGGGGCAACCCCCTATGCATTAACCTATGGGATGGAAGCGGTGCTCCCTATAGAAGTCGAGATGGAACCCCTTAGAGTGTTGATAGACGCTCAGCTGGAGGAAGACCAATGGGTGCAAGACAGGTATCACCAATCGTCTCTAATAGATGAAAGACGAACCACGGCTATCTTCCATGGTCAGTTATATCAACAAAGGATTGCCAGATCCTACAACAGAAAAGTCCAGCGATGACAGTTTAAACAACATGACTTGGTTTTAAAGAAGATCATTGACAACCAAAATCAATCTAAGGGAAAATTCGCTCCTAACTGGGAAGGTCCGTTTGTTGTCAAGGAAGTATTGACATGAGGCGCTCTCAGATTGCAAGAAATGGACGGCGATGAATTTCCACAACTCATCAACTCGGACACTGTGAAATGATACTATGTCTGAAGTTACCATCAAGCAAACATCATGGTGTTCGATCATCAAATCATCAGTCAATCTGGTTCTTTAACCCTTTACAACATACAACTCTTTTCCACACTTTGCCCCTCAGGGAAACATACTTTTCAAGCCAGCAGCATGGCTTCACTGCTTTCCTACGACTTCGATCATCCCACTAGGGATTGAACCTTTCGCGCTTGCAGTTTGTCCCCACAAACGTGGGATCAAATGTGATGCCCCCAAAATAGGTATACATCACCCATCTTGAGTCTCCAAATACATGGTATAAAATTCAAATACAACTTAATAATACAACTATCGTGTGACATACGACAAAACATAAACTGAGAGTTTTAATACGAATATTGTCTTCTAGACAGTATTCAACTCAAATGGAGTCCTCAATACTTTTATTATCACACTATTTCATAGAATAGTGAGGACTACTAATGTTATCATCTGGACTGTCACTCTGTTCCCCAACTAGTCCTGGCTACGTTTTTATTTCCTGAAGAGGACAATGAAAGCAAAAGGGTGAGCTCAACTAGCCCAGTAAGAAATATTCTGACTAAGATAATGCATAATAATTTATCATTAGCCTTCAACAGTGTTAAACTGATAAAATATAACAAACATCAAGTTTAACTGCAGCGGAACAAGCAATCCATTAGAAGAGTCATGTAGAGAATAAAATCTACTATCTTCTATGATTTAAAAGGTTTTTCATCACTTTATCGCTGAGACTCAGCTTAATAAATAATCCACATCATCCCTGTACTATGGCCAAGGATATTCATTAGTATCATGACCACAAATTACCCATGCACTACGGGCCTATGATATTTGTGTATTCATCAATGGTCATGATCATGCCAACAACTGTCCCTCAATGCACTACGGGCCAATGAGGACTTTTACCATATCATTTGTAACATTACGGTCATGATTATACCGAATAATCCATGGTCATAATGATACCAAGTCCATCTATGCACTACAGGCCACAGATGACTTTCAACATATTATAAACATGAAGATGATGACAATGATATAAGAATTCAATAAAATAAGTTCAAGGAATTTTTTTTAAAGATTTATAATTTAATTTATCCAGAAATCAATAACGTCCAAATTGTCAACATGATACTGCTTTGTGGAGTAAAATTCAAGAATAATAATCAAAACATGGATACAATCAAAGCTAGTAACAAAAATAGACATCTGGGACAAAGAAGAGAAAATTTAATTTTTCTGTGAATAGTGTCATATTTGTGAATAGTGTCATATATGTGAATAGTGACGTATACGTGAATAGTAACCCCGACACAAAAAGACAAAAATTTCACAAGAAAGATCTTCCCAATATTCTGGCATAATGATATTGAAAGAAATAATATCATTTATAAAAAATAACATCCCTTACTTGAAAAATAGTACTTCTGGCTGGAATAACGCTGAAAGGAACTTGCACCATATAGCAACACTCAAATTATCAAAATACTCACAAGAATACGCTCGATAATATAGAGAGAAAAGATTTCAGTTTCTGGTGTGATTTTCAATTCTAACCTAAGCACCTTATTTATAGGAAAATGCTTAGAATATCAAAGCAGAAAATTTAATAAAATATTAATATATTAAACAAATTTCACGCCCACCTTAGAAAATCTGAATTGAGCATGTTTACCACTCATGTGGGGCCCACCCAATTGCAAAAAAATGTTTTTCTTAAAATAAATATTTTAAACTCCAAAAATCAATTATTCCGGAACTTCAATAATTCATAATAAATAGTCTTTTATCAGAAAAATTCAAGTCTTATGTCCTTCTATAGGAAATTCAATTCTCTAAAACTTTGTAAGGTTATGTTTTTCCAAATTCCAAACAGAAATTGACCCAAATTCACATATGGACGATTTTACAGGCTATAATCAAATTTCAGTCAAGAAACGGGACCCACAAACATGAAAAACAAGTTTTAAATATTTTTAGTAACAAAAATACTATTCCTCCTCATTTACTCATATATCACACATTCATTGTAAAAATATCACTATTATTATATTATTATAATATAATAATATATTTAAATGAATTATTTTATCAGAAAAGATAAAATATCAATTTTCAACAATTGTCACATAAAACTTTTCTCCATCTATATCCACATAAAATGAATAATTTTCTTATCATATAAATCAATAATTAATTATTCACAAATAATATTACAGAATCATAATACTGACAACCAGGCCGTTCCCATGAAAAAGGGGGCTTTCCAATAAGGATTTTTCCTTACTGGCACGCAATTAGGTGACCAAACCTCTCTTTAGACAGAACTTTCTAGACATTGCCAATAATGCTATCTAATAATATTATTCAAATAATATGAATTATTGATCTGATAATGGAAAATACTGTGTAGTGACAATTATTGAAACAACAACAATATAAAATATCAACGTAGCAATTATTGAATCAATAAAATAAAATATTAAACAGTAATTACTATAACAATTATTGAGTAGTGCCTTCCTACGTAAGAATCAATAATTGGTGCAAAATTGTGTGCTACTGTGTTTTAACCACTGGGTATTCCAACAGTATTAACGGTAACAACTACGCCGCTATTTATAAATAACTTATACATGTCGTTTTCTTCATCCAATCGCTTTCTGTTATGGGTCCCACACAAGGCTGCGCCGTCGTACGAATATTTCCCGACAGTAAAAATATTCCACGACCAAGCGAATATTTCCCCGACAACAATGAATATTTTATAACCACTTGCTTATTTAAGAAATTTGCGCATGTTACCCATAACTAACCACATTAATCAAATCAACCCTTACTATTTCAAAATAATAAATAGAGGAAATTCAATTTCATTTATAATAAGTTGGGGTCTTACAATCTCCCCTCCTTATAAAATTTTGCCCTCAAAATTGACGTACGTACCTGGTGTTTTGAAAAGGTGAGGATACCTCACTTTCATTTCCATTTCCAACTCCCAGGTCATTTCCTCAATAGCATGATTCCTCCACAAAACTTTAATTTATGGTATGACCTTTGTGCATAGGACATGCTCCTTCCTATCCAAGATCTTGACAGGTACCTCCTCGTACGTTAAATCTTCGGCTATTTTGTCTGGTTCTAGCTTAATAACGTGGTTTGGGTCCTTCATATATTTACAAAGCACAGATATATGAAAAACATTATGAACACGAGACATACTTAGAGGTAACGCGAGTCTATAGGCCACAGTTCTTATTCGTTTGAGGATTAAAAATGGACCAATGAATCGAGGATTGAGCTTTCCTCTCTTTCCAAATCTTGTAACTCCTTTCCATGGAGCAACACGTAACAACACATGTTCTCCAATATTGAATTCCACGTCCTTTCGATGATGATCATCATAACTCTTTTGTCGATCTTGTGAGGTTTTTATACGTTGTCGGATCGTTTGAATCTTTTCTGTAGTCAGACATACCAACTCCGATCCCAACAACGTTGCTTCACCCACCACACCCCAGCATACTGGAGAACGACACTTTCTTCCATACAACGTTTCGAATGGAGCCATGCCAATACTTGTTTGATAACTGTTGTTGTAGGAGAATTCCACCAATGGTAAGAACTTGTCCCAACTTCCCTTGAAGTCAAGGACACAGAGTCTTAATAGATCTTCAAGAGTTTGAATAATCCTCTCTGATCGCCCATCGGCTTGAGGATGATAAGTCGAACTAAATCGTAAACCGCGCTCCCATAACTTTTGCATACTAACCCAAAATCTTGAAGTGAATCTTGGGTCTCGATCAGAAACTATGGACATTGGCATACCATGCAATCTTACAATCTCGTTTATGTACATACGAGCAAGACGTTCAAGTGTATAAGTTTCTCGTATAGGTAAAAAATGAGCCGACTTGGTCAATCTATCAATAATGACCCAAATCGCATCTATGTCTTGAGAAACCTTGGGAAGACCGGTAATGAAATCCATAGTAATGTGCTCCCACTTCCATTCTGGAATTATAAGTGGTTGCAATGGAACTTTTGGTACTTGATGCTCCGCCTTGACTCGTTGACAAGTTAGACACCTTGAGATAAACTCTACGATCTCTCTCTTCATATTGCTCCACCAAAATGTATGTCGAAGATCACGATACATTTTGGTACTCCCAGGATGGATTGAAAACAGTGTGTTGTGCGCCTCCATCATGATTTTATACTTTAAATCGTGGTCGTTAGAACACAAAAATCCGGAGTTAACTCAAGTATTCCTTCTTCATCGATTCTTGCTTCCGGCATAGCACCTTCTTGTACTTTCTTCCTCATATGCATCAGCTCCATGTTTGTGGCTTGAACAGCTTTAACTTTATCGATTAAAGTCGGTTCTACTCGTATATTCACCATCATCACGTGGGTCCCTGGAGTCTTTAACTCTATCTCCATCCTTTGCAAGTCATATAAAATGGGCCTCTGAGTTGACAATATCGCACCCATTTTCGCATATGATCTTCTACTCAATGCATCAGCTACTACGTTCGCTTTACCGGATGGTATTGAATGGTATGATCATAATCTTTTAACAGTTCAAGCCAACGTCGTTGCCGCATGTTGAGTTCCTTTTGGGTGAAGAAATATTTGAGGCTTTTATGATCTGTAAAGATCTCCACTTTCTCTCCATATAAGTAATGCCTCCAAATTTTAAGTGCGAAGACAACAGCTGCCAATTCTAGATCATGTGTAGGATAATTCCTGTGACAACCTGAATTTTCAGAAATTATTTAAATAAGAATTTAATAAATAAAATTCTTATTATAAGATGTTTTGATTTTGAGTTTGTGTATATATGTGTTATATATTGTGAATATGTAATTTGGTGTGAAGAAAATTATGTATATTCATGTATTAGGAAAAAGAGGTCCAATAGTTAATTAAACTATTGAAGAAATTAATGTAATTGTTATGAAAAGGAAATTAACTAAGTAATATTAGTTAATTTGATTAAGTTAAAATTATATTATGAGAGAGTATAATTTAATTATTATTGTGACGATGGAGATTATTATGAATTAAGTTTCAGAATTATGTGGGTGATTCACTTAATTAAAATAGTGAAATAACGTATATATATTTGTTTTAATAAAATAAGAAGATAATGTGAATGTAATGCGATTGTGAATTTCGTATATAGTTAAAATATTTATGGAATAAAATAAATATTTTATGGAAATTGTTATGGGATAATTTATTTAAAATGTGATAGTATTGATGGAATGAGAAATATTCTAATTTAATTAAATAATTAAATTAGAGGATTAATGATTTATTAACTAAAATTAGAGTTATATTGGTTAAGTAATTTAATCAAATAAAGGGTGACATTTGTGAACCATATGATAAGAAGGATTGTTATAAAAAAAATTATAAAGGATATTTTGGGTGCTAGCCAAACATGGCTTAGTGACCCTTTGTTATTGTAACTGATGAGGCCATAATATATACGCATTATGTTTATATCAGTTATATGATGGTTACATGTTTTGTTCCTAAAGCCTAAGGATAAAGAAAACAGAGAGTTGGAGAAGAGAGTTAGAGAGCTTTGAGAGAAATTGAGAGTTCTATGAAATTGAAGAAGTGGAATTGGAGAATCAAAGAAGGAAGAAACAAGAAAATTATTCAAGCTTTATAGCAAGTCAAAGGTAATAATCTAACCTAAACCTCTAGTTTTTAGATTCTTGAGTTTTATTGATATCATGGAAGTGTGAATTGATGAATAAATCAATTAGGGTTATGTCAAGTGTTGAATAAACTGATATTTTCATTCATATGTGAAATTTGAGTAACACAAATTCATGTTTAGAATAATCAAATTCATGAAAATAGGTTGAATGATGAAGAATTTGAGTTTTGTTATTTTTATATGTATTTTGGGTTTGTTTTGAGACTAAAATTGGTTAGGAGATTATGTTATAATTGTAAAATTGGTGATGGATTGTGTTAATATGATAAGAAACGAAAAGAACAAAAGTTGAATGAATCGATTTGGTTACAAAACGAATTCGCAGTGAATGAATTCGCTAAACATGTTAAAATAAGAAAGTTTAGTATGAACATGAGTTTTGGGTTAAGATTTAGGCTAGCTAGTGTTTTTGTAAATTGTTATAATTCTAGTATGTTGTAGTTCTATAAATTACGAATCCATAGAATCGAAAACAGAATAATTTGGATGTGCATAACTCAAGTTATGAAGATTAGTAGGAGAAAAAGGGTCAAAATTCGCGAAGAACAAAGCTGACCTTCTGTGTTCTGCTTTACTGTATGAGCGGAATGACCGTGCCTCTAAGTCATTTGGGTGCGGTAGACTATAGGGCACAATTTGCTATGCCTGAGAAGCTTAATTGGTATGATTATACCTAAACTATGTTAGGTGTGACTGTTTTGACCTGTTTTAGTAAAATAGGTATAACGTTTCATAAGAACTCCGATTTAGGTGATTCAAGATGATACGGAATGAGGACGAATAGACCTACAACCTTTATTCTTTAAGTGTTTCAATTCAAGGTCGGGAATAGTAGTCAAAATGGCCATCTGTGTGATGATGCGTATTCAGACATGCACATACACAAGTATAGTGATGTTGATGATAATAGATGTTGTTCTAAGTTATAGAACATGAATATTATGAAGTATAATGATGCTTAACTTTAATAAATGATATATTAGATAAGTTGTATATGCATACTAAGCACACACAAGAGAGACAAATTGGGCGAGAGACGAATAAACGTCGAAACGCCGTGATAAGTGATAATGAACGTAAAAAGTGTTTTAAATCAAATGAACTTCAAATATAAAATACAGTGAGATATAAGTTGAAAGTTAACACAATCAAATTGAACATTGTGTATTAATTAATAAGAAGGGTTATGGGAGGTAGAGTAAAGTTTACATTACAACTATTATGCATTGCTATGTGACTAATAGTTGATGTGCATGATTATATAATTGTGTAGGGCACGTGAAGTGCAGATAACTGTAAGCTGTTAAACTATTATTGGTAAACAACAATCAAGGCAAGTCTTTCAGTTCCTATTTTCTATGTGAATTTGATTGTTTTAAATCTTTATTACAAAGAGCATGATGTGTTATATATATGTTGAATGTATGAAATGTTAAAATCAACTTATGACTATGTTGATTGAGTAAAGCATGCTGATTGAGTAAGGAACTCAATCTTTATACATCTTTATACTTGTTATAAAAATTGTAACATGTATGTTATGTTAGTTCAATGTTTATGAGATATATGTAGAGCATACTATTATGTGCTACGTGATGCATGAAAACTGTTATATTTTGCTGGGTTGTCGAGCTCAACCTTGCAAATAACCATTTTTACAGGTTAAGGATTGAAGGTAACACTATGTGCTACTTGAATGACGTGGATCAGAAATAATACACGAAGATTAATATTTTAGCTAAAGTTGTTACTTCTTTAAACCATGATTAAGATTCATGAGATGTACTAAATGTTTTATGATGTATAATTTTATGTTGACTTGTAAAGTTAATGTTTGAGTTATCTGATATACAAAGGTTATCGAATTAAAATGTAAAATTTGATATAATAATTGTGATGAAGTGAATCATGGATTATATATGATTCAAAGACATGTAGATGATAAATGTTTTGATTCAGGGAATTAAAGTAAGAAGATAGAAAAGTTTAAATTATTATGCATATTATTAAGTTTAACATCGAATAATGATGTAAAATTAGAAGATAGACGTATTATTAACGACCAAAGTCGGTAATTGTATTGTATGAATTTTGGGGTCGTTACAGTTGGTATCAAAATCGTAGGTTATAAACCTTAGGTAGGAGTACCTTAGTGTGAGACCCCAGATTTTATCAATAAAGATTTAAATTTTGTCAAAATAAATTTTAATATTATGGTGTGAATTTAAGATAATATTATAGTTGTGGGTAGTATTTATAAATTTTGCAAAGTATGCAAGTGGTTATATTATATTCGATTGGTGGGGGAATATTCTTAGCTAGCGGGAATATTCGCATGACAACGGCTCAATCATTGGTGGACCCCACAATGTAATTATTGTTTGATTGAGAAAACGACAAAAATATTTTATTGAAATAACTACGGAAGTTTTACCGTAGTTATTGTTGAACTACTCGGTAGTAAAAGTAAAATGAATACGTGTGGTTGCATAAGTAGCACCTGTATTGATTATTGATGCTTATGTGAGAAGTCACTCGGTTTGATTCCATTATTGTCGATTAATAATATGAATTATTATAAGCGATAATGACGTTTTGTTTTATTCAGTATTATTAACGTAATAAAAGCGAAACATCTTTTATATAAAATAGAATACTTTATTAAAGTTATTCTATAAATAGAATATATTATATTTTATTATGCAGTGTTGCATAGTGTTTTGCATAGTATTGCATAGTGTTTGCATAGTAAAATGTTTTTATATAAATAGAATATATTATATTTTATTTAAAAGATTTTTCTTTAAATATGGACCGTCGATTAAAGTAAATCAATCTGGACCGTTCATGGATTAGTTACTATGCATTTTATTTTCCTATAAATAAAGCTCATTCTTTCATTATTTTCTTACGAATTCATTGAAACTCTGAGAGAGAGAAATTATAGAGAGAAGCTATAGAGAAAATTATAGAAAGAAGAAGAGTATTCTCGCTACTTCACTACTTCTATATTCGGTTCTTTTACTTTAAGGGGTGTTATTCTTTTCTTCTTGAAGAGAACTTCATTATTCCATTCACTATTATTCTGTTGGAATAACTCGTAAAAAGTGGCATACCCTATACATAACTCGTGTACGCAGATACCCTATACTTGGTGAAATCCTTATGTTATTCCATTGCTTATTATTCTGTTGGAATAACTCAGATACGCTGGTTTACCCTATACTTGGTGACATTCTTCTATTATTACATTGGAACATCCTGCATGTATGTTTTACACCCACCGGTTCCGCTTTTTATTATTCTCATTGGAACATCCATGCTGTGTGTTTTACAATCGGACCGGGTTCCGCCTTTTTATCATTCTGTTGGAATATCCTATCTCATGTGTTTTTTAACCGGATCTGGTTCCATCTTTATTATTCTGTTGGAACATCCCGCTTGGTGTGAATTTCACCGACACGGTTCCGTTATTATTATTCTCGTTGAATAACTTTGTCTATCGCAATCACCGCATGCATGGTGATTTCTTTTGTTATTCCATTCTTTATTATACCCGATTGGTTAAAACTTTGACTTCTATACTCCATGAAATTAGTAGAATATCCTTGATATTTGCGCTTCATCCAAAGATATCTTTTCATGGAAATATTCTTCCGATCATTCTTGAATTTTACTCTACTGAAACAAAGATCATGTTGACAATTTGGACGTTAATAATTCATGGATTAAATAATTCTTGAACTTGTTTTATTGAATTATTATGTCATTGTCATCATCCTCATGTTATATTATGTTATCTTTGGCTTACGTGCATAGATGAACTTAGTATGATTATGACCGAGGATCATTCTAAGATAATCACGACTTGATATAAATGATGTGATAAAAGTCCTCGGGGCATTCAGAATGCGTTGATGGATAGTTTTTGGTATGATTATGACCGTGGGGAGATTCTTTATAGTCATGACCATTGATAATTTGATGAAAATCCTCGACCGTGGTACGGGGATGATTAGATGTGGTGGTTTATTTATTGTCGAAGTCTCAAATGATAAAAATTGATGAAAACCTTTTAAAACCTAAAAGATAGTAGACTTTATTCTCTACTTGACTCTTTTAATGGATTACATATTCACCGCAGCTTAAACCGGTTGTCTATTGTATTTTATCGCTTTAACATCTGTTGAAGGCTAATGATAATTTATTCTCGCATTATCTTAGTCATAATATTTCTTCTTGGGCTAGTTGAGCTCACCACTTTTTTTCTTTGTTTCTTCGTGAAATGAGAACATAGCGGGACGAAGTCGGGGAATGGAGTAATGGTCCGTGAGGATAGCATTAGTAGTCCTCAATATTCGTGAAATAGTGTGATAATAGTTGTAATGAGGACTCCTTTTGAGTTTGTATAATATCTAGTAGACAATATTTGTATTCAAACTCACGCTTTACGTCGTATTGTACATACCTACAGCTATATTAGTAAGTTGTTTTGAATTTATGTACCATGTAAGTGGCGACTCAAGATGGGTGACGATACCTAATTTTGGGGCGCCACGGTTGGTATCGAGCTTAGGATATGATCCCAGCTAAGATGTGAGAATAGTACTAGGAGGAGAGAGACGGGAATTCCTTCGCTAGTATGACCTACCTAAATTTATTTGGTATTTAATTGGTCTGGCGTAGTATAGGGGATAATATGTGATATGTTAATTAACCCTTGTTTTGTGACAAAGTTTGAGAATGACTTAAAAATGCTTTGAGATAAGCAATGAAGCACATGAGAGTGTTGATTCACCAAACAAAAGGTAACGACCAACAACACGATAATAATCATACTGGTGGCAACGGCTATCAGAACAATGATAACCATCGTGGGGGAAATTATCATGCTAAGAATGGAAACCACTTCGGTGGTAATCATGACAAAGATAATAGATGTGGAAATTGCAAGAAGAGAAGGTCATTTAGCTCAATTTTGTTGTGCACCAAAGTCAAGTCTAGCTGGGACGGTGGCACCAAAGGTGGATATGGACAAAACAAAGTCGTTGGTTTTAGGAAGTGCATTTTTCATGACTTCTCAAAAAGCGAGTAAACCGAACGAAGTTAGCACGGGTTAGTTAATTATAAATCATGCGAAGTCTATACCTTATAAGATACCGGTTCTACCCATTCTTTTATCTCTCTTGCTTGCGTTCAACGTTTAAATTTGACTCCGAAGAAGTTAAACTTTGACTTATTGGTTGAAACTTCGTTAGTAGGAGCCTTCGTTACCGCTACTATTTTTAAATCTTGTTTGATGCAAATAAACACTTTCACGTTACCTGTCGATATTATCTCTTTGAAAATACTTGCCTTTGAGGTAATTTTCGAAAATGATTGATTAACTACTCATTATTCTTTTCGTAAGGTTGTTAGCTTTTATATTTATACCAACCTGTTATACGAATTCAAAGTAACCAAACCCTAAAGTTAATCACTGTTATATCAAGCCATAAGTAAAGAGCCCCGAACCTTTCATTGTTGACTTCCTTGTGTGGAATGCACCGAAGCCAGACTTTCTGTAGGCGACATCGTGAATAAAGATGGCAAGTTTATAGGTATCATTGTGAGGTACTATCTAGGTTAAGGGATAGAAGTCACAGTTGGTATCAATGTGACGTACTATCCAAGTCTTAGATGAGAGTCACAGTTTTGAATGATGTTTCTATTATTAATAAATTTCCTAGCGTATTTATGAAGACTTCTTAACCTACTTAGAGCGTGAAATCGAATTTTGTATTGACCCCAAAGATAAACCCATTTCTTAAACCCTCAAATAATTCTTCTACTAAAATGAATGCTTTTACGTGGTTTATGATGAAAGTCATAATAAAAGCATAGGACTAATGAAAATCATGGGTATATGAGGTATTAGTAAGTTTTATGATGAGTTATGTTGGTTATTATGTGAAAACATGAAAGTTTCTTAGAAATCACAAAGAGTTGAAAATCGATTTTGGTGAAAACGAACATGAAATTCAATTGACCATATCTCCTATTATATTTTGAATTTTTGAATTTGGTCAAGTCCTAGAGTTAGATCTATGAGTTACCTAACTAATCCAAGTGGAATTACTGGAAAAGGTGTTGTAGATTTTTGTGTGGACTGATTTTAGCAAAGGAGGTCAAAGCTGTAAATTTCAAAAATGCTACTGCCCAGAAACTTTAAGGGACTGTTTCGGCCACTTAAATTATGAGAAAAATTCTGGCCTTTTGGGACATGAAGGTATATGGTATAAAGTACCTCCTGTCCAAAAATGAGCTCATTCGACTTAAAATGAGTAAGTTATGACTATTTCAATATTTAGGTTTTTCCGATTTAAAACGCTTATAACCTGAAAGTTCTATAACTCCGATGACCATGAAATTTAAACTAGAAGCTCACGTTAACATGTGTAAGATCCTGCCAAGATTTGGGAATTTTTGGAGTTAAACTTAAGGTAGCTAATTTCTTAAGGAATTAATTAGAAATTAATTTTGAAAAATAGTAAATGAATTTTAAAATTCGAGAAAAATATATTTTCATCATGGGACTATATTATGCTAAATCCCAGAAAAGAAATATTTTTGGGACTGATTTGGTATTTTTCATGAAAATAGTTTAGTTACTGAACATATATGAGTTAAATATGTTATGTGAAGTAACAAAGTTGAAAATAGGATTTTATGGCTAGAGAATCCTATATAAAGTATATGCATATTTTTTTTGAGGGATTTGATAATTGGTAATGATATCTTATGAGTATGGCATTTTTAAATGATTAAATGCATTATATGGTAAAGCGTAAACAATTGAGATAAATTATTTATAAATTTAAGAAGTGATTAAAATATTGGTATAATATTAATGATATTAGATTATTAGATTATTAAGTGATTGATAACATGGGGATATTCTTGAATCCTGGATAAATTATATTATAAATGTTTAATATTTATCCTTTATCTTATTTGATTGATTCTTTATATCATTATCCTCATGTTTATATTTTTTTTTAAAGTCATCTGGGGCCTGTAGAGCATAGATGGACTTGGTATGATTATGACCAGGGATTGTTCGGTATAATCATAACCGTAATTGAAAACACAATTATCTTTGGCGTAGTGCATGGATAATTTGTGGTCGTGATAATCTTGATGAATATCCTTAGCAGAAATAGTGGATGATTCGACGATGTGGATTAATTATTGAAATGAAGTCTCAAAGAATGAAATATTAATTCATGGATGTGTTCAAAGTCATCTCGTGGCTTACGTGCATAGATGGACTTGGTATGATTATGACCGTGGATCATTCTTGTATAATCATAACCGTAATTGAAAACACAATTATCGTTGTCAGTAGTGCATGAATAATTTGTGGTCGTGATACTAATGAATATCCTCGGCACAGTAGTGCGGGGATGATTCGATGATGTGGATTAATTATTGAAATGAGTCTCAAGAATGAAATATTAATTCATGGATGTGTTCAAAGTCATCCGTGGCTTACGTGCATAGATGGACTTGGTATGATTATGACCAGGATCATTCTTATAATCATAACTCAGTAATTGAAAACACAATTATCTTTAGCCGTAGTGCATGGATAATTTGTGGTCGTGATACTAATGAATACACGATTATCTTTGGTAGTAGTGCATGGATAATTTGTGGTCGTGATACTAATGAATATCCTCGGCACGTAGTGCGTGGATGATTCGATGATATGGATTAATTATTGAGTCGAGTCTCAAAGAATGAAATATTAATTCATTGATGTGGTAAAAGTCATCTTTGGCCGTAGTGTATTGATAGACTTGGTATAATTATGACCACGGATTATTCGGTATAATCATGACCGTAATTGAAAACACGAATATCCTTAGCCATTAGGTAAATGGATAATTCATGGTTGTGAAACTATTAAGTCGAGTCTCGGCATTAGTGGTTTTATGATTGTATATCTTTGGCCAGAGTGCAAAGATGAATTGTTAATGAATATCTTTAGCGGATTGCACAAGATGAATTTAATATTTTAACGATAAAGGTATTCAAGGTACCTCTCACCTCTTTATCATATCAAGTACGCACCCTAATTTCGAGGGCTTAAATTCCATAAGGAGGGGAGATTGTGAGACCCCAGATTTTATCAATAAAGATTTAAATTTTGTTTAAATAAATTTTTAATATTATGGTGTGAATTTAAGATAATATTATAGTTGTGGTAGAGTATTTATAAATTTTG
This sequence comes from Panax quinquefolius, assembly GCA_020205615.1. Lineage (NCBI taxonomy): Eukaryota > Viridiplantae > Streptophyta > Magnoliopsida > Apiales > Araliaceae > Panax > Panax quinquefolius. Next base: position 121,993,851 of record CM035172.1, on the reverse strand, counting down.
CAAAGTATGCAAGTGGTTATATTATATTCGATTGGTCGGGGAATATTCGGTTTAGCGAGGAATATTCGTGTGGCAAACTACCTCAATCATTGGTGGACCCCACAATGTAATTCATTATTGTTTGATTGAGAAAACGACAAAAATATTTTATTGAAATAACTACGAAGTTTTACCGTGGTTTCTTTGCTTGAACTACTCTTCGGTAGTAAAAGTACGATGTACGTGTGGGTTGCATAAGTAGCACACTAAGATTGATTATTGATGCTTATGTGAGAAGTCACTCGGTTTGATTCCATTATTGTCGATTAATAATATGAATTATTATAGCGATAATGACGTTTTGTTTTATTCGTATTATTAACGTAATAAAACAGAAACATCTTTTTATATAAAATAGAATACTTTATTAAAGTTATTCTATAAATAGAATATATTATATTTTATTATGCATAGTGTTGCATAGTGTTTTGCATAGTATTGCATAGTGTTTGCATAGTAAAATGTTTTTATATAAATAGAATATATTATATTTTATTTAAAAGATTTTTCTTTAAATATGGACCGTCAGATTAAAGTAAATCAATCTGGACCGTTCATGGATTAGTTACTATGCATTCCATTTTCCTATAAATAGAAGCTCATTCCTTCATTATTTTCTTACGAATTCATTGAAACTCTAGAGAGAAATTATAGAGAGAGCTATAGAGAAAATTATAGAAAGAAGAAGAGTATTACTGCTACTTCACTACTTCTATATTCAGGTTCTTTTACTAGTAGTGGGTGTTATTCTTTCTTCTTGAAGAGAACTTCTGTTATTCCATTCACTATTATTCTGTTGGAATAACCTGTAAAAGTGGCATACCCTATACATAACCTGTATACGCGGCATACCCTATACTTGGTGAAATCCTTATGTTATTCCATTGCTTATTATTCTGTTGGAATAACTCAGATACGCCAATTTACCCTATACTTGGTGACATTCTTCTATTATTACATTGGAACATCCATCTACAGTGTTTTACACCTTACTGGTTCCGCTTTTTATTATTACATTGGAACATCCTGTCTCGTGTTTTACACTGACTGGTTCCGTCTTTATCATTCTGTTGAATATCCTATCTGTGTGTTTTACACCGATCTGGTTCCATCTTTATTATTCATTGGAATAACTTTGTCTGGCTGAATAATCGTGCACCGCATGCATGGTGATTTCTTTTGTTATTCCATTCTTTATTATACCCAGTTGGTTAAAACTTTGACTTCTATACTCCATGAAATTAGTAGAATATCCTTGATATTTGCGTTTCATCCAGTATCTTTTCATGGAAATATTCTTCTGATCATTCTTGAATTTTACTCTACGAAACAGTATCATGTTGACAATTTGGACGTTAATAATTCATGGATTAAATAATTCTTGAACTTGTTTTATTGAATTATTATGTCATTGTCATCATCCTCATGTTATATTATGTTATCTTTGGCTTACGTGCATAGATGAACTTAGTATGATTATGACCAGGGATCATTCGGTATAATCATGACTTGATATAAATGATGTGACAAAAGTCCTCGATGGCACCGTAATGCAAAGATGGATAGTTTTGGTATGATTATGACCAGGGGAGATTCGGTATAGTCATGACCATTGATAATTTGATGAAAATCCTTGACCGTGGTACAGGGATGATTAGATGTGGTGGTTTATTTATTAAACTGAGTCTCAGAGATAAAATTGATGAAAACCTTTTAAAACCTAAAAGATAGTAGACTTTATTCTCTACTTGACTCTTTTAATGGATTACATATTCCGCTGTAGTTAAACTGGTTGTCTATTGTATTTTATCAGTTTAACACTGTTGAAGGCTAATGATAATTTATTCGCATTATCTTAGTCATAATATTTCTTCTTGGGCTAGTTGAGCTCACCCTTTCTTTCACTTTGTTTCTCTTGAAATGAGAACATAGCCGGGACGAAGCCGGGAATGGAGTAATGGTCCAGAGGATAGCATTAGTAGTCCTCACTATTCTGTGAAATAGTGTGATAATAGTTGTAATGAGGACTCCTTTTGAGTTTGTATAATATCTAGTAGACAATATTTGTATTCAAACTCACGCTTATGTCGATTGTACACGGCAGCTTATATTAATAAAGTTGTATTTGAATTTATGTACCATGTAAGTGGCGACTCAAGATGGGTGACGTATACCTAATTTTGGGGGCGTCACACTTAGACTATAACCTTAGAGAAGAGATGTGAAAATGATAAAGAATAAGCTCAGATAGAGTTTGAATAATTAGAAGTAATTTAAGAAATTTATAAAGAAGTGATTAAAACATGCGTGAGAGGATTCAAAGAAGAATCTTGCAGAGTTATGGGGTTACCCAACTCCAATAATATAGATGTAAGGTGATCATAAATAGACAATGTCTATAAAAAGTGAATGATAAAGAAGTTAAGAATCAAAAAGTTATATTTAAGTATGGTACATTTATACTCTTTAATAGTTGATGTATGGTATCTGGGCTAAACGATTCCTTCATAGAGCGGAGGTATATACGAACTAGCAACTTGGAACCTAGTTTGTTGGTTGTTTGTGGGAAACCACTCAGCGTTTCATATTGAAACTGTCAGAGACTCGATGTGTACCAAGTATAGAAAATGGATACGTATGATGAAATGAAAGAAAGAGGATCGTAAAACAAAACGATCACGAGTTAAAAAAAGAATTTTAAGGGAGATGATTATAGAATATGATCACGACGTGATCAGTTTAAGTTATAAAAGAAAGATGGTCTGTAATGTTTGAATAATTATAGCTTGATGCTATGAAGATGATGTACTATGAAATAGTACGAGATAATTCACAAGGAGTTATAGATGAAGTGATACGAGGAATTCGTATCAAGCAAAGAGCAAGTTATAAGCAAGATAAAGTTAGATGTGATTTAAATTGAGGACTCATGTGATGGTTGAGTTGTACAAATCTTTGTATGGGCGAGGGTTATGTGCTTGTACTCAATTTATCATATTGATAATCATTGGAATGTTGGTGTCGCGATATCAATGTATATGTGGCGAAAAGGTGATTCGTTTCTCATGTGTATGTTTGATAGTTAGAAACTATTAAGATTAGTCAGATATTATTAGGATTAGGCGCGGTTCTTAAAACTAATGCATATGGTAAGTTCGTGACTCATAATAATATGGTATGTTTTGAACCCCTCAGCGAATGGACGCCTATGGTCTGACTAGGATAAGTTCTTAAACTCGTATTATTGTGGCAAGTCCTGAACTTCCAATGTGCGATAAGTTTGATGAACTGGGGTATAATTAAGTTATGAATAAAGAATTGAGAATTATGGGAATAGATAGAATTATTAAGCAATGGATCAATATAGAAAGTGGAGACATAGGTTTTTCCAAATCTTCTAGCTATGCTAGACTTCAAAATTTTTGACATCAAGCTAATTTCGCACTATATGCTTTCTTAAAATGAATTTTTACTCTCAACGCATGGTGACAAATGTGTATGTGTGGACTTCGGGACACTGACACGTCGTTACCTGTTGAGATATGATATCACTAAAATTGATTTTTCAAAAAATTTTGAACTGTTTAAAGAATAGTCTATGCTAATTGTTTTAGCTAGACGAAAATGATTTGAAAATATCAAAATATATTTTATGTCATTAATGCATCATGGAACCTGGTGCAAAGATGATAAAAATGATGGAGTTATCAATGCAGAATTTCTTAGTGTTGGATGTGATCTAAGGATCGTCAGCCCACTATGGTATGATGTAGTATGACAAAGTCACAAAATGACGGAATCCTCAAACGGACTGTAAATACAGTGCGATATCATGACGTCATAAAAAGATTTTTAAGATTTCTTTAAGATATGGGAATATATATATATATATATATATATGTATATTTCGATTGATGTCCAAATTGTTGTAGAAGTCTATGCTATTTGATTCAGCTAGACGATTATTGAAAGATGTTCATGAAATTCAAGCGTTTATTGAAAAGTTATGCCAAACCAAATTGCTTTGGTGCGGATTCAGATGTTGAAAAGCTGAGGTGAACAACCCTATAAGGGGATATGTTTTCAGGGACAATGGTTCTGAGCGTAACGCATATAGTCATTACAAAACACTACGTTGCGGTCCAACGTAGTGGTACAATAGGCTGGCCACCTAGTGTACTTGTGGAGGGTGTTTTCAGTCTTTGTGATTGATAAACACTCTGGTTTGCGATGTGAAGGATTGAGTTGAAGCACTAGTAAACCTAGTGAAGAGTTCACGGTCTTGTGACCCCTCAGCATGATTCGAGAATCTTTTAAATTTTTGAGTTATTCATACTGATTCCCAATTATTGAGTAATTGTGGAAGATTCTTGCTATTCTAAAAGGCGAATGTGGTAATGATGATATTCCTTAGAAAGAAGTGAGTCGTAGAATGCGATACTGAATGATGAATATATTGAATGAGTGAGAAAAGAAATTTTGAAATGAGAAGGAGATGAGTTATCGAAGAATAATGTAAAACTTTTAATAGAAAAGTTTAATAATTATAGAAAGATCTTTGTGGAAAGAAATTGGTTATAGAACCCAATGAATGAATAAAGTAATAACATAAAATCTATTTTGATAGATTGAATGAATGAAGACTAATAAATAAAATTTTGAGGACAAAATTCTTAGAAGAATGGGTGAATGTAATATCCTGAGTGTTTATAATAATGATCCTTAGAGAAAGATAATGAATGGGTCAAAGAATATGTAATACTCAAATATAATTGAGTCTAAGTAAAGGTTATGAAATAAAACTTACAAGAATTCATTGTGAAGAATGGTTGGAGTGGTAATAAATAAAACCTATATTGAGGTAATGTGTTGAAGATATTCAACGGTAAATTTTGAAAAGAGATTTGATGAAAACCTGAGTAAGGTAAGGTTTCATGATTCCAAGACTTTATCCTTATAAGGAGGGAATGATGTGACAACCTCAATTTTCGTGAATTATTTAAATAAGAATTTAATAAATAAAATTCTTATTATAAGATGTTTTGAGTTTGAGTATGTGTATATATGTGTTATATATTGTGAATATGTAATTTGGTGTGAAGAAAATTATGTATATTCATGTATTAGAAAAAAGGTCCAATAGTTATTTAAACTATTGAAGAAATTAATGTAATTGTTATGAAAAGGAAATTAACTAAGTAATATTAGTTAATTTGATTAAGTTAAAATTATATTATGAGAGAGTATAATTTAATTATTATTGTGACGATGGAGATTATTATGAATTAAGTTTCATAAATTATGTGGGTGATTCACTTAATTAAAATAGTGAAATAATGTAAATATATTTGTTTTAATAAAATAAGAAGATAATGTGAATGTAATACGATTGTGAATTCAAAGATATAGTTAAAATATTTATGGAATAAAATAAATATTTTATGGAAATTGTTATGGGATAATTTATTTAAAATGTGATAGTATTGATGGAATGAGAAATATTCTAATTTAATTAAATAATTAAATTAGAGGATTAATGATTTATTAACTAAAATTAGAGTTATATTGGTTAAGTAATTTAATCAAATAAAGGGTGACATTTGTGAACCATATGATAAGAAGGATTGTTATAAAAAAAAAATTAAAGGATATTTTGGGTGCTAGCCAAACATGGCTTAGTAACCCTTTGTTATTGTAACTGATGAGGCCATAATATATACGCATTATGTTTATATCAGTTATATGATGGTTACATGTTTTGTTCCTAAAGCCTAAGAATAAAGAAAACAGAGAGTTGGAGAAGAGAGTTAGAGAGCTTTGAGAGAAATTGAGAGTTCTATGAAATTGAAGAAGAGGAATTGGAGAATCAAAGAAGGAAGAAACAAGAAAATTATTCAAGCTTTATAGCAAGTCAAAGGTAATAATCTAACCTAAACCTCTAGTTTTTAGATTCTTGAGTTTTATTGATATCATGGAAGTATGAATTGATGAAGAAATCAATTAGGGTTATGTCAAGTGTTGAATAAACTGATATTTTCATTCATATGTGAAATTTGAGTAACACAAAATCAAGTTTAGAATAATCAAATTCATGAAAATAGGTTGAATGATGAAGAATTTGAGTTTTGTTATTTTTATATGTATTTTGGGTTTGTTTTGAGACTAAAATTGGTTAGGAGATTATGTTATAATTGTAAAATTGGTGATGGATTGTGTTAATACGATAAGAAACGAAAAGAACGCAAGTTGAATGAATCGATTTGGTTAAGAAACGAATTCGTAGTGAATGAATTCGCTAAACATGTTAAAATAAGAAAGTTTAGTATGAACATGAGTTTTGGGTTAAGATTTAGGCTAGCTAGTGTTTTTGTAAATTGTTATAATTCTAGTATGTTGTACTTCTATAAATTACGAATCCATAGAATCAAAAATAGACTAATTTGGATGTGTATAACTCAAGTTATGAAGATTAGTAGGAGAAAAAGGGTCAAAAATCACGAAGAACGTGAAAGCTTCAGTCCTGTTTACGCTAATGGGCGCATGAAATTGCTACTGTGCCCTAAGTTATTTGGGGCACATCTCAGCTTCAGTAGGGCACAAATCGCACTATGCCCAAGGCTTAATTGGCGCAAATTGCTACCAACTATGTTAGGTGTGACTATTTTGACCTGTTTTAGTAAAATAGGCATAACGTTTTCATACGAACTCTGATTGAGGTGATTCAAGATGATCCGGAACGAGGACGAATAGGCCTACAACTTTTATTCTTTAAGTGTTTCAATTTGAGGTCAGGAACAGTAGTCAAAATGGCCATCTGTGTGACTGAGGCATATTCGGAGGCAAACGAAGGGCGTCAGACATGCACATACACAAGTATAGTGATGTTGACGATAATAGATGATGTTCTAAGTTATAGAACATGAATATTATGAAGTATAATGATGCTTAACATTAATAAATGATATATTAGATAAGTTGTATATGCATATCATATGCACACAAGATAGACAAATTGGGCGTGTGACGAATAAACGTCGAAACACCGTTATAAGCGATAATGAACGTAAAAAATATTTTAAATGAAATAAAATAAATATAATAAGATATTGAATAACGTTAATATAAAACCAATAAGTAGTCCTAGCAAGACTTAAAAACTTGAATGAACTTCGAATATGAAATACAGTGAGATATAAGTTGAAAGTTAACACAATCAAATTGAACATTGTGTTTTAATTAATAAGAAGGGTTATGGGAGGTAGAGTAAAGTTTACATTACAACTATTATGCATTGCTATATGACTAATAGTTGATGTGCATGATTATATAATTGTGTAGCGCATGTGAAGTGCAGATAACTGTAAGCTGTTAAACTATTATTGGTAAACAACGATCAAGGCAAGTCTTTCAGTTCCTATTTGCTATGTGAATTTGATTGTTTTAAATCTTTATTGCAAAGAGCATGATGTCTTCTATATATGTTGAATGTATGAAATGTTAAAGTCAACTTATGACTACGTTGATTGAGTAAAGCATGCTGATTGAGTAATGAACTCAATCTTTATATATCTTTATACTTGTTATATGAACTGTAACATGTATGTTATGTTAGTCCAATGTTTATGAGATATATATTGAGCATACTATTATGTGCTACGTGATGCATGAAAACTGTTAGATTTTACTGGGTTGTCGAGCTCAACCTTGCAAATAACCATTTTTGCAGGTTAAGGATTGAAGGTAACACTATGTGCTACTTGAATGACGTGGATCAGAAATAATACACAAAGATTAATATTTTAGCTAAAGTTGTTATTTCTTTAAACCATGATTAAGATTCATGAGATGTACTAAATATTTTATGATGTATAGTTTTATGTTGAGTTTTAAAGTTAAAGTTTGAGTTATCTGATATGCAAAGGTTATCGAATTAAAATGTAAAATTTGATATAATAATTGTGATGAAGTGAATCATGGATTATATATGATTCAAAGACATGTAGATGATAAAGGTTTTGATTCAGGAAATTAAAGTATGAAGATAGAAAAGTTTAAATTATTCTGCATATTATTAAGTTTAACATCGAATAATGATGTAAAATCGGTTAGACGATATTAACTAATCAAGTCGGTAATCAGATTGTATGAATTTTGGGATCGGTATAATTCCTCTCATATTCTTTGAGTTTTCGAGAGGCATAGGCTATGACTTTCCCATGTTGCATGAGAACACATCCTAACCTTTTGCTTCAAGCATCACCATAGATATGACAAATCCTCCGAGCTGATGGTATTGTCGTAACAAGTCTTTGAATGAGTCTCCTCTCGAGTTCTTGAAAACTCTTCTCATATTCCACGCTCCAATCGAATTTTGTATCTTTTTTCGAGTCAGCTGAGTTAATGGAGTAGCGATTCGAGAAAACCATTTTACGAATCTCTGATAATAAGCAGCTAAGCCGAGAAAGCTACGTACCTCGGTCACTGATTTAGGTTGCTCCCAGCTTTGTATTGCTTCAATCTTTGCCAGGTCAACAGATATTCCATGACTTGATACTTACGTGCCCAAGGAATGCTAAACTCGCATTTTTAACTTGGCATAAAGCTTTTTTCACGGCTTTTGGAGTATCAGCCTCAAGTGTTGCTCATGATCTTCACGGCTTTTGGAATATATGAGGATGTCATCGATAAAGACGACCACAAAGTGATCTAAATATTCCTTGAATACTCGGTTCATCATATACATGAAGGCAGCAGGAGCATTAGTCATTCCAAAAGATATGACTAGGAATTCATAATGCCCGTACCGAGTTTTGAAAGCCTTCTTTGGAATGTCATCGATTCTAATCTTTAACTGATGATATCCGGAATGAAGATCGATCTTTAAAAAGAATTTGGCGCCTTGTAACTGGTTAAACATGTCATCAATACGTGGCAATGGGTACCTATTCTTGACAGTGACTTGATTCAACTCTCGATAATCAATACAAAGTCGCATACTCCCATCTTTCTTCTTCATAAATAGAACAGGAGCACCCCAAGGAGACGTACTAGGATGAATGAAACCGATGTCTAACAATTCCTGTAATTGGGTCTTTAACTCCTGAAGTTCAATAGGAGCCATTCGATATGGGGCTTTAGAAATGGGTTTTGTACCGGGTTCAAGGTCGATACAAAATTCAATTTCACGCTCTGGGGGTAGGCCAGGAAGTTCTTCAGGGAATACATCAGGAAATTTATTAATAATAGAAAATATCATTCAAAACTGACGTATTTTTGTTTAAATCCGTGACATGAGCTAAGAAAGCTTGACATCTATTTTTCAATAAACGAATAGCTTTATGACTTGAGATGAAAGTGATTGATTTTAATGGTTTGGTTGCTTGAATTCGCATAATAGGTTGGTTAGGAATATGAAAGCCAACAACCTTACGAAAATAATCAATTTTTGCATGATGAGTAGTTAACCAATCAATCCCTAGAATCATGTCAAATGCAAGTATTTTCAATGAAATAAGATCGACAGGTAATGTGAGGGTATCGATTTGAACCAAACAAGACTTATAAATAGTGGATGTAATGAAGGTTTCTCCCAACGGAGTTTCCACAGATAAGTCAAAGTCTAATTTCTCCGGAGTCAAATTCCACATGTATAGACTTCGCTACCTAAATTGAATTGAATTTCTTCTATTTATTATTTTGAAATAGTAAGGGTTGATTTAATTAATGTGGTTAGTTATAGGTAAAATGCGCAAATTTCTTAAATAAGCAAGTGGTTATAAAATATTCATTGTTGTCTGGGAAATATTCATTTGGTCATGGAATATTCTTACTGTCGGAGAATATTAAACGCATTTACAACGCTTGCCTTTGTGTGGGTCCCATAACAGAAAGCGATTGGATGAAGAAAACGACAAGTATAAGTTATATATAAATAACGGCGTAGTTGTTACCGTTAATACAGTTGGAATACCGGGTGGTTAAAACACAACAGCACGCGGTTTTGCACCAATTATTGATTCTTACGTAAGAAGGCACTACTCAATAATTTTTACAGTAATTACTGCTCAATATTTTATTTTATTGATTCAATAATTGCTACGTTGATATTTTATATTGTTGTTGTTTCAATAATTATCACTGCACAGTATTTTCCATTATTAGATCAATAATTCATATTATTTGAATAATATTATTAGATAAAGATTATTGGCAATGTCTAGAAACTTCGCCTAAGGAGAGGTTTGGTCACCTAATCATGCCACCAAGAAGGAAAAAATTCTTATTGAAATCCCTTCTTTCGAACTACCGTTGTTAAGATTGTGATTCTGTAATATTATTTGTGAATAATTAATTATTGATTTATATGATAAGAAAAATATTCATTTTATGTGGATATAGATGGACAAAATTTTTATGTGACAATTGTTGAAAATTGATACTTTATCTTTTCCGATAAAATAATACATTTAAATATATTATTATATTATAATAATATAATAATGGTGATATTTTTACAATGAATGTGTGATATATGAGTAAATGAGGAGGAATAGTATTTTTGTTATGAAAAATATTTAAAACATGTTTTTCATGTTTGTGGGTCCCATTTCTTGACTGAAATGTGATTATAGCTTGTAAAATCGTCCGTATGTGAATTTCGGTCAATCTCTGTTTGGAATTTGGAAAAACTTAAACTTAAAAAGTTGTAGAGAATTGAATTTCCTATAGAAGGACATAAGACTCGAATTTTTCTGATAAAAGGCTATTTATTATGAATTATTGAAGTTCCGGAATAATTAATTTTTGGAGTTTAAAATATTTATTTTAAGAAAAATGTTTTTTTGCAATTGGGTGGGCCCCACATGAGTGGTAAAAATGTTTTTTTGCAATTGGGTGTAAATTTTTTTTAATATATTAATATTTTATTAAATTTTCTGCTTTGGTGTTCTGCATTTTCCTATAAATAGGGGTGCTTAGGTTAGAATTGAAAATCACACCAGAAACTGAAATCTTTTCTCTCTATATTATGGAGCGTATTCTTGTGAGTATTTTGATACTTTGAGTGTTGCTATATGGTGCAAGTTCCTTTCAGCGATTATATTTGATATTCCAGCCATAAGTACTATTCTTTCTAGGTAAAGGATGTTATTTTTTTATAAATGATATTATTTCTTTCAATATCATTATGCCGGAATATTGAGAACATTTTTCTTGTGAAATTCTTGTCTTTTTGTGTCGAGGTTACTATTCACGTATATGGAACTATTCATAAATACGACACTATTTACAGAAAAATGAAATTTTCTCTTCTTTGTCCTAGATGTCTATTTTTGTTACTAGCTTTGATTGTATCCATGTTTTGATCATTATTCTTGAATTTTATTCCACAAAGTAGTATCATGTTGACAATTTGGACGTTATTGATTTCTGGATAAATTAAATTATAAATCTTTAAAAATTTATCCTTGAACTTATTTTATCAATTCTTATATCATTGTCATCATCCTCATGTTTATAATATGTTGAAAGTCATTTGTGGCCTCAGAGTGCATAGATGGACTTAGTATGATTATGACCGTGGATTATTCTAGATATAATCATAACCGTAATGTTACAAATGATGTGGTAAAGTCCTCATTGGCCCATAGTGCATTGAGGGACGCTTGTTGACATACGATGACCATGACCATTTGATGAATACACGAATATCCTCGCCCGTAGTGCACGGGTAATTTTTGGTCGTGATACTAATGAATATCCTCGGCCGTCTCACAGGATGATATGGATTATTTATTAAGCTGAGTCTCTGCGATAAAAGTGATGAAAAACCTTTTAAATCATAGAAGATAGTAGATTTTATTCTCTATTTGACTCTTCTAATGGATTGCTTGTTCCGCTATAGTTAAACTTGATGTTTGTTATATTTTATTAGTTTAACACTGTTGAAGGCTAACGATAAATTATTCTGCATTATCTTAATCATAATATTTCTTACTGGGCTAGTTGAGCTCACCCTTTTGCTTTCATTGTCCTCTTCAGGAAATGAGAACATAGCCGGGACTAGTTGGGGAATGGAGTGATGGTCCAGATGATAGCATTAGTAGTCCTCACTATTCTATGAAATAGTGTGATAATAAATGTATTGAGGACTCCATTTGAGTTGAATACTGTCTAGAAGACAATATTCATATTAAAACTCTCAGTTTATGTTTTGTCGTATGTCACACGACAGTTGAATTATTAAGTTGTATTTGGCGACTCAAGATGGGTGATGTATACCTATTTTGGGGGTGTCACAGTTGGTATCAAAGCTTAGGGATATGATCTCTGGCTAAGATGTGAGACTAGATCTAGGAGGGGAGAGACGGGGAATTCTTTCGCTAGTATGAGCTACCTAAGTTTATTTGGTATTTAATTGGTCGGTCAGAGTATAGGGATAATATGTTTCATGTCAATTAACCCTTGTTTTGTGGCATTATTTGAAAATGACATCCGAGAATATTGAAAATAGCAATGGAGCCCAGGAGACCGTGGAGTCACCACATATCAATACCTAGGATAATGTACAATAGGAAGACAATAATCCTCAGGTAAACAACAACGATCAAATGATGAACGATGGAATGCTCAGAGGCTTTATGTAATTCATGCAACATTAGGCGAGAGCGGCTCCTGTCCAAAATGTAGGTGGAAACACTGGAAACTCTTGGACGATCATCACTAAACAGTTCAAGGAGCTGGGACCACCGGAGTTTATTGGAGAGCCAAAACCACTTAAGGCGGAGACGTGGATAAAGCAGATCACCAAGATATTTGATGTCTTGGGATGCTCCAAGGAGCAAAAGGTTCCCTTTGCCACCTTTATGTTGCGAGGAGAGGCAGATTATTGGTGAGAATCGGTAAAGCGTACTCAACCTGCCGCACTGAAGATGTCTTGGGAGAAGTTCCAAGAACTATTCAACGACAAGTACTTTCCAGAAAGTATTGTCACATGAAAGAGGTAGAGTTCATCAAGTTGGAGCAGAACAATATGACCGTGTCGTTGTACGAAGCTAAGTTTGTCGAGTTGTCCTGGTTTGCGTCTCGCTTGGTTGATAATGAGGAGAGAATGACGCGGATGTTTCTAAGAGGTTTGAAACCCGAGATACGTCAATATCTAATTTCTCATAAACTGTGTTTGTATTCAGATGTTGTAAATAGGGCTCAGTTATTGGAGCGCGATAACGAGTCAACTCAACCAAAAGAAAGTAGCCGATAAAATGATAATACCAGTGGTAGCAGTCATCGAAGCAGTGACAGCAAACGTAGAGGGAATCAACATACCAGAAATGGTAACCACTTAGGTGGTAATCATGGCCATGACAATAAAAGTGGACATTTCAAGAAGATGAGATTCAACAATGATGGAAAGACGTTAACACCAACACCCGTTGTTAAGGAAGGAGAACGACCACCTATCATATGCTTCAAATGCGGAGGGGAGGGACACATCACCCAAACTCGTATGCGTCACCAAAAAGCTTGTTACAATTGTGGAAGAGAAGGTCACCTAGCCCGATTTTTTTGTACAGGAAAACCAAGTCCGATTGGAACGGTGACACCAAATGCCATCCCAAACAAGTCAAAACCAGTAGTTCAAGGGAGAGCATTTGTTGTGACCTCCCAAAAAGCAAAGAACCCGAACGAGGTCATCACGGGTAAGCTTATCATAAACTCTAGCGAAGTCTATACCTTATTTGATACCGGTTCTACCCATTTTTTTATTTCTTCTACTTGCGCTCAATGTTTAAATTTGACTCAGGAGAAATTAGACTTTGACTTATCTCGTGGAAAATCATGCCAGAGAAACCTTCCTTACATCCACTGTTTATAAGTCTTGTTTGGTTCAAATCGGTACCCTCACATTACCCGTCGATCTTATTTCATTGAAAATACTTGCATTTGACGTGATTCTAGGGATTGATTGGTTAACTACTCATAATGCAAAAACACTACTAAAAAAATGGTCATTTGTGATGGCCTAAATCCATCACAAAAAGTAGGAAAATCATCACGAAAGGTTTACGTGATGGCTTTAAGCATCACAATGGTCGTCTTGTAAACGCCCATCATGAAAGGTTTTATGTGATGGTTTTGGCAATCACGTAAATGCTTAGTGCTTTTGTGATGATTAATACAATCACATTAACATATAATCTATTGTGATTGTCAATGTCATCACAAAAAAAAACAAGACTTTAGGGATCAAATGTAAGAACGTGAATCTCTATTTACGTATATTTTATTTCACTATATTAATTATATCTATATTAATTGTATCTAATGATACTTTTAGGATTCGAACCCTCTCCCATTTGCAAACTAAATAACGAGTATTACCACTACACCAAAGTCCAGATCATGATTATAATTTTAAAACAAAATATAAAAGGAAACATATGTGAGTTGACTTACTAAATAAAATTACTTTCAAATAAGATTTGGTGATTGCAATGGCAGTCACAAATACTCTAAAATTATGGTAAAATTAGTCATCACTAAGAGCCATCATATATTGTATTGTTTTGTGACGGCTTGAAAATTCCATCACAAAATACCTTCTTTTTGTAATTGCAAATAAAAGTCGTCACAAAAATCTAACTTTTTAATGATTTTCACGACCGTCATAAAATATTGTTTTGATTATTTCTTATATTAAAATATTAGTGATAGCTTAAATGTAATCACGAAAAGGGTATATCTATAAGTGATGACTTAGTGCCTTACAAAAAGAAAATTTATTTTGTGAAAAAATTGGTGTGATTGACATGGCCATCACAATTATAATACATTGATGGCAAAATTAGTCATCACTAAGAGCCATCATATATACTATTATTTTGTGATTGCTTAAAAAGTCCATCACAAATTACTATCTTTTGTGATGGTTTTTAAAAGTTGTCACAAAATTCCGTCACGTATTCTTATTTTTCTAGTAGTGAAATTGATTGTTTTCATAAGGTTGTTAGCTTTCATATTCCTAACTAACCTATTATGTGAATTCAAGCAACCAAGCCATTAAAATCAATCACTGTCATCTCAAGCCATAAAGCTATTCGTTTATTGAAAAATGGATGTCAAGCTTTCTTAGCTCATGTCACGAATTTAAACAAAAATACGTCAGTTTTGAATGATATTTCTATTGTTAATAAATTTTCTGACGTATTCCCTGAAGAACATCCTGGCCTACCTCCAGAGAGTAAAATTGAATTTTGTATCGACCTTAAACCCGGTACAAAACCCATTTCCAAAGCCCCATATCGAATGGCTCCTATTGAACTTCAGGAGTTAAAGACCCAATTACAGAAATTGTTAGACATCGATTTCATTCATCCTAGTACGTCTCCTTGGGGTGCTCCTATTCTATTCGTGAAGAAGAAAGATGGGAGTATGCGACTTTGTATTGATTATCGGGAGTTGAATCAAGTCACCATCAAGAATAGGTACCCATTGCCACGTATTGATAACCTATTTGACCAGTTACAAGGCGCCAAATTCTTTTCAAAGATCGATCTTCGTTCCAAATATCATCAGTTAAAGATTAGAACTGATGACATTCCAAAGATGGTTTTCAGAACTCGATACGGGCATTATGAATTCTTAGTCATGTCTTTTGGATTGACTAATGCTCCTGCTGCCTTCATGGATATGATGAACCGAGTATTCAAGGAATATTTAGATCACTTTGTGGTCGTCTTTATCGATGACATCCTCATATATTCCAAAAGTCGTGAAGATTATGAGCAACACTTGAGATTGATACTCCAAAAGCTTCGTGAAAACAAGCTTTATGCCAAGTTGAAGAAATGCGAGTTCTGGCTTGAGGAAGTAGCATTCCTTGGGCACATAATATCAAGTCATGGAATATCTGTTGACCCGACAAAGATTGAACCAATACAAAGATAGGAGTAACGTACGTAGCTTTCTCGACTTAGCTGGTTAATATCGGAGATTCGTAGAAGGGTTTTCTCAAATATACAAAATTCGGTTGGAAGGGTTTTCTCAAATCGCTACTCCATTAACTCACCGACTTAGAAAGATACAAAATTCTACTTTGAGCGTGGAATGTGAGAAGAGTTTTAAAACTCAAGAGAGACTCATTTTATTCATCGATTAATTATGTTTCATTTAAACACTGCAAGATTCATCGAGTTAGTCAAGTATTCATTTAAACACTGCATTCATCTTTTGCTGCACTGAAAAGATATTCTTGAAATCATAATAATAATATCCATCCGAATCCAGTGCCTCGTGAAGGATTTGTCATATACAAGTATCCGATGCTTTTTATTTTTTAAGATGAATAAATGGTTAGGATGTGTTCTCATGCAATATGGAATAGAAAGAATCCAAATTTGATAAAAAGTTCCAACTAATATTTCAAAGATAATGATATTGAAGAAATAATATCAAAGAAAATAACATCCCTTACCTCTAGGAAGGAAGGTCTCAATTAATACTAAATACTCACAAAATACGCCATCTAAAGAGAGAGAGAGAAAACTTTGTTTACGGTGTGATTTTCAATTCTAACTTAAATTTCACCCAAGGCAGACTTGACCTTTACTGATGGCTTTACTCTTCTTATTATACCCACCACATTTGAAATAAAATTCAATACCAACCACAAGTTTTCTTTGGCCTTATCTAATAACCGGAAAAATAACTCACAGGAATAATGTCCTATTAAACAACAATAATACAAATCAACGCAGACAATTATTGAATCAATAAAATAAAAATATTTACCGAAGGTGACTCTTGTGAAAACCTCCCCCTTCTTCAATATGAAATCTCAAATACGTATCCTGTGACTCGGTCAAACCTTGCATGAGTATATTTATATTTGTGCTTTTCTTACAATTTCCGCTGTCACATTTATCGATTCAGGTCATTATTTTAAACCTACAAACTTAATATTTTGGTACTGATTTTAAACAATCCTTTCAAATCTTTTTATTTAAAAAATTTTTGGGGTCTTACAGCACTCCCTTCTTAGCAGAATTTACGTCCTCGAAATTGAGTGATCGCTCGCATTTCCGCTTTCCAATTCTCGTTTCCATGATTCCTCCACAAAACTAACTTCTCGTATCTTCGTATCCAAAATCTTGTGAGAAGAAATCTTCATTTATCTCGTAATCAAGTTAACAAAAGGAAAAGTAGGTATATGTGAAACACATTAGAATACGAGGCAACTAGAGGTAATACAAGTCTATAGGCTAACATTTCCTACTCTCAAGAATAATATGGACAATAAATTATCGAGCTTTCTTCTCTTCCCAAAACTCAGTAACTCCCCTTCCACGGAGCAACTCGCAACAATACACGCATCCCTCACATTAAATTCCAGCCCTTCACGTAAATCCGTATAACTCTTTATAAGAGTTGAAGAGGTAATGAAATCTATCTTTAATCATATGCATTTAACTCGTCCATAAAATTAAATGGTAGTATCCGGCAATCATATATTTTGGACTTCTCAAAGAAGAAATTTTATTTTTGATGAATATTCCTTCTTCATAATTCTCGAATTAATAGTCCTTCAGATACGTCTTCTTTCATAAGAATCTCCCACACCAAAAAAGCATTAAATTTTTCATTAAAAAACATTTTCACGCCATAGCTGATCATCGACTCGCTCCTCGATAAGATCTTTCTACTCAACGCGTCATAAATCTACTGAATGGTAACTTGAATAAGAAAAAAGTTCCAAATAATGATAACTCTAGAAAAGGCAAAATGAAGTCTCCTCTTGCTTTGAAACTTCTCTAAATCCTCTATTTATAGGAAAATCGACTTAGGGTTGCTCAAACTTCAGATTGCTCAATATCACCAACAACCAAGGAGTACCAAATACCACTCAATTTCAATGTAGAATTTTGTCACCAAAACAACAATTATAAACTTGAATACTTTTCATCATATCCACGAAAAGCCTCTTAAAATTCAGTTAGTCCTAAATCATTGTATTTTAATTCATAATGCCCAAAATTTGTGGATTGAATATCAACTTATGTATGATATCCGTAATAAGGATCGACCCAAAAAATTACCCTTGCAATCCAAAAACAAGCTCATTTGAAAATACCTATTATAACCAATTCCAATATATCTCAAAACCCCGCCTCCAAGGAGATGTAAAAATAAACTGATGTCCAACACCTCAACAATAACCTTTAACTTCAAGTTATAAGCCATGAAATGGGCATCATTTATATCCACATAAAATAAAGAATTTTATTCATATGAATCAATAATTAATTATTCCGAAATAATAATTGTGAATCACAATTATGGTCTCTTATTCAAATCCATAATACGGGCTCCTGAAAGAGCGAGGGGCTTTTTCAATAATATAAATTTCTAAGCATTATTGTTGATTGATTTTAATGGTTTAGTTGCAAACTCGCATAATTAGGTTAGACCAAAACTCTAACCTCGAAAACTTAATTCGGTAATTATTGATCAATGGAAGATTTAATGCAAGCGACAAAGCTTTCCTAACGGAAGTTTCAACAACAGATCATAGTAAAATATCAACGCAAAGTTTTATGAATGACAGCAGACCAGACGCGAAAGTAAATTATTATTTAAAGTATTTAACCTTTAACTATCATCAAATCAAATCAACCTTACTATTTCAAAATAATAAATAAAGGAAATTCCTTTTATTTAAAAAATTTAGGGTCTTTGGCCTCATTTATCTCCAATCAAGATAATAAATGGTTAGGACTCTTAGCTAAGGATTTAATTCTATTCCCCGATGGAATTAGATACGATGTCAAACTGGAAAAGGGTGAGCTCATACCAAGAAAGAATACATAAAAGAGGAATTCTTCGAAGTCCTATTCATCTTCTCGCGGTCGTACTACAATACAGTGCCAAAGATATTCAATAATATCATCATTTAAGATTCCGAGGATGAAAAAGACAAGGATTAAGGGTATTATTTATATGGGGAGAAAGTGGAGATCTTTACTCACTGGATCATAAAAGCCTCAATTATTTCTTCACCCAAAAATGTATCGAATTCAACATGCAAGAAGCGATGTTGGCTTAAACTGTTAAAGATTTAAAATTTGCCTCACATAAATGGTTACAAACATGGTGTTGATGCATATAAAGAAGAAAGTACAAGAAGGTGCTATGCCAGAAGAAAGAATCGATGAAGAAGGAATACTTCGAGTCAACTCCAGACTTTGTGTTCCTAACGACCCTGATTGAAAGTATAAAATCATGATGGAGGCACACAACACACCGTTTATAATCCATCCTGGGAGTACCAAAATGTATCGTGATCTTCGACATTTTGGTGGAGCAATATAAAGAGAGAGATCGCAAAGTTTATCTCAAGGTGTCTAACTTGTCAACGAGTCAAGGCGGAGCATCAAGTACCAAAAAGTCCACTGCAACCACTTGAAATTCCAGAATGGAAGTGGGAGCACATTACTATGGATTTTGTTACCGGTCTTCCTAAGGTTTCTCAAGGCATAGATGCGATTTGGGTCATTGTTGATAGATTGACCAAGTCGGCTCATTTCTTACCTATACGTGAAACTTATACACTTGAACGTCTTGCTCGTATGTACATAAACGAGATTTTAAGATTGCATGGTATGCCAGTTTCCATAGTTTCTGATCGAGACCCAAGATTCACTTCAAGATTTTGGATTAGTTTGCAAAAATCTATGGGCACGAATTTATGATTTAGTTCAGCTTATCATCCTCAAACAGACGGGCAGTCAGAGAGGACTATTCAAATTCTTGAAGATCTATTAAGACTTTGTGTCCTTGACTTCAAGGGAAGTTGGGACAAGTTCTTACCATTGGTGTAATTCTCCTATAACAACAGTTATCAAGCAAGTATTAACATGGCTCCATTCGAAGCGTTGTATGGAAGAAAGTGTCGTTCTCTAGTATGCTGGGGTGAGGTGGGTGAAGTAACGTTTTTGGGACCGGAGTTGGTGCGTATGATTACGAAAAAGATTCAAATGATCCGATAACGTATAAAAACCTCACAAGATCAACAAAAGAGTTATGCTGATCTTCATCGAAAGGACGTGGAATTCAATATTGGAGAACATGTGTTGTTATGTGTTGCTCCATGGAATGGAGTTACAAGATTTGGAAAGAGAGGAAAGCTCAATCCTCGATTCATTGGTCCATTTTTAATCTTCAAACGAATTGGAACTATGGCCTATAGACTCGCGTTACCTCCAAGTATGTCTCGTGTTCATAATGTTTTTCACATATTTGTGCTCCATAAATATGTGAAGGACCCGAACCACGTTATTGAATTAGAATCAGATGAAATAGCCGAAGATTTAACGTACGAGGAGGTACCTGTCAAGATCTTGGATATGAAGGAGCATGTCCTACGCACAAAGGTCATACCACAAATCAAAGTTTTGTGGAGGAACCATGCTATTGAGGAAATGACTTGGGAGTTGGAAACGGAAATAAAAGCGAGGTATCCTCACCTTTTCGAAACACAAGGTACATACGTCAATTTCGAGGGCAAAATTTCATAAGGAGAGGAGGTTGTAAGACCCCAACTTATTATAAATGAAATTGAATTTTCTCTATTTATTATTTTGAAATAATAAGGGTTGATTTGATTAATGTGGTTAGTTATGGGTAAAATGCGCAAGTTTCTTAAATAAGCAAGTGGTTATAAAATATTCATTGTTGTTGGGAAAATATTCGTTTGGTCGTCGAATATTCTTACTGTCGGGGAATATTCGTATGACGGCGCAGCCTTGTGTGGGTCCCATAACAGAAAGCGATTGGATGAAGAAAATGACAAGTATAAGTTGTTTATAAATAACGGCGTAGTTGTTACCATTAATACTATTGGAATACCTAATGGTTAAAACACAGTAGCACACGGTTTTGCACCAATTATTGATTCTTACGTAAGAAGGCACTACTCAATAATTGTTACAGTAATTACTGTTCAATATTTTATTTTATTGATTCAATAATTGCTACGTTGATATTTTATATTGTTGTTGTTTCAATAATTGTCACTGCACTGTATTTTCTATTATCAGATCAATAATTCATATTATTTGAATAATATTATTAGATAGCATTATTGGCAATGTCTAGAAAGTTCTGTCTAAGGAGAGGTTTGGTTACCTAATTGCGCACCATTAAGGAGAAATCCTTATTGAAAGCCCTCTTTTTCTGAGGAATGGCACGGTTGTCGATGATTGTGATTACGTAATATTATTTGTGAATAATTAATTATTGATTTATATGATAAAGAAAATATTCATTTTATGTGGATATAGATGGAGAAAATTTTTATGTGACAATTGTTGAAAATTGATATTTTATCTTTTCTCGATAAAATAATTCATTTAAATATATTATTATATTATAATAATATAATAATGGTGATATTTTTACAATGAATGTGTGATATATGAGTAAATAAGGAGGAAGAGTATTTTTGTTACTAAAAATATTTAAATCATGTTTTTCATGTTTGTGAGCCCCATTTCTTGACTGAAATTTGATTATAGTATGTAAAATCGTCCGTATGTGAATTTTGGTCAATTTCTGTTTGGAATTTGGAAAAACTTAAACTTACAAAGTTGTAGAGAATTGAATTTCCTATAGAAGGACATAAGACTCAAAATTTTCTGATAAAAGGCTATTTATTATGAATTATTGAAGTTCCAGAATAATTGATTTTTGGAGTTTAAAATATTTATTTTAAGAAAAACGTTTTTTTGCAATTGGGTGGGCCCCACATGAGTGGTAAACATGCTGAATTCAGATTTTCTATGGTGGGCGTGAATTTTTTTTAATATATTAATATTTTATTAAATTTTCTGCTTTGGTGTTCTAAAGCTTTTTCCTATAAATAGGGTGCGTAGGTTAGAATTGAAAATCACACCAGAAACTGAAATCTTTTCTCCATATTGTCGAGCGTATTCTTGTGAGTATTTTGATACTTTGAGTGTTTCTAGCAAGTTCCTTTCAACGTTATATCTGATATTCCAGCCAGAAGTACTATTCTTTCGAGGTAAGGGATGTTATTTTTTTTATAAATGATATTATTTCTTTCAATATCATTATGCCGGAATATTGGGAAGATTTTTCTTGTGAAATTCTTGTCTTTCTGTGTCGGGGTTACTATTCACATATACGTCACTATTCACGTATACGGTACTATTTACAGAAAAATAAAATTTTCTCTTCTTTGTCCCAGATGTCTATTTTTGTTACTAGCTTTGATTGTATCCATATTTTGATCATTATTCTTGAATTTTACTCCACAAAGTAGTATCATGTTGACAATTTGGATGTTATTGATTTCTGGATAAATTAAATTATAAATCTTTAAAAATTTATCCTAATTTATCCTTGAACTTGTTTTATTGAATTTTATATTATTGTCATCATCCTCATGTTTATAATATATTAAAGTCATCTGTGGCTTGTAGTGCATAGATGGACTTGGTATAATTATGACTAGGGATTAATCGGTATAATCATGACCGTAATGTTACAAATGATGCGGTAAAAGTCCTCATTGGCCCGTAGTGCATTGAGGGACAGTTGTTGGCATGATCATGACCATTGATGAATACACGAAAATCCTTGGCCCGTAGTGCATGGGTAATTTTTGGTCATGATACTAATGAATATCCTTGGCCGTAGTGCAATGATGATGTGAATTATTTATTAAGCTGAGTCTCAGCGATAAAAGTAATGAAAAACCTTTTAAATCATAGAAGATAGTAGATTTTATTCTCTATTTGACTCTTCTAAGGGATTGCTTGTTCCGCTGCAGTTAAACTTTATGTTTGTTATATTTTATTAGTTTAACACTGTTGAAGGCTAACGATAAATTATTTTGCATTATCTTAGTCATAATATTTCTTCTTGGGCTAGTTGAGAGCTCACCCTTTTGCTTTCATTGTCCTCTTGAGAAATGAGAACATAAGCAGGGACTAGTCGGGAGCGGAGTGACGGTCCGAGATGATAACATTAGTAGTCCTCACTATTCTATGAAATAGTGTGATAATAAATGTATTGAGGACTCCATTTGAGTTGAATACTGTCTAGAAGACAATATTCGTATTAAAACTCTCAATTATATTTTGTCGTATGTCACACGACAGTTGTATTATTAAGTTGTATTTGAATTTTGTACCATGTATTTGGCGACTAAAGATGGGTGATGTATACCTATTTTGGGGGCGTCACACAGAGCATATCTAAAAGGGAAGTGATCAAAAATATATTTTCCTGCTATATATATTGTTGTTTGATATACACAATGTAAATTGTACATGACAAAATGGCTATACTTGTCTGTGCAGGAAAATACAAGCCTATCTACAAGTCAGGGTATATGCGAGCTAAAAAGCCAAACATGGCATCTCTCTCAGAAGAAGGAGGTGAAGGTGTGGTCTCCTGTACGAGAGTATCCATATGACCCAACAGATCTGCAGCCATCTGCATGGTAACCATATGCTCATCAATATAAGTGTTCATCTCTACAATCATGCCAGTGGTAAGGGACCTCACTGCAGTACTATCTGTGACGGCTACATCCCAGGAAGATATGGCACTATCCCGCTCAATTATCACTACATCTCTGGCTGATCTGGCCTGATCCCGCTCAACAACAGCGACATATCTGCGGGCTAATACCCCGTCTCTCTCTAACAGAGCTGCTTCTCTCCCATCAAGGGCGGTCAACATCAAGGCTCTAGCCTGATCTCTCTCGAAGGTCATTAGATGAAGACTACGCCTTTCAATGTCTTGGGGAATGCTAAATCACAACAGTACTAGTACTTTGGGAGAATCTAAAGGAGATGCTGGCAACCCATCACCTAGCTCCTCCTCGATGTGGGAATCAATGTCCTCCATGGGCTCTACATCGTCTAAATAACTACTCGGCAATGTGGATACTACCGTAGCCGACAAAGTCTTTGTCTCTATCCATGCAGAATACTCTGCAGAACAACCCGGATAACTAACAGAAAAAGCAGCTATCTCACGTTGATCCCAACAAGCACACACACGGGATCGGTCCTCTATTGAAAGATAGCGAGAAGCTAAACGCTGACCTAGCGCCCCCTCAAAAGGAAGAAAATCGTGGAACTGGTCAAACTGCGACATCACGGCCAGTGGGTGATAGGTAGTCATGCCCCTCAAACCAGCCAGAAGGAGATAATCCATGCCTGAAGCATGAGTAATGAAGCTGTAGGGTGAGCTGAGCCCTGTGCACGACAGAATGCCAAACGAATCTCTGATATCTGCCAAGAACATAGACCAAGACATAGCATCTGTACACTCAGATGGCTGACAGGAGTATGACATGGCTATATCATGGGTGATACAATACTCATGCCGTCTAAAAGTGCCAATCGGTCTCAAGTGTGTCATGAACCACACGTATAGCATGACCGAGCTTCCCGTAAACACTTCTATCGGATAAGTGCAGTAGTATGTAGCTGACCTCAGAGTCTCTACTATGATCATAGCTATGATGGTACGACCCTCCTATGTCCAACTCATCCATATACCGTGGCATATAGACATAGGACAGTACGCACAATAGCAGTACATCCACCTTGGCCAGACGACAATGATCCTCCGGTATGGTGAAATCCCCGGAATGTCGTGTATAACTATCCTCATAGTCAAATCTGTCAAACAGAAAATGCTGGGATATAACGTGGCCAGATGTGAGCTCATCCTGCACCACCCTACGCCTCAATCCAGTAAGGGTCATGAACCGTCGACTCATATCCCCCAAAGCCATATGCGCGCAAGGTCTGTCCAGTGGCAGCATCATCAACCATGCATACTCCTCCAGAGTGGGAGTCAACTCCTGGGTACCAAATCGGAAAACCTACCTCTTCGATACCCAGTGCTCCAGCATGCTATCCACAAATCCTATAGGAACCCGAAACATCAACAGGGTCATAGTATGCTGCAACAAGTGATCTACGGTCACCCTGTCTGATGGTGACATGTTGTCATACCACGATCGCATACCAGATGCCACCAATAATGGTGTGGTATGATCAATACGGCTAACTGTCAAAGAAGACATTTGTACGGGCCGTGTTATAAGACCATCCAGGGGTCAATGCTGAATATCTCTAAAAAAATACATACATATACATAACATGATACATGCATTACAAGTAATAGATGGCAATATGATATAGGGAATGGAAAACTGTACATATATTCCTAAGTATATCATCATCTACATATATCATCTCTGTACAGCTAAAAATACAGGGAAATGGGGCACAGACGCCCTACTACTAACAGAGGCCTATCAAAAGGTATAGCGAGAATGGGGCACAACCACCCAATATCTAACAGAGGCCTATCAAAAGAGATAACGAGAATACACATCAGAAGAAGACAATAGTGTCAATGTCTACCGATAAGAGTTTATCACCACTATCTTTTCAAAGGTTATTTTCTAAAACTTTTTCCCCCCACCTAAGGTTCATAACCTAAAGCTTTGATACCAACTTGTGGCACCCCCAAATCCCGGTACTTCATTACCTCAAGATTTGGTGTTCACTTTATAAAAACATTCATATCTAACTACCCAATCATAATAAAATTGAATAATAAACCTTCCCATTAAGGGATTACATTAATAAATTCTCCCAGGTTGTCTAACCTTTAAATACAATCATTCAAATGTGGAATTTAAATAACTTCATTATAATAATTCAAGTAAAGTCTGATAATAACATATCAACATAATTACAAGTCTTCAATACTTGTTCATCTTTCCCTTTCCCTTATTGGTGCTAGGTACATCGACCTTCTCAACTTTAGCTATAATGTTTATATAAGCAAGAGTGAGAAAACAAAGCTCACTTGAAATAATAATGAATAAAATCTTTACAACAATTGCCAAATGATAGGCTGAACAAAATGTTTTATCAATGATAATCTGAATCATGAAATATATAACTGAGGGTCATAAGACCACGAACTATGTCCATAGTTATAAGTAATCTTTCAACTTAAACTTTAACAATCATAAGACTATAGGGACTCCTCTTACTTAGGGGGATCGACCCTTCGTACAATGTATCGTGCACAAACATTTTAATGCTATGCGTAAATTATCCCCTATAATAGGGTTGTTCTTCTCAGTTTTAGAGTATAAGTCCGCACCAAAGAAAGTTTGGTTTGGATAAGCTTTCAAGGGTAATTTGGAGTTTAACAATCATCAACTAGAGGACTAGTTGAATCAGTAAGGTTTGATAACACAACAGTTGTTTAATAACAACATAATATAGAGCAATTGAAAATCATAGATGAATTGACTATATACTAAACTCATGCTTAAAAATAACTAGAGAGCATAAGCATTAAATGAAATGAATAAAATGATAAACATTTTCTTGAACAATAATAAGTTAGGTCTATGATCTTGTCAAATTAGAAAGTTAATTACTGAATATACACTAATCAATAGCAAGCTAGAAACAAAGCTTGCTCAACATGATAATAGCTTGTGCATAGTAATTTTAAGACAAACATCTCAATATTAGAGACGAGAGTTCAAGAAGTTACCTCTATTATAAGGAAATAGAATTTAAGAAAATTTCTTAGTTATAAACAAGTTAGAATAACTCATTCATGATTAGAATACAAAACTTGCTTGGATAACGTTATAATTAGAGCTTGCTCGAATAAAGATTAAGAATAAAAGGATTTGCTTAATCAATGATTAGAAAAAGAACTTGTTTAATGTAAAAGATAAGGTTTAGAAACTTGCCTCAAGCGTAAGCTATAATATTAAAACTCACGTTCACCTACACATTTTAGTGGAATCACAATATCTATTAGACATGTTAACATCCACTTACCAAATAACACCATTTCTAGCTAAACTTGTTAATTTAGTACAAATCTTATGCTACTATATAAATATCAGAAATTCCAAGTGTTAACCTTCACAACACTTATTCATTAATCCTCGTGTACACTAATTTCTAACATATCGCATTCATTGTGTACACTAAGTCATAACATAACGTGTTCGTAACTTACTAATCTTTTTTACAACTTTGAATTTATCAATGACATACCACGATTTTGTTTTAACCTCCATATTACATGTTTATTACATTAACACATTATTAGACCAAGTTATAAGGGTATTCAAAATTTGCAGCAGCAGGAGACTCCTCTGTCTCGATTAGGTATATAAGCGCAATGCAATATACACATGTGACACTGAATTTTTACAGACACATCCTTAACATTCCAGGAGGACAAATTTGTCTTTTAAGAAGGAACCCTGACAGACAATCCATATCCATACCGGATACTACCGGAAGCTCAGCATCAACCCCGGAGCCCACTCTGGGAGTAACAATTCCAACCTCGGATATAACCCCGAGGCATGCAGATCCAATACTGGAACACACACCGGAGAAGACCGATTAATCTCGGAGATAACCTCGAGGTATCCAGTCTCAGTCCCAACCATGGGAATAGCCACCAACCTTGGTGATAACCCCAAGGAATGCAGTTTCGGCGATAACCCCAAAATGCTTGTTTCAAATACGACCAGCTTCAATCTCGGTGCTCACAACGAAATACACTGTACCAACTCGGTGATAACATCGGGAAGACAGGCATACCTCAAAGATGACAATGAGGACCTTCAACAAATTACAGCAGTCCAATCTCAGCGAAGCCTGAGCAACGTCTGCTTTATCAGCCCAATCAAGCGATAACACCGGTGAGGGGCAACATCGTCATCTAGCCAACGCAATGCCATGCCACGTCATCTCAACATCTCTACGCAACGATGTCCTACAAGACTAACCAATCCTGAGTGACTATTGTGCAGGGTAACAGATGAAAGTTGAAGCTTGAAGACCGGAGGGCATCGTCCCATCTTCAATGACTTCGTACAAACTCTAATCCCATGCCATCGTATAACTCTCAACAACGGCGGTCCAAAATAGGTCCTGTATACCTCAAACAGATGCCCGGATTGCACTTCATAAAGTTCGAGTGGACATTACAATTGCCTAGTGCACGTCTTTGAGACTACCACCCCAAAAACCTAGGCCCACTGGTTGCCTCTGGTACACTACACTCAACTCGGCAGTACACTAAACTAAATCGTCTATAAATAGAGGGCTTGGGCTGCCCATTTTGTAAGAGAAAACGGCGAGGAATCCCAAATTGAATTTTGCTCAAGCTCACCCCATGCAAAGTGTACTTTCTCATTTTAAACACACTGCAAGCTTATATATAGCCCTTTTGTATTTGCTACAAAAGCCAATGTTTACCATTCTAAAGATATAGAAGTCTTCTTTGGCGGTCAACTGTAAGCCTTCTCACACACTTTAGAGTCTTTTCTCCTCATCTCTCACACACACCCTTCTTCACGTTGAGAGGCGTGTTACAAGCACATTTGCCTTGGACTTTGGTCATGGTTTTGTTTCAACTTGTATATATATATATATATATATAAATTTATATATATTGACTATCATTATCGAGTTATGTAAGACCCCAACTTTTATAAATAAAGATGAATTTTCTATAAATATAATTTTTGAATATTATGGAATGAATTAGATATAATGTTATAGTTGTGGATAATATTTATAAATTTTGCAAAGTACGTAAGTTGTTATATAATATTCAATTGGTCGAGGAATATTCGTTTTAACAGGGAATATTCGTACAACGACACAATCATTGGTGGACCCCACAACGGAATTATTGTCGAATTGAGAAAATGACAAAAATACTTTATGAAAATAACGACAGAAGTTTAACCGTTAACTATTGAAACACCCAGTGTTAAAAGTACGATGAATACGCTGTAGTGGTTACACGATGAGCACACACGGTATTGATTATTGATGCTTACGTGAGAAGTCACTCAGTATTGTTCAATTATTGCTACAGTAATTGCTGCATAATTTCTCACGTTATTTGATTCAATTATTGTCAATATTTTATATATTATTAAATCAATAATTGAAATGACAAAGTTATTAATATTATTATTTGCAATATTAACAATGTCTAGAAGTTCTGTCAAGGAGAGGTTTGGTCACCTAATTGCGCGCCAATAGGGAGAAATCCTTATTGGAAAGCCCCCTCTTTCCTGGGAATGACATGGTCGATTAATATTGTGAATTATAATAAAGGTGATAAATGTTGTTAAAATTATTAAGGTGATTTTTATGAAGTTTTACTTATTTTATGGATTCCCATTTGCCCATTTTTTAAAATAATCGGTAGAAAGTTTTTTATTATAAAAGGTGGAGCCCATATGTGATGATGACACATAGGGCCCACATGTTTATGACTTTGGGGGAGGTTGGCTGAGAAGTTGTTCACGGGTTGTTGTTGTATTATATATATATATATATATTATATATATATATTTTATTTAAAAGATTTTATTTTAATTCACGGAGGCATCCGTCTTTTTAAAATATATATATATATATATATATATATATATATATATATATATATATTATATTTTATTTTTATTTAAATGTATTTTATTTTAAATCGACCGTCATCAAAAAGTAAATCAAGCTCATTTCTTCATCATTTCTTACTAATTCAGAAAAACTATAGAGAAATTATAGAAACTATGTAAAGTATTTCGCTACTTCTCTACTCTTATATTTCAGCTTTCTTTTACGGTAAGGGGTATTATTTCTTTTGTATTCATGAAGAGAACTTCGTTATTCCATTATTTATTATTCTCATTGGAATAACTTTGTATACACAAAGCTACCCTATACTTGGTGAAATTCTTCTCATTATTCAATTCATTATTATTCATTGGAATATCCTCATCAGACGCTTTTACGCCTCTAATTCGACTGATTCCGCTATTATTATTCTGTTGAATATCCTCATACGCGCTTTTACACTGGACTTGATTCCGTCTTTATTATTCTGTTGGAATATCATGTCTGTGTGTTTTATGCCGGACCTGGTTCCGTTAATTATTATTCTGTTGGAATAACCTGCCTGTGCGGTCTATCGCATGCATGGTGATTTCTTTTGTTATTCCATTCCTTATTATACTCAGTTAGTTAAAGTTTTGACTTCTATACTCCATAAAATTAGTGGAATATTCTTGATATTTGCACTTCATCCAGTATATTTTCATGGAAATATTCTTCTGAGCATTCTTGAATTTTACTGCACAAAGCAGTATCATGTTGACAATTTGGACGTTATTAGTTCATGAATAAATTAATTCTTGAACTTGTTTTATTGAATTCTTATATCATTGTCATCATCCTCATGTTTATATTTTTTTTGAAAGTCATCTGTGGCCTGTAGTGCATAGATGGACTTGGTATGATTATGACCAGGGATTATTCGGTGTAATCATAACCGTAATGTTATAAATGATGTGGTAAAAATCCTCAATGGCCCGTAGTGCATTGATGGACCGTTGTTGGCATGATCATGACCATTAATGAATACACGAATGTCCTTGGCCCGTAGTGCATGGATAATTTGTGGTCGTGATACTAAAGAATATCCTTGGGTCAGAAAAGTGCGAGGGTGATTCGATGATGTGGATTTTTATTAAGTGAGTCTCAAATGATAAAAGTGATGAAAAACCTTTTAAATCATAAAATATAGTAGATTTTATTCTCTACTTGACTCTTTTAATGGATTGTTTGTTCCGCTTGTAGTTAAACTTGATGTTTGTTATATTGTATCGCTTTAACAATTTTTTTAAAGGCTAATGATAATTTATTTTGCATTATCTTAGTCATAATATTTCTTCTTCGGGCTAGTTGAGCTCACCCTTTTTTTTCACCGTTTCTCTTGAAAATGAGAATATAGGCGGGACGAGCCTGGGAACGAGTGATGGATCAAATGATAGTATTAGTAGTCCTCACTATTCTTACATTAAATAGTGTGATAATAAATGTAATGAGGACTTATTCTGAGAGTGGATATTGTCTAGAAGACAATATTTGTATTAAAACTTACAACTGTCTTGTTGTATATTAAAGATTGTATTTTTATTCTGTACCATGTATTTGGCGACTCAAAATAGGTGATGTATACCTATTTTGGGGGCGTCACAGTTGGTATCAAAGCTTAGGGATATGATCCCTGGCTAAGATGTGAGAATAGAACTAGGAGGGGAGAGACGGGGAATTCCTTTGCTAGTATGACCTACCTATGTTTATTTGATATTTAATTGGTCGGTCAAAGTATATGGATAATATGTTATATGTTAATTAACCTTTGTTTTTTGGCAGTATCTGAAAATGACATCCGAGAATGTTGAGAATAGCGATGGAGCACAGGAGACCGTTGAGTCTCCACAGATCAATAATCAGGATAATGTGCATCAGGAAGGCGACAATCCTCATTGAAACAACAACACTGACCAAATGATGAATGATGGAATGTTCAGAGGCTTTATGCAATTCATGCAACAGCAGGCTAGAGCGGCTCCTATCCAAAATATAGGTGGAAACACTGAAAACTCTCGGACGGTCACCGCTAAACAGTTCAAGGAGCTGGGACCACCGGAGTTTATTGGAGAGCCAAAACCACTTAAGGCGGAAGCATGGATAAAGCAGATCACCAAGATATTTGATGTCTTGGGATGCTCCGAGGAGCAAAAGGTTTCCTTTGCCGCCTTTATGTTTCGAGGAGAGGCAGATTCTTGGTGGGAATTGGTAAAAGCGTACTCAACTCGCCGCAGACCAAGATGTCTTGGGAGAAGTTCCAAGAACTATTCAACTACAAGTACTTTCCCGAAAGTATTCATCACATAAAAGAGGTAGAGTTCATCAAGTTGGAGCGAGAATAATTTGTCGAGTTATCTCGGTTTATTCCCCACTGGTGGATAATGATGAGAGAATGAATAATGACGAATGTTTTTAAGAGGTTTAAAGTCGGAGATACGCCAACATCTTATTTCTCATAAACCGTGTTTGTATTCGAGATGTTGTAAATAGGGCTCGATTAGTAGAGCGCGATAACGAGTCAACGAACCAAAAGAGAGCAAATTGCAAGAAAAATGATAATACCAATGAGAGCAGTCATCGAAGCGATGACAACAAGTGTGGAGGGAATCAACAGGCCAGAAGTGGTAACCACTTCGATGGTAATCAGGGCCAAAATAATAAGAATGGACATTTCAAGAAGAGGAGATTCAACAATAATGGAAGGACGTCAGCACCAGCACCCATTGTTAAGGAAGGAAAACGACCACCTATCATATGCTTCAAATGCGGAGGGGAGGGACACATCAGTCCAAACTATGCGATGCCATTCAAAGCATGTTATAATTATGGAAGAGAAGGTCACTTAGTCCGATTTTGTCATTCACCGAAGACAAGTTCATCCAGGATGGAGGCACCAAAGGCCGTCCCAGAAAAGTCAAAGCCGGTAGTGCAAGGGAGAGCGTTTGTTGTGACCTCCCAGAAAGCAAGGAACCCGAATGAGGTCATCACGGGTAAGCTTATCATAAACTCTAGCGAAGTCTATACTTTATTTGATACCGGTTCTACCCATTCTTTTATTTCTCCTACTTTGCGCCAACGATTAAATTTGACTCAGGAGAAATTAGACTTTGACTTATCTCGTGGAAACTCCGCTGGGAGAGAAACTTTCATTACATCCACTTTGCTTATAAGTCTTGTTTGGTTCAAATCGGTACCTTCACATTACCTGTCGATCTTATTTTGTTGAAAATACTTGCATTTGATGTGATTCTAGGGATTGATTGGTTAACTACTCAACATGCAAAAATTGATTGTTTTCGTAAGGTTGTTAGCTTTCATATTCCTAACCAACTTATTATGCGAATTCAAGCAACCAAACCATTAAAATTAATCATCGCTATCTTAAGCCATAAAGCTATTCATTTATTAAAAAGCGGATGTCAAGCTTTCTTAGTTCATGTCACGATCTAAACAAAAATACGCCGCTTTGAATAATATTTCTATTGTTAATGAATTTCCTCGACGTATTCCCCAAGAACTTCTGGCCTACCCTAGAGCGTGAAATTGAATTTTGTATTGACCTTGAACCCGTATAAAACCCATTTCCAAAGCCCCATATCGAATGGCTCCTATTGAACTTCGTCAGAGTTAAAGACTCAACCGCAGGAATTGTTAGACATTGGCTTTATTCATCCTAGTACTTCTCCTTGGGGTGCTCTGCTTCTATTCGTGAAGAAGAAAGATGGGAGTATGCGACTTTGTATTGATTATCTGGAGTTGAATCATGTCACCATCAAAATAGGTACCCATTACCACGTATTGATGACCTGTTTGACCAACCATTCTAGGAGCCAAATTCTTTTCAAGATTGATCTTCGTTAGGATATAACCAATTGAAGATTAGAACCGATGATATTCCAAAGACGGCTTTTAAAACTTCGATGACGGCATTATGAATTCCTAGTCATGTCCTTTGATTGACTAATGCTCCTCTTTGCCTTCATGGATATGATGAACCGAGTATTCAAGGAATATTTGGATCACTTTGTGGTCGTTTTTATTGATGACATCCTTATTTATTCCAAAAGCCGTGAAGATCATGAGCAACACTTGAGGCTGATACTCCAAAAGCTTCGTGAATACAAGCTTTATGCCAAGTTGAAGAAATACGAGTTCTGGCTTAAGGAAGTAGTATTCCTTGGGCACGTGGTATCAAGTCATGGAATATCTGTTGACCCAGCAAAGATTGAAGCTATTCAAAGTTGGGAGCAACCTAAATCAGTGACCAAAGCACGTAGCTTTCTCGGCTTAGCTGGTTATTATCGGAGATTCGTAGAAGGGTTTTCTCGAATCGCTACTCCACTAACTCAGCTGACTCGAAAAGATACAAAGTTTAGTTAGAGTGAGGAATATGAGAAGAGTTTTCAAGAACTCAAGAGGAGACTCATTTCAGCACCTGTTCTGACAATACCATCTGGTTCGGAGGGATTTGGGATGTGTTCTCATGCAACATGGGAAAGTCATAGCCTATGCCTCAAGACAACTCAATGAATATGAGAGGAATTATCCTACTCATGATCTAGAGTTGGCAGCTGTTGTCTTCACACTTAAAATTTGGAGGCATTACTTGTATGGAGAGAAAGTGGAGATCTTTACGGATCATAAAAGCCTCAAATATTTCTTCACTCAAAAGGAACTCCACATGCGACAACGACGTTGGCTTGAACTGTTGAAGGATTATGATCATACCATCCAATACCATCATGGAAAAATGAACGTGGTAGCTAACGCATTGAGTAGAAGATCATATGCAAGTGCGAATGCGATATTGTCAACGCAGAGGCCCATTTTGTGTGACTTGCAAAGGATAGAGATAGAGTTAAAAACTCCAGGGGCCCATGTGATGATGGCGAATATACGAGTAGAACCGACTTTAATTGATAAAGTTAAAATTGCTCAAGCTACGGACTGAGGTGATGCGTATAGGAAGAAAAAGTGCAAGAAGGTGCTATACCTTTGAAGCAAGAATCGATGAAGAAGGAATACTTGAGTCAACTCCGGACTTTGTGTTCCTAACGACCCTGATTTAAAGTATAAAATCATGATGGAGGCGCACAACACACCGTTTGCAATCCATCTTGGGAGTACCAAAATGTATCATGATCTTCGTCATACATTTTGGTGGAGCAATATGAAGAGGGAGATAGCGCTGTTTATCTCAAGGTGTCTAACTTGTCAATGAGTTAAAGCGGAGTATCAAGTACCAAAAGGTCCATTGCAACCACTTGAAATTCTAGAATAGAAGTGGGAGCACATTACCATGGATTTTGTTACTGGTCTTTCTAAGGTTTCTCAAGGTATAGATGCGATTTGGGTCATTGTTGAAAGATTGACCAAGTGTGCTCATTTCTTACCAATATGAGAAACTTATACACTTGAACGTCTTGTTCGTATGTATATAAACGAGATTTTAAGACTGCATGGTATTCTAGTATCCATAGTTTCTGATCGAGACCCAAGATTCACTTCAAGATTTTGGGTTAGTTTACAAAAAGCTATGGGCACGGATTTACAATTTAGTTCGGCATATCATCCTCGGATGGACGGACAATCAGAGAGGACTATTCAAACTCTGAAGATTTATTAAGACTTTGTGTCCTTGACTTCAAGGGAAGTTGGGATAAGTTCTTACCATTGGTGGAGTTTTCCTACAACAATAGTTATCAAGCAAGTATTGGCATGGCTCCATTCGAGGCGTTGTATGGAAGAAAGTGTCGTTCTCCAGTATGTTGGGATGAGGTGGGTGAAGCAACGTTGTTGGGACAGGAGTTGGTACGTATGACTACGGAAAAGATTCAAACGATCCGGCAACGTATAAAAACCTCACAAGATCGACAAAAGAGTTATGCTGATCTTCTTCGAAAGGACGTGGAATTCGATATTAGAGATCATGTGTTGTTACGTGTTACTCCATGGAAAGGAGTTACGAGATTTGGAAAGAGAGGAAAGCTCAATCCTCTATTCATTGGCCCATTTTTAATCCTCGATCGAGTAGGAACTGTGGCGTATAGACTTGCTTTACCGCCAAGTATGTCTCGTGTTTATAACATTTTTCACATACCTATGTTACGTAAATATGTGAAAGACCCGCACCACATTATTGAGTTAGAACCGGACAAAATAGTGGAAGATTTAATGTATGAAGAGGTTCTTGTTCAAATCTTTGATAAGAAGGAACATATTCTACGCTCCAAGGTTATACCTCAAGTCAAAGTTTTGTGGAGAAACCATGATATTGAGGAAATTACCTGGGAGTTAGAATCAGAAATGAAATAAAGGTATCTTTACCTATTCGACATACCAGGTACGTACCCTAATTTCGAGGGTGAAATTTTATAAGAAGGGGAGGTTGTAAGACCCCAACTTTTATAAATAAAGATGAATTTTCTATAAATATCATTTTTGAATATTATGGAATGAATTTGATATAATGTTATAGTTGTGGGTAATATTTATAAATTTTTCAAAGTACGCAAGTTGTTATATAATATTCGATTGGTCTGGGGAATATTCGTTTTAACAAGGAATATTCGCAGATAACAAACGACAAATCATTGGTGGACCCCACAACGGAATTATTGTCGGATTGAGAAAATGACAAAAATACTTTATGAAAATAACGGTGGAAGTTTTACCGTTAACTGTTGAAACACCCGGTGTTAAAAATATAGTAATACGCGTAGTTGCACAGTAGCACATGGTATTGATTATTGATGCTTACGTGAGAAGTCACTCAGTTTTGTTCTATTATTGCTACAGTAATTGCTGCATAATATCTCACGTTATTTGATTCAATTATTGTCAATATTTTATATATTATTAAATCAATAATTGAAACGACAAAGTTATTAATATTATTATTTGCAATATTAACGATGTCTGTAAGTTCTCATCGAGGAGAGGTTTGGTCACCTAATTGCGCGCCAATAGGGAGAAATCCTTATTGGAAAGCCCACTCTTTCCTGGGAACGACCTGGTCGATTAATATCGTGAATTATAATAAAGGTGATAAATGTTGTTAAAATTATTAAGGTGATTTTTATGAAGTTTTACTTATTTTATGGATTCCCATTTGCCCATTTTTTAAAATAATCGGTAGAAAGTTTTTTATTATAAAAGGTGGAGCCCATATGTGATGATGACACATAGGGCCCACATGTTTATGACTTTGGGGGAGGTTGGCTGAGAAGTTGTTCACAAGTTGTTGTTGGATTATATATATATATATTATATTAATTTTGTTATATATATATATATATATATATATCTTATATATATATATATATATATATATATATATATATATATATTGAAAGATTGGCAAAGTTGATTCACGGGAGGCATCCTGTGATTTGTTAAATATATATAATATATATATATATATATTGTAAAACCCCAACTTTTTGAATAAAGATGAATTTTCTATAAATATTATTTTTGAATATTATGGAGTAAAATTGATATAATGTTATAGTTGTGGGTAATATTTATAAATTTTGCAAAGTATGCAAGTTGTTGTATTATATTCGATTGGTCTGGAATATTCGCTTTAGCGTGGAATATTCGCATAACTACAAGCAATCATTGGTGGACCCCTATTAATTAATTATCATTTGATTGAGAAAAACGACAAAAATATTTTTATAAAAATAAATGGCGGAAGTTTTACTGTTAACTGTTGAAACACCCGGTGTTAAAAAAGTACGATGTACGCGTGGTTGCATTGAAGCACACCAGTATTGATTATTAATGCTTACGTGAAAAGTTATCTCGCTTTTTTTTTATTATATATATATATATATGATTGATATTTATATATATTATATATGTGTAAGTTGACAAGTGGGGTGGGAGGAAAATGGGTGTTACGTGGGAATGGGAGTAATAATTAGTCAAGTGATGGGAGATTTTGTCAAGTGGGTAGAAAATTAATTGGTGATGATGACATGGGGGTGTATTATTCCATTATTATATGTATGCAGGATTGAAAATCTTGGTAGATGGAATCAATTGAGTCACAGGCCATGATAATTGTCTACACATGTTTTATATTATATATATATATATATATAATATAATATATTATTTAAAAGATTTTACTTTAATTATGGTCCGTCAGATTAAAGTAAATCGATCTGGATCGTTCACGAGTTAGTTACTATGCAGTCCATTTTTCTATAAATAGAAGCTCATTCCTTCATTATTTTCTTACGAATTCACTGAACTCTAGAGAGATAAACTATAGAGAGAAAGAAGAAAGTATTCTCGCTACTTCACTACTTATATATCCAAAGATCTTCTTCTTAAGGTAGGGAATATTATTTGTTGTACTCGTAAGGGGTGTTATTCTTTCTTATTCATGAATAGAATCATTATTATTCCATTGCGTATTATTCTCATTGGAATAACTCAGATACGCCATGCTACCCTATACTTGGTGACATTCTTCTATTATTCCGTATTTACTATTCTCATTAGAATATCCCGTAAATGCGCTTTTACATTGGACCGATTCCGCCTTTATTATTCTGCGCTGGAATATCATGTCTATGCGCTTTTACGGGACGGACCGGTTCCGCTTTTTATTATTATTCGCTTGGAATATCCTCATGCAGACGCTTTTATGCTCGGACCGATTCCGCCTTATTAGTATATCTTTGAATAACCTCGTCTGTGCGAAGTACCGCATGCATGGTGATTTCATTGTTATTCCATTCTTTATTATTCTGTTTGAACATCCTGCCGGGCGTAATTTTGCTTTGACCGGTTCCGTTATTTAGTATTCTGTTGGAATAACTTGTCTATGCGAAGTACCGCATGCATGGTGATTTCTTTTGTTATTCCATTCTTTATTATACTCAGTTGGTTAAAGTTTTGACTTCTATACTCCATGAAATTAGTAGAATATCCTTGATATTTGCGCTTCATCCAAAGATCTTTCATGGAAATATTCTTCTGATCATTCTTGAATTTTACTCTACAAAGCAGTATCTTGTTGACAATTTGGACATTAGTAGTTCTTGGACAAATTAATTCTTGAACTTGTTTTATTGAATTCTTATATCATTGTCATCATCCTCATGTTTATATTATGTTGAAAGTTATCTGTGGCCTGTAGTGCATAGATGGACTTGGTATGATTATGACCAGGGATTATTCGGTGTAATCATGACCGTAATGTTACAAATGATGTGGTAAAAGTCCTCATTGGCCCGTAGTGCATTAATGGATAGTTGTTGGCATGATCATGACCATTAATGAATACACAAATATTCTTGGCCCGTAGTGCATGGATAATTGTGGTCATGATACTAAAGAATATCCTTGGCCGTAGTGCAGGGGTGATTCGATGATGTGGAATATTTATTAAGCTGAGTCTCAGCGATAACAGTGATGAAAAACCTTTTAATCATAAAAGATAGTAGATTTTATTTTCTACTTGACTCTTTTAATGGATTGCTTGTTCCGCTGTAGTTAAACTTGATGTCTATTATATTTTATCAGTTTAACATTGTTGGAGACTAATGATAATTTATTCTGCATTATCTTAGTCATAATATTTCTTACTGGTCTAGTTGAGCTCACCCTTTCTTTCACTGTTCTCTTCAGGAAATGAGAATATAGCTGGGACGAGTCGGGGAACGGAGTGATGGTCCAGAGGATAGCATTAGTAGTCCTCACTATTCTGTGAAATAGTGTGATAATAATTGTAATGAGGACTCCTTTTGAGTTTGTATAATCTCTAGTAGATAATATTTGTATTCAAACTCACAGTTTATGTTGTCGTATTGTACACGGCAGTTGTATTAGTAAGTTGTATTTGAATTCTGTACCATGTATTTGGCGACCCAAGATGGGTGATGTATACCTAATTTTGGGGGCGTCACACACACACACATATATATATATATATATATATTATATTTTATATTTTATTTAAAAGATTTTGTTTTAAATCTGGACCGTTCGTTTAAAAGTAAATCAATCTGGGATGTTCATGAATTAGTTACTATGCAGTCCATTCTTCTATAAATAGAAGCTCATTCCTTCATTATTTCTTACTTAATTCACCTTCAAACTCTGAGATGAGAGAAATTATAGAAAAACTATAGAAAAGTATTCTGCTACATCCCTACTCTTATATCCAGTTTCTTTTATGGTAAGGGGTATTCTTTCTTCGATATTCATGAAGAGAACTTCTGTTATTCCATTATTTATTATTCTATTGAATAACTCAGATCTGCTGGCTACCCTATACTTGGTGAAATTCTTCTTTATTCCATTCATTATTATTCAATTGAAATATCCTGTCTGTACATTTTACGCCCGATCTGATTCCGTCATTATTATTTTGTTGAATATCACATCACATGCATTTTACGCCGGACTGATTCCGCTCTTTATTATTACTGTTGGAATATCCTCGTCTCAGACGCTTTACGCCGGACTGGTTCCGTTAATTATTATTCTTCTCATGGAATAACTCACTTTTGTCTTGGTGACACCCCAAATCCGTGTACTTCATTTCCTCAAGATTTGGTGTTCACTTAATCAAAACATTCATTTCTAACTACCCAATTATAATAAAATTGAATAATAAAACCTGCCCATACATGATTAAACTTAAATAAAAATCTCCCAAGTTATCTAACATTTAACAACAATCATTCAAATGCGGAAATTTAAATATACTTCATTACAATCTTTAAACCAAAGTCTGAAAGGAAACTATCAAAACTATTACAAGTCTTCAAAGATTTATTCATCTTTTCTTTTCCTCTTCAAAAGTGCTAGAGTACGTCACCCGCTTTTAACTTTAGTCAAAGAAATTTTACAGCAAGAGTGAGAAAACAAAGCCCACTTGAAATAACAATAAATAAATCTTTAAACTTTTACATCAATTGCCAATATCAGGCTCAATAGATCTGAACAATATAATCTATTAATTTTCGGTAAATTATAACATTCACTGAGGGTCTAATGACCACGACTCATGTCCACAGTTATAAGTAATCTTTCAACTTTAACTTTAATAAATCATAAGACTATAAGGACTCCAATGCACTTAGGGGGATCAACTCTTTGTACAATGTATTGTGCACAACCATTTCAACGCTTGAGCGTAAACCTCTATTAAAAGAGTTGTTCATCTCAAAGATTTAGAGTACAAGTCCGCACTAAAGGAAGTTTGGTTTGGATAAGCTTTCAAGGAAATTTGGAATTTAACGAACATCAACTAAGGAGTAGTTGAATAAAACCAATAACACTATACTATAAAATAATCGTGATTGAATCAATTATAGTAAACTAAAGTCATGCTTTAGGAATAATCTAATAGCATACAATTTGAATAACAATAGCATACCTTGCTTGAACAACACTAAGCCAAGGTTAATTAGAATCGAATAATAAGAATGCTTAGCATATATAGTGGTGCATGCTAAACAACAAGTTAAATACAAGAATAACTTGCTACAAATAACTTACATCATTATATTGTAATCGAATTGAGAACAGTAATTGAATTAACAAGATAATAGATTAAACTTGCTCAATACTAAACTATAAGATTTGGGATACTTGTATCGTCATGAGCAACTAGATACAATGACTTACTCAATAATTGGCAACCTAGCTCTACGAAAGTGTAGAGGTAGCAACTTACAACAATTGTAATTGAATTTGAAAACAATAATGTACCAAATGAAATTAAACTCGCACAATGAAGTTTTGAGTTAGAGAACTTGCTCAATTATAAAATAGAGTTAGAAAACTTGCCTTTAGCATAAGCTAAACCTTACAACTTGAATCAATACCCTATACATAAGCCATATTGACATAGTTAGTCATTACCAACATTGTATATTTATATAAACAAATATATACATCATATAGGTTAAATTACCCTTTCACATAATCAACTATGTTACAAATAGGTAACACTTGATAAAGCATGTTCATTCATAGTTTAATACTCATCAAATCATCATTTAACATTCCTATTATTAACACATAACATTTATTTTCCAAATTTGTATACTTAAACAAAACGTAAGAACCTTCGCTAACTTCAAGATCATGGCAGCCGCCACAGCTTTACACGTGGT
Source organism: Panax quinquefolius (assembly GCA_020205615.1). Lineage (NCBI taxonomy): Eukaryota > Viridiplantae > Streptophyta > Magnoliopsida > Apiales > Araliaceae > Panax > Panax quinquefolius. Next base: position 121,952,114 of record CM035172.1, on the reverse strand, counting down.
TCATACTATGGGCCGAAGTCAAGGCCATGGCTTTCAGTCACGAGCCATTGGTTGGCGCTGTGGCATGGCGCGCCAAGATCTGCAGTCATGAGATTTATCTTCATTGGTCAAGGCTTCTTGGCCAGAGTCCAGAGCTTCGGCGACCCAAGCTCTAAGAATAAAGATGAACAAAAGCCAAATTGGCCTAAAAGCTCTAATCTAATAGATCGATTAACATGTAATACACATATAGACTTCATATAAACATATTGTGAAGACTTCTAACATGATTCTACCCATAAAATAACTTAAACATCAAATTTACAACACCCAATTTTAATGTTTTTGGCAAAACTCCATTGTTGACATTTTTAATGAAAATCAACACTTTGTGATTTTGTTTTTTCAATTAAAATGTAATTTTCAAAACATTATAGTTATGATTATACATACTCTATCAATTTCCATAATCAATTTATCAATTTAACAACTAATTAAACCTTAATTTCTATTTTAAATTAAGTCATATTCATATATATTTTTTCATATAAACGTCAGAATATAATTTCTTCCACAAACACATACATATATGAACTAGTTTCTCTATAATCATATACAAACTCATGAAATAACCTTATAATCAATAATCATACAAAACTATATACATAACCACAATTTATCTTTTATAAAAATTTCACGAGAGAACTTTTTGGGAAGAGGAAAACTAAACTTTTAAAGAAGAAGGTTAAGCTCCTACCTTTGATTAAGAAGATGATGGCTACTTTTGATTATCAATTTCTTTTCTCCGATTCCTTTCTCAAACTCATTAGAAATCACTCACTCTCTAAAGTTTTTCTCAATTCTCTCTTGCTTTCTCTCTGCTTTCTTCAACTCGAGCTTTTCTCCCAACTCAACTCTAACTTACGTAATAAAAATATAACGATATATAGTAATAATTATATAATATAACTCTAGATATAATGATATCAGTTATATAAGTTTTGAAAATCAAAAGCCATAAGGCTTGTTTGGTTAACCTAATAAAAATAACTCATTAACCCTTACACTTTGTTTGGCAAATCTAACTAAAATAAATGGATTAATCCTTATACCTTGTTTGATAAAATACTATTAGATTAAAGACTTAATATGCATTAAGACTTGTTTGGCCAAAAACTAAATTAAAGTCCTTTAATTTATTTTAATAACTCCTTTATAGCAAGGTTATTAGTCACACTTTTATTTAATTAATTAATCAATTAAAACATTAATCTATTTAATTACTTTAGCACATAATTTAATATCACAAATTCCAATTAAATTATTATAATTCATTTAATCCTTATAAGCTCTCTAGCTTTCTTATTAAATTCAATTATTATATAATCTCATAACAATTAATTTTTTAGCTCCTTAATTATTTATTCAACAAATAATTAACTAAACCACACCAACTCAAATTGAACTATTATTTATTCAACAATAAACATATCCATTAAATATTTATATAAATCAATAAATATTTAATATTGCAAGTAAATATTTAATATTTAATTATTTATTCAACAAATAATTAACTAAACCACATCAACTCAAATTGAACAATTATTTATTCAACAATAAACATATCCATTAAATACTTATATAAATCAATAAATATTTAATATTACACTTTAAAATTATGGAATGTTACATCATTCCCTCCTTACAAGGATTCTGTCCACAGAATCACAACTCAAACAAATCGTTCTTTACATTCTTCCCTACTTACAAAGATTCTGTCCCCAGAATCGAAGACACAGATTAAACAAATAACTCAGGGTACTCTTTCAACATTTTCTCTTCGAGTTCCCACGTAGCTTCTTCAGCGTTGTGGTTCCTCCATATCACTTTCACAGAAGGTATCACTTTATTTCTGAGCACTTGTTCTTTTCTGTCGACTATCTGGATATGAACCTCTTCATAGGACAAGTCTTTCTCGAACTGCAATGGTTCGTACTCGATCACGTGTTTGTAATCGGGTTTATACGGTCGTAACACCGAAATGTGAAAAACATTGTGAATATTTTCCAACTCTGGAGGTAGAGCTACCTCGTAAGCCACTTCTTCCACTCTTCGCATCACTTCAAAGGGTCCAATAAACCTCGGGCTTAGCTTTCCCTTTTTACCGAAATGAATTTTCCCCTTCAAAGGAGAAACTTTTAGGAATACAAAAGTTCCTACGTCGAATGAACGATCTTGTCTGTGTTGATCATCATACTTTTTTTGTCTGTCTTGGGCTGCTACCAATCTTGTCCTTATGAGTTTGACAACTTCAGTAGTTTATTGTACCAGTTCTAGTCCTAACCGTTGGCATTCACCGACTTCATCCCAGCACAGTGGCGTTCTGCACTTTCTGCCGTACAATGCCTCATAAGGTGGCATGCCGATGCTCGCGTGGTAACTATTGTTGTAAGCAAATTCCACCAACGGTAAGTGTTCTTCTCAGCTTCCTTTAAAATCCATGACGTATGCTCTTAGCATATCTTCCAATGTCTGAATTGTTCGCTTTGGCCATCTGTTTATGGATGATAAGTCGTACTCATTCGCAATTGAGTTCCCATGCATTCTTGTAGTCTTTTCCAGAAATTTGACGTGAATCGCGAATTTCTATCGGACACAATTGATACTGGCACTCCGTGCCTCAAAACGATCTCTTTGATGTACAATCTTGCCAACTGATCAAGATTGAATCTAATCTTTATTGGTAGAAAGTACGCTGATTTCGTCAGTCTGTCCACCATCACCCAAATCGTATTGCATCCTCTCTAAGTAGTTGGAAGACCCACCACAAAATCCATCGTGATGTGTTCCCACTTCCATTCCGGTATTTCCAACGGTTGGAGTAAACCGCTGGGTCTTTGATGTTCGGCTTTTACTCTCTGACATGTCAAGCATTTCGCTACGCATTCAGCAACATCCTTTTTCATATTTGGCCACCAAAAATGTCGGCGCAAATCTTGATACATTTTCGTGCTTCCTGGATGAATCGAATATCTTGTGTTGTGTGCCTCGGTCAAGATTTTGTCTTTCAGTTCTAGCACTGCTGGGACCCAAATTCTTCCCTCGAACCGTAGTAATCCTTTGGTATCGAACTTGTATTTTACATCACTGCTTTCAACCAGATTCTCTTTGATTTTCCCACACTCTTCATCTTGTAGTTGAGCATCCTTCACTTTGTCCACTAAAGTTGGACCAACTTCTATCTGGAATAGTTGTTCGTCAGATTCTTTTAGAAATTTGATTTCCAACTCCAATTTTGTCATTGCTGAAATGAGCTCCTCCTGAGTTGTTATCAGCATCAACTTTTCCCGACCTTTCCTCGCTTAAAGCATCCGCCACCACATTCGCTTTGCTTGATGATAAAAGATTTCACAATCATAATCTTTTATCAATTCCATCCACCTTCTTTGACGACGATGTTCAAATCCTTCCGTGAAAATATACTTGACTTTTTGTGTGGTCATGTAGATCTCACATTTCTCTCCATAAAGATAGTGTCTCTATATCTTCAGAGCAAATACAATTACAGCCAATTCCAAATCATGAGTCGGATGCCCTTTCCCATAATCCTTCAGTTGCCTTGATGCATAGGCAATAACTTTGTCGTTCTGCATAAGAACACAACCCAACCCTTTGTGTGAGGCATCACTATACACCATAAAATTTCCTATATTATCTGATAATGTCAACACAGGTGCCACACTTAGTTTCTTCTTCAAATCTTGGAAACTCTCTTCACATTTCTCCGTCTAAACGAATTTTACAGCTTTCCTTGTCAAATTTGTTAGCGGAGTGGCTATCTTAGAAAAATCTTGAATGAATCTTCTATAATAAGCGGCCAGTCCCAAGAAACTCCTCACCTCCGAAGGTTTCCTTGGTTGTTCCCAATTTATTACAGCTTCCACTTTTGATGGATCCACTGAAATCCCATCTTTGACAATCACATGACCCAAAAATTGTACACGATCGAGCCAAAATTCGCACTTAGAGAATTTTGCGTACAACTTTTCCTTTCTTAGTGTTTCCAATGTCAAACGTAAATGTTCCACGTGTTCATCTTCGGTTTTGGAATACACTAGAATGTCATCGATAAATACCACTACAAACTTGTCTAAGAATGGTTTAAACACCCTGTTCATCAGATCCATGAACGCAGCAGGGGCATTGGTTAAACCAAAAGACATCACCAGAAACTCGTAATGTCCATACCGAGTCTAAATGTCGTTCTAGGTATATCCTCCTTCCTTACTTTCAATTGGTGATACCCACTTCTCAAATCAATTTTCGAGAAATATTTAGCACCCTTCAACTGATTAAACAAGTCATCTATTCTAGGTAACGGATACCTATTCTTAATAGTGACCTTGTTTAACTCCCTATAATCAATGCAAAGACGCATTGATCCATCCTTCTTCTTCACGAATAATACTGGCGCTCCCCACGGTGATATGCTAGGTTGAATATATTTCTTGTCCAGCAGCTCTTGCAATTGTACCATCAGTTCCTTCATTTCTACTAGAGCTATTCTGTACGGGGCCATTGATATTGGTGTTGTTCCCGGCGCCAAGTCGATCACGAACTCAATTTCTCTGTCAGGCGAAAGTCCTGGCAAATCTTCTAGAAACATGTCTTCGAATTCTCTCACTACCGGTATTTCTTCTAGTTTCACACCCTTCTTATGAGTATCGACTATGTAAGCTAAATAGCCCACACAACCTTAACTCAACAATTTCTTGGCCTGCATAGTCGTCAGACATTTCATTTATCTAGGCGACTTGCTACCATAAAATACTACCTTTGACGGAGTTATAAGGTTTACACACTTCTTGTGACAATCGATTACTGCTCCATATTTGAATAGCCAATCCATCCCCAAAATTACATCAAATTCCCCAAGTAATCTAATCAAATCTACCAAAGAAGATATTTTCCTTAATGTTCACCATACAATTCTTGTATATACGAATCCTAACAGGATTACTTCTTTATTCGCAATTTCTATGTTCAAAGGAAAATTCAGTTCTTCTCTAGGCAATTCTAACCTCTTAGCAAATTCATCGATATAAACGAACAAGTAGCACTAATCGAATAATACATAAGCATTTATATCATTGATTCGGATTGAAATCCTTAAACGTTGTATCATGGTTTTGTGGTTGATTCTCGCGCTACCATGTCGAAGAGTGTCACTAGTTGTTGAATCATGTTACCGGGTCCAACATTGTCAAGTATTGGTAGTTCTCTCATTGTTTCTATGTTTGGGTGGTTCACGCTCTAGGAGGCATTTTCTGTTAAAACAAAACATCTATTAGACTATTACTCAGCTTCTTTAAGTATTTTCTAATTAACTTGCCTCCATAAAAGAAATAACCACATAACACATAACACTTTGAATAAAGTAACAACTTTTATTTATTCAAAACCTTTTTGGAAAACATAAAACAATAGCATCACTACTATGTACATTACTTTCCTAAACTACAAAAGTTTCAGGACAACATCATAGTCATATCCCATAGGTTGCATAACACTTGGGATTTACAATTTATTTAACCTTTCACTCATCGTACAACAACTACGATGTTCTATTAAGATACTTCTTAGCCCTATCACGCTCTTCCTCCATGTCCCAAAACATTGTTCTGCGATCTAACACGAATGATGGCAGCGTCTCGAACTGAATCGGATATCCCATGACCCGATCTTGAGCTTGATTAATTGCGGTGTTAAATACTTTATCCATCTCTTCCATCTTCATCCTCTTTTGATCACAGTGTCTCTTTGCATCGTGGCCGCCTTCAAAATTAGGTATACGCCACCCATCTTGGGTCGCCACTTACATGGTACATAAATTCAAATACAACTTACTAATATAACTGTAGTAATAATACGACATAAACTGTGAGTTTGAATACAAATATTGTCTACTAGATATTATACAAACTCAAAAGGAGTCCTCATTACAACTATTATCACACTATTTCACGTAATAGTGAGGACTACTAAAGCTATCCTCTCGACCATTACTTCGCTCCTCGACTTCGTCCCAATGCTATGTTCTCATTTCAAGAGAATAAAGTGAAAGAAAGGGTGAGCTCAACTAGCCCAAGAAGAAATATTATGACTAAGATAATGCGTAATAAATTATCATTAGCCTTCAAATAAAGTTAAACCGATAAAATACAATAGACAAACCAGCTTTAATCATAGTGAATAAGCAATCCATTAAAAGAGTCAAGTAGAGAATAAAGTCTACTATCTTTTAGGTTTTAAAAGTTTTCATCAATTTTATCATTGAGACTCAAATTTTAAAAATAAACCACCACATCTAATCATCCCCGCATTACTTGGCCAAGGATTTTCATCAAATTATCAATGGTCATGACTATACCGAATCACCCCGGTCATAATCATACCAAAACTATCCATCAATTGCATTACGTACCACCGAGGACTTTTGTCACATCATTTATATCAAGTCATGATTATACCGAATGATCCTCGGTCATAATCATACTAAGTTCATCTATGCACGTAAGCCAAAGATAACATAATATAACATGAGGATGATGACAATGACATAATAATTCAATAAAACAAGTTCAAGAATTATTTAATCCATGAATTATTAACGTCCAAATTGTCAACATGATATCGCTTTCAGAGAGTAAAATTCAAGAATGATCGTAAGAATATTTCCATGAAAAGATATCGGATGAAACGCAAATATCAAGGATATTCTACTAATTTCATGGAGTATAGAAGTCAAAGTTTTAACCAACCGGGTATAATAAAGAATGGAATAACAAAAGAAATCACCATGCATGCGGTATTGATAGACAAAGTTATTCCAATGTAATAATAATAATAACGGAACCAATTCGTCGTGAAATTACACCGATGTGATGTTCCAATGTAATAATAAAGATGGAACCAGATCCTGTAAAACACACAGATAGGATATTCCAACAGAATGATAAAGATTTTAACCAGTCCTGTAAACACACGCATGTGATGTTCCAATGAATAATAAAATCGAAACCAGTCCGTGTAAAACACATGCATGTGATGTTCCAATGTAATAATAGAAGAATGTCACCAAGTATAGGGTAAATCACAGATATATACAAAGTATTCCAATGTAATAATAAGCAATGGAATAACATAAGGATTTCACCAAGTATAGGGTATGCACGACATACAAAAGTTATGTATAGGGTATGCCACTTTTACAAAAGTTATTCCAATGTAATAATAATGAATGGAATAATGTAAGTTCTCTTCAAGAAGAAAGAATAACACCCTTACCGTAAAAAGAACCGAATATAGAAATAGTGAAGTAGCGTAATACTCTTCTTCTTTCTATAATTTTCTCTTTATAGCTTCTCTCTATAATTTCTCTCTCTGAGTTTCAATGAATTCGTAAGAAAATAATGAAGGAATGAGCTTCTATTTATAGGAAAATGGAATGCATAGTAACTAAATCCATGAACGGTCCGTATTGATTTACTTTAATCGACGGTCCATATTTAAAGAAAAATCTTTTAAATAAAATATAATATATTCTATTTATATAAAAACATTTTACTATGCAAACACTATGCAAAACACTATGCAAAACACTATGCAACACTATGCATAATAAAATATAATATATTCTATTTATAGAATAACTTTAATAAAGTATTCTGTTTTATATAAAAGATGTTTCGTTTTATTACGTTAATAATACGAATAAAAATAAAGCGTTATTATCGCTATAATAATTCATATTATTAATCGACAATAATAGAATCAAACTGAGTGACTTCTCACATAAGCTTCAATAATCAATACCGTATGCTACTATGCAACCACACGTATTACATCGTACTTTTTACTACCGAAGTAGTTCAACAAGAACTACGGTAAAACTTCCGCCGTTATTTCAATAAAATATTTTTGTCGTTTTCTCAATCAATGAAATAATTACGTTGTAGGTCCACCAATGATTGAGCCAGTTGTACGAATATTCCCTGCTAAACCGAATATTCCCCACCAATCGAATATAATATAACCACTTGCATACTTTGCAAAATTTATAAATACTACCCACAACTATAATATTATCTCAAATTCACACCATAATATAAAAATTATTTTGACAAAATTTAAATCTTTATTGATAAACTGGGTCTCACAATCTCCCTCCTTATGAAATTTCTCACCCTCGAAATTAGGGTACGTACTGATATGATAAAGAGGTGAGGATACCTTGAATACCTTTTTCATTGAAAACATTAAATTCATTTTTGCAATCCTACCAAAGATATTCATTAACAATTCATCTTTGCACTATACAAATGAAAACCAAAGATAACTTTACTATCACATCCATGAATTAATATTTCATTCTTTCAGACTTCAACTCGATAATTAATCCATATCATCGAATCATCCTCGCATCACAGGCCAAGGATATTCATTAGTATCACGACCACAATTTATCCATAATCATCCCCGCACTCACTGCCACTTAGGCCAAAGATAATCGTATTCATTAAGATCACGACCAATATCCACGACCACAAATTATCCATGCACTTTTATCTACCAAAGATAATTGTGTATTCATTAATTAGTATCACGACCACAAATTATCCATGCACTACTACCAAAGATAATTGTGTATTCATTAATATCACGACCACAAATTATCCATGAATTACTATTTCAAAGATAATTGTGTATTCATTAATTATCACATCATCAAATTATCCATGCACTACTGCCAAAGATAATTGTGTATTCATTAGTATCACGACCACAAATTATCCATGCACTACGGCCAAAGATAATTGTGTATTCATTAATATCACGACCACAAATTATCCATGCCACTACTACACGAAGATAATTGTGTATTCATTAATATCACGACCACAATATTATCCATACAATCTACGGCCAAAGATAATTGTGTATTCATTAGTATCACGACCACAAATTATCCATGCACTACTACCAAAGATAATTGTGTATTCATTTACTGTTATGATTATAACCGAACAATCCTCGGTCATAATCATACCAAGTCCATCTACAGCCACGTATGACTTTCAACATAATATAAGCATGAGGATAATGATATAAAGAATCAATCAAATGAGATAAAGGATAAATATTAAACATTTATAATATAATTTATCCAGATTCAAGAATATCCCCATGTTTTCAATCACTTAATAATCTCATAATCTAATATCATTAATATTATAACAATATTTTAATCACTTCTTAAATTTATAAACAATTTATCTTAATTGTTTACGCTTTTACCATATAATGCATTTAATCATTCAAAAATGTCATACTCATAAAATATCATCACCAATTATCAAATCCTCATCAAAAAATATGCATATACTCTATATAGGATTCTCTAGCCATAAAATCATATTTTCAACTTTGTTACTTCACATAACATATTTAACTCATATGTTCATAATTAAACTATTTTCATGAAAATACCAAATCAGCCCCAAAAATATTTCTTTTCTGGGATTTAGCATAATATAGTCCCATAATGAAAATATATTTTTCTCGAATTTTAAAATTCATTTACTATTTTTAAAAATCAATTTCCACTTAATTCCTTAAGAAATTAGCTACCTCAAGTTTAACTCCAAAATTCCCAAATCTTGGCAGGACCTTACACATGTTAACGTGAGCTTCCAGTTTAAATTTCATGGTCATCTGAGTTATAGAACTCCAGTTATATAGCGTTTTTTCAAAAAAAACTTAAATATTGAAATAGTCATAACTTGCTCATTTTAAGTCGAAATGAGCTCATTTTTTGGACAGGAGGTACTTTATACCATATACTTTCATGTCCCAAAAGGCCAGAAGTTTTCTCATAACTTAAGTGGCCGAAACAGTCCCTTAAAGTTTCTGGGCAGTAGCATTTTCGAATTTACAGCTTTGGCCTCATTTGCTAAAATCAGTCCACACAAAAATCTACAACACCTTTTCCAGTAATTCCACTTGGATTAGTTAGGTAACTCATAGATCTAACTCTAGAACTTGACCATACTCAAAAATTCAAAATATAATAGGAGATATGGTCAATTGAATTTCATGTTACGTTTTTCACCAAAATCTGATTTTCAACTCTTTGTGATTTCTAAGAAACTTTCATGTTTTCACATACCAACCAACATAACTCATCATAAAACTTACTAATACTTCATATACCCATGATTTTCATTATTCCAATGCTTTTATTATGACTTTCATCATAAACCACGTAAATCTGCTCATTTAGTTGAAGAAATATTTGAGGGTTTAAGAAATGGGTTTTGTATTTCAAATCAATACAAAATTCGATTTCACGCCTAGGGTAGGCTAGGAAATCTTCAAGAATACGTCAAGAAATTTATTAATGATAGAAATATCATTCAAAATCACATTTCATCCAAGACTTGGATAGTACGTCACATTGATACTTAACATGACTTCTATTCCTTAACCTAGATAGCACCTCACAACGATACCTATAAACTTGCCATCTTCACCATGGCGTCACTTACGAAAGTCCTCGCTTCAAGTGCATTCCACACAAGAAGTCAACAACGAAAGGTTCGGGGCTCTTTACTTATGGCTTGATATAACAAAGATTAACTTTAGGATTTGGTTACTTTGAATTCAGATAACAGTTGGTTAGAATATGAAAGCTAACAACCTTACAAAAAGAATAATGAGTAGTTAATCAATCGCTTTCAAAAATTACCTCAAAGGCAAGTATTTTCAAAGAGATAAGATAGATGGTAACGTGAAAGTGTTTATTTGAAACAACAAGATTAATAAACAAAGTTGGAGGTAACGAAGGTTTCTCCCAACGAAGTTTCAATAGATAAATCAAAGTCTAATTTCTCCGGAGTCAAATTTAAACGTTGAACGCAAGCAAGAGAGATAAAAGAATGGGTAGAACCGGTATCTAATAAGGTATAGACTTCGCAAGAATTTATAATTAACTAACCCGCGCTAACTTCGTTCGTTCGGGTTACCCACTTTTTGAGAAGTCACGAAAAACGCTTCTTCCTGAAACCACCGATTTTGTTTTGTCCAGTATCCGCCTTTGGTGCCACTATCCCAAATTGGACTTGACTTCACTATACGACAAAATCGAGCTAAATGACCTTCTCTTCTTGAAATTTCCACTTCTATTATCTTTGCCATGATTACCAATCAAGTGGTTACCATTCTTAGCATGATAATTTCCCCACGATGGTTATCATTGTTACGATAGCCGTTCAACCAAAAGATGATTATTATCGTTTGTTGGTCGTTACCTTTTGTTTGAACCGAATTAACACTCTCATGTGCTTCATTGCTTATCTCGGCATTTTCGGATGCCATTCTTAAACAACACACACAAAACAAGGGTTAATTGACATTTAACAAATTATCCCTATATTCGAATTCCACCAATCAAATACCAAATAAACTTAGGTAGGTCATACTAGCGAAGGAATTCCCCGCCTCCCTCCTAGTTCTTATCTCATCTTAGCCAGGATCATATCCCTAAGCTCGATACCAACCGTGACGCCCCCAAATTAGTGTATACGTCACCCATCTTGGGTCGCCACTTACATGGTACATAAATTCAAATACAACTTACTTAATATAACTGCTGTATACAATACGACATAAAACCGTGAGTTTGAATACAAATATTGTCTACTAGATATTATACAAACTCAAAAGGAGTCCTCATTACAACTATTATCACACTATTTCACGAGAATAGTGAGGACTACTAAAGCTATCCTCTGGACCATTACTTCATTCCCCGACTCGTCCAAATTATGTTCTCATTTCACGAAGAGAATAAAGAAAGAAAGGTGAGCTCAACTAGCCCAAAGAAGAAATATTATGACTAAGATAATGCGAATAAATTATCATTAGCCTTCAACAAAGTGTTAAACCGATAAAATACAATAGACAACCGCTTTAATCAAGCGGAATAAGCAATCCATTAAAAGAGTCAAGTAGAGAATAAAGTCTACTATCTTTTAGGTTTTAAAAAGTTTCATCAATTTTATCACCGAGACTCGACAATAAATAAACCACCACATCTAATCATCCCTGCACTACGGGCCAAGGATTTTCATCAAATTATCAATGGTCATGACTATACTCTAATCACCCCCGGTCATAATCATACCAAAACTATCCATCAACGCATTCTGGACCACTCGAGGACTTTTGTCACATCATTTATATCAAGTCACGATTATACCGAATGATCCTCGGTCATAATCATACTAAGTTCATCTATGCACGTAAGCCAAAGATAACATAATATAACATGAGGATGATGACAATGACATAATAATTCAATAAAACAAGTTCAAGAATTATTTAATCCATGAATTATTAACGTCCAAATTGTCAACATGATCTTTGTTTAGAGAGTAAAATTCAAGAATGATCGTAAGAATATTTCCATGAAAGATATCGATGAAACGCAAATATCAAGGATATTCTACTAATTTCATGGAGTATGAAGTCAAAGTTTTAACTAACTGGGTATAATAAAGAATGGAATAACAAAAGAAATCACCATGCATGCGGTCGACAGACATTTATTCAGCAATGAATAATAATAATAACGGAACTTAAATCGTGAAATTCACACCGCAGATGTTCCAATGTAATAATAAAGATGGAACCCGGATCCTGGTAAAAACACACGTATAGGATATTCCAATGTAATGATAAAGACGGAACCGAATCCGTAAACACACACGCATGTGATGTTCCAATGAATAATAAAAAAAATAACCGTGTCCGGTAAAACACATGCATGTGATGTTCCAATGAATAATAATGAAGAATGTCACCAAGTATAGGGTAAACCATGCTATACAAAGTTATTCCAATGTAATAATAAGCAATGGAATAACATAAGGATTTCACCAAGTATAGGGTATGCACAGCGTGATCGAGTGTTATGTATAGGGTATGCCACTTTTACAGGTTATTCCAACAGAATAATAATGAATGGAATAACAGAAGTTCTCTTCAAGAAGAAAGAATAACACCCCTTACCGTAAAAGAACTGAATATAGAAATAGTGAAGTAGCAGAATACTCTTCTTCTTTCTATAATTTTCTCTTTATAGCTTCTCTCTATAATTTCTCTCTCTAGAGTTTCAATGAATTCGTAAGAAAATAATGAAGGAATGAGCTTATTTATAGGAAAATGGAATGCATAGTAACCAATCCATGAACGGTCCGTATTGATTTACTTTAATCGATGGTCCATATTTAAAGAAAAATCTTTTAAATAAAATATAATATATTCTATTTATATAAAAACATTTTACTATGCAAACACTATGCAAAACACTATGCAACACTATGCATAATAAAATATAATATATTCTATTTATAGAATAACTTTAATAAAGTATTCTATTTTATATAAAAAGATGTTTCTGTTTTATTACGTTAATAATACGAATAAAACAAAGCGTTATTATCGCTATAATAATTCATATTATTAATCGACAATAATGGAATCAAACTGAGTGACTTCTCACATAAGCATCAATAATCAATACCGTGTGCTACTATGCAACCACACGACATCGCATTTTTTTACTACCGAGTAGTTCAACAAAGAACTACTAAAACTTCCGCCGTTATTTCAATAAAATATTTTTGTCAATCGTTTCAATCCGACAATAATTACGTTGTGGGGTCCACCAATGATTGAGCCGTTGTACGAATATTCCCTCGCTAAACCGAATATTCCCAATTAATCGAATATAATATAACCACTTGCATACTTTGCAAAATTTATAAATACTACCCACAACTATAATATTATCTCAAATTCACACCATAATATAAAAAATTATTTTGACAAAATTTAAATCTTTATTGATAAAATCTGGGGTCTCACACTTGCTACTAATCTGGTTCGTTGAAAAGCTTCCTCATAAGCATCTTCAGCTCTTCCCTCTTAGCAGCTTCTTCTCTCAGCTTGTTCTTCAGTTCAGCGACCACTTCGATCAGTTGTTCTTTCTCTCCTTCAGTCTGTAGTAGTTTCTCCTTGACATTTGTTAGTCGTTCTTCATGATGGATCTCGTCGTCTTTTTGTGTCATTGCAGTCTGTTGTTCAGCTACTATCTCCTGCAACTCCTCAACTGTATCCTAAAGTCCCACGTTACGGTCATGCACATCATCGTATATACGGCCAGCTATCGAGTTAAGTGGAATCCTTTCTTCCTCGTCCTCGTCATCCTCATCCTCCCGTGGTAACTCAACGGGATCCTCCTCGTCTGTCTCCACATCATCATCCTCATCTTCAACTATCGCGACCAACTGGGTCGACTCCGTGGCGATGAGTTGTTCCCAAACCATCAATGTCGCGAGGCTCCTCCTCTATAGGCACTTGAGGTCCCTCCTCCCTAGCCTGACTGGATTCTCTGACATTAGTCATCCTGACAACAAAGTTTTAAAGTTTTAATTATTAATCATTACTACTCGACACTCACGAGTACATAAACTATAAACACATAAGCACATAAGTGTTTTATTACTTCTTTCTTAAAACTCGATAAGAGTTATCTCCACTATCTTTTCAAAGGTTACTTCCTAAGGCTTTTTCCCCAACCTAAGGTTCATAACCTAAAGCTTTGATACCAACATGTGACACCCCCAAATCCAGGTACTTCATTTCCTCAAGATTTGGTGTTCATTTAATCAAAACATTCATTTCTAACTACCCAATTATAATAAAATTGAATAATAAAACCTACCCATACAGGATTATACTTAAATAAAAATCTCCCAGGTTATCTAACCTTTAACAATAATCATTCAAATGCGGAAATTTAAATAAACTTCATTACAATCTTTAAACCAAAGTCTGAAAGTAAACTATCAAAACAATTACAAGTCTTCAGTATTTATTCATCTTTCCTTTTCCCTTACTGGTGCTAGGTACGTCACCCGTTTCAACTTTAGCTGTAAGAAATTTTACAGGCAAGAGTGAGCAAACAAAGCCCACTTGAAATAACAATAAGTAAATCTTTAAACATTTACATCAATTGCCAATATCAGGCTCAATAGAACTGAACAATATATTCTATTAACTTTCGGAAAATTATAACATTCACTAAGGGTCTAATGACCACGAATCATGTCCATAGTTATAAGTAATCTTTCAACTTTAACTTTAACATTCATAAGACTATAAGGACTCCATGTACTTAGGGGGATCAACCTTTTGTACAATGTATTGTGCACAACCATTTCAACGCTAAGCGTAAACCTCTATTAAAAGAGTTGTTCATCTCAGTATTTAGAGTACAAGTCCGCACCAAAGGAAGTTTGGTTTGGATAAGCTTTCAAGGAAATTTAGAATTTAACGAACATCAACTAAGGAGTAGTTGAATAAAACCAATAACACTATACTATAGAATAATTGTGATTGAATCAATCACAGTAAACTAAAGTCATGCTTTAGGAATAATCTAATAGCATACAATTTGAATAACTATAGCATACCTTGCTTGAACAACACTAAGCCAAGGTTAATTAGAATTGAATAATAAGCATGCATAGCATATATAGTGGTGCATGCTAAACAACAAGTTAAATACAAGAATAACTTGCTACAAATAACTTACATCATTATATTGTAATCGAATTGAGAACAGTAATTGAATTAATAAGATAATAGATTAGAAAACTTGCTCAATACTAAACTATAAGATTTGGGATACTTGTATCGTCATGAGCAACTAGATACAATGACTTACTCAATAATAGGCAACCTAGCTCTACGAAAGTGTAGAGGTAGCAACTTACAACAATTGTAATTGAATTTGAAAATAATAATGTACCAAATGAAATTAAACTCGCACAATGAAGTTTTGAGTTAGAGAACTTGCTCAATTATAAAATAGAGTTAGAAAACTTGCCTTTAGCACAAGCTAAACCTTACAACTTGAATCAATACCCTATACATATGCCATATTGACATAGTTAGTCATTACCAACATTGTATATTTATATAAACAAATATATACATCATATAGGTTAAATTATCCTTTCACATAATCAACTATGTTACAAATAGGTAACAATTGATAGCATGTTCATTCATAGCTTAATACTCATGAAATCATCATTTAACATTCCTATTATTAACACATAACATTTATTTTCCAAATTTGTATACTTAAACAAAACTGTCAGAACCTTCGCTAACTTCATTTACTGGCTTTCCACGCTTTATAATGTGGTTCACATTGCTGCATCTTTGAGTTAAGTTGTGGCTCGGTCACGTGCCATTGGTTAGCTTCTGCTGGCGTGGTGGCCATTGGCCATGCGCGATTTATCATCTTTGGTATAATGCTGGCCAGAGTCCGAGCTCATCTACGACTGAGCTTCTAAGAACAACATGAACAAAAGCCAAATTAAAGACTGTAGTATCATGTTGAGGGTTAATGAGTTATTTTTATTAGGTTAACCAAACAATGTGTAAGGGTTAGCAACAGCATGAACAAAAGCCAAGTTAATTTTACTGCACAAAGCAGTATCATGTTGACAATTTAGACGTTATTAGTTCCTGAATAAATTAATTCTTGAACTTATTTTATTGAATTCTTATATCATTGTCATCATCCTCATGTTTATATTTTTTTGAAAGTCATCTATAGCCTGTAGTGCATAGATGGACTTGGTATGATTATGATCAGGGATTATTCGGTGTAATCATGAACGTAATGTTATAAATGATGTGGTAAAAATCCTCATTGGCCCGTATTGCATTGATGGACCGTTGTTGGCATCATCATGACTATTAATGAATACACGAATGTCATTGGCCAGTAGTGCATGGATAATTTGTGCTCGTGATACTAAAGAATATCCTTGGTAGTAGTGCATGGGTGATTCGATGATGTGGATTATTTATTAAAAGTGAGTCTCGATATATGTGATGATGAAAACCTTTTAAATCATAAAAGATAGTAGATTTTATTCTCTACTTGAATCTTTTAATGGATTGCTTATTCATTGCAGCTAAACTTGATGTTTGTTATATTGTATCGGTTTAACATTTGTTTAAGGCTAATGATAATTTATTACGCATTATCTTAGTCATAATATTTCTTCTTGGGCTAGTTGAGCTCACCTTTTCTTTCATTTATTCTCCTCGAAATGAGAATATAGTTGGGATGAGTCGGAACGGAGTGATGGATCGATGATAGTATTAGTAGTCCTCACTATTACATTAAATAGTGTGACAATAAATGTAATGATGTGACGCCCCCAAATAGTGGTACAGAATTCAAATACAGCTTAATAATTCAACTATCGTGTACAATACGACAAAACATAAACTATGAGTTTGAATACAAATATTGTCTACTAGAGATTATACAAACTCAAAAGGAGTCCTCATTAAAATTATTATCACACTATTTCACAAAATAGTGAGGACTACTAATGCACCATCTAGGACCATCACTCCATTCCCCGACTAGTCCCAAAGAACGCTCTCGCTTCACAAGAGAATCTGTGAAAGAAAGGTGAGCTCAACTAGCCCAAGAAGAAATATTATGACTAAGATAATGCAGAATAAATTATCATTAGCCTCCAACAATGTTAAACTGATAAAATACAATAGACATCAAGTTTAACTACAGCGGAACAAGCAATCCATTAAAAGAGTCAAGTAAAGAATAGAATCTACTATCTTTTATGATTTAAAAAGTTTTTCATCACTTTTATCACTGAGACTCAGCTCAATAAATAATCCACATCATTAAATCATCCCTGCACTATAGGCTAAGGATATTCTTTAGTATCACGACCAAGAATTATCCATGCACTACGAGCCAAAGATAATCGTGTTTTCATCAACGGTCCTGATTATGCCATAAAACAATTCATCTTTGCTCCCTTGGTCGAAGAGAATCTATAGCCATAATCACACCAAAAACTGTCCATCAATGCACTACGGGCCAGTGAGGACTTTTAATTTTCACATCATTTGTAACATTACGGTCATGATTACACCGCATAATCCTTGGTCATAATCATACCAAGTCCATCTATGCACTACAGGCCACAGATGACTTTCAACATAACATAAACATGAGGATGATGATAATGATATAAAAATTCAATTAAACAAGTTCAAGAATTAATTTGTCCAGGAACCAATAACGTCCAAATTGTCAACATGATACTGCTTTGTAGAGTAAAATTCAAGAATGCTCAAAAGAATATTTCTACTAAAAGATACTAGATGAAGCGCAAATATCAAGGATATTCAACTAATTTCATGGAGTATAGAAGTCAAAATTTTAATCAACTGAGTATAATACCGAATGGAATAACAAAAGATATCACCATGCATGCATTCGATCGTTATTTCAACAGAATAATAATTACTGTTAACTAGGTCGTGAAATTCACACCGACAGATGTTCAACAGAATAATAAATGCGGAATAATAAATGATGGAAATTCCACTCCCAGATATAGCATGATGTTCCAACGTAATAATAAATGCGAATAATAAATGATGGAACCAGTCCTAAAGCGTATAGCATGCATGCGGATATTTCGACGAAAATAATAAAGACGTAATAATAGAATAATGTCACCAAGTATAGGGTAGCCCACAGATATCTGAGTTATTCCAATGAGAACAATAAAGAAATGGAGTAATAGAAGTTCTCTTCTTGAATACAAAGGAATAATATCCCTTACTCAGTAAAATAATACTTGATATAAGAAGCGGTGAAGTAGCGAAAACTTTTTTTCTATCTCTCTACGCCTCTCTCTATAGTTTCTCTCTCTAGAGTTCAAGAATTCGTAAGAAAATAATGAAGGAATGAGCTTCTATTTATAGGAAAATGGAATGCATAGTAACTAATCCATAAACTATCTAGATTGATTTACTTTAATCTGACGGTCCATATTTAAAGAAAATCTTTTAAATAAAATATAATATATTCTATTTATATAAAAAGATTTTTATTATGCAAACACTATCGAGAACTATGCAATTACTATGCATAATAAAATATAATATATTCTATTTATAGAATAACTTTAATAAAGTACTCTATTTTATATAAAAATATTTTACTATGCAAAATACTATGCATAATAGAATATAATATATTCTATTTATAGAATAACTTTAATAAAGTATTCTATTTTATATAAAAAGATGTTTCTATTTTATTACGTGAATAAAACAAAACTTCTAAATCAACAATAATTGAATCAAATAATGTGAGATACTATGCAGCAACTATTGTAGCAATAATTGAACAAAACTGAGTGACTTCTCACATAAATATCAATAATCAATACCGTGTACTACTATGTAACAACGCGTATTAATGTACTTTTACTACCGAGTAGTTCAATAGTATCAACGGTAAAACTTCCGCCGTTATTTTTAATAAAATATTTTTGTCGTTTTCTCAATCCGACAATAATTACATTATAAGTGCACCAATGATTGTATTGTCAGTCGTCTTAATATTTCTTGTTTAAAATGAATATTCACCGAACAATCGAATATATTATGACAACTTGCATACTTTACAAAATTTATAAATATTACCCACAACTATAACATTATCTCAAATTCACACCATAATATAAAAAAAAATTATTTCGAGAAAATTAATTCTTTATTCATAAAATCTGAGGTTTCACAAATGAGGACTTATTCTGAGAGTGGATATTGTCTAGAAGATAGTATTTGTATTGAAACTCACAGCTCTCTTGTTGTATATTAAAGATTGTATTTGTATTCTTTACCATGTATTTGACGACTCAGAATAGGTGATGTATACCTATTTTGGGGTGTCATGATTATGGCTCGATTGAGCCTAGAATTTGATGCGAGCGTTTATTTGCTTTGATATATATATATATATATATATATATATATATATATATATATATATATATATTTGTTTGATGAGCCTAGACTTCAAATTTGGAGCGCTTTATTTGCAATATATTTATATATATTAACTGTGTGTCGAACTTTGTTCGATGAGCCTAGACTTTAGTCTGGAGCGTTTATTTGCTGTAATATATATATATATATATATATGAACTGATATACATTAATTGTGTGTCGAACTTTGTTCGATGAGCCTAGACTTCGGTCTGGAGCGTTTACTCTGCTTTTGTATATATATATATATATATATATATATATATATATATATATATATATATATTTATATATATGAACTATTGTTCGAACTCGTCGATGAGCCCGGATTTTACATGCAGTGCGTTTATTAGTTTTGTATATATATATATATATATATATATATTCGTTACACTGAGTTTCCTTCGTGGCGATTGATAAACTTTTATGACTTTATTTATATTTCGTCCCGCTTTGAGTTTCCTTCGTGGCGGTTGGCCCGTATTCTGACTTCATTTAATGTTTAATTCCGCTTTGGAGTTTCCTCCGTGATTGTTGATAGCTTTTACTGACTTTATTTACATTTTGATCCCCATGGAGGTGCTTCGTGGTTGGTGATCGTATCTGTATATATATATTTACAGCTTTTATATATATATATATATATATATATATATATATGTGTGTGCTTACTGCTTTCGTACAAATTGCGGTATCTTGTGCGCATAGGAATCATGTGATCACAGATTCAACCTATTGGATCTAGATTCAGTTCCCGTGATGGAATTTTTTAGCAGTAAGCAGCTTGTAAATTATTCTACAGTGTTTGAATTTTCTCAGATGGTTTCCATACCCATGAGGAAGTCGGCATTATTTTGTACATTATTTTCGTACGGATGCCTCGCATCTGTAAAAATAAAATCAATCTGTAAGACCCTAACTTATTATAAATAAAATTGAATTTCCTTTATTTATTATTTGGAAATAGTAAGGGTTAATTTGATTAATGTGGTTAGTTATGGGTAAAATGCGCAAATATTTTAAATAAGCAAGTGGTTATAAAATATTCATTTTATCGGAGAATATTTGTTTGGTCGTGGAATATTCTTCTGCGTCGGGAATATTAAATGCACGACGGCGACCTTGTGTGGGCCCCATAACGGAAAAGTGATTGGATAAAGAAACGACAAGTATAAGTTGTTTATAAATAACTTGCGTAGTTATTACAGATTATCTTTGTTGGAATACGTGGTGGTTAAAACACACGATGTCTACGCGTTGTTATCGCGATGAGCACATGGTATTGCACCAATTATTGATTCTTACGTGAAGCAGGCACTACTTAATAATTGTTACGATAATTATCGCTCAATATTTTATTTTATTGATTCAATAATTATTGCGTTGATATTTTATATCGAAGCAATAATTCATATTATTTTCAATAATATTATTAGATAACATTATTGATAACATATTCTATGTCTAGAAAGTTACATGTCTAAGGAGAGGTTTGGTCACCTAATTGCGCGCCATAAGGAGAAATCCTTATTGAAAGCCCCTCTTTCCGGGAGACTATGCAGTTGTCGATGTTGTGATTCGTAATATTATTTGTGAATAATTAATTATTGATTTATATGATGAGGAAAATATTGATTTTATGTGGATATAGATGGAGAAAATTTTTAAAGTGACAATTGTTAAAAATTGATATTTTATTTTTTTTGATAAAATAATATTTTATTATATTATTATAATATAATAATGGTGATATTTTTACAATGAATGTGGGATATATGAGTATATGAGGAGGAAGAGTATTTTTGTTGCATTAAATGATTAACACATGTTTTGTGTGTCGGTGGACCCCATTTCTTGACTGAAATTTGATTATAGCCTGTAAAATCGCCCGTTTGTGAATTTCGGTCAATTTCTGTTTGGAATTTGGAAAAACTTTCTTCTGTAAAGTTGTAGATAATAGAATTTCCTATGAAAAAGATATAAGGTTCAAATTTTTCCGACAAAAGGGCCATTTATTATGAATTATTGAAGTTCTGAAGTTCCGAAATAATTGATTTTTAGAAGTTTTAATTATTTTTAATAAGAAAAACGTTTTTTGTAAGTTTTGTGAGGTGGCTACTTGGTGGCTGAGGTTTTGGGCAAAATAAGGGTGCGTAGGAAATTTTAAAAAAATATATTAATATTTTATTAAATTTTCTGCTTTGGTGTTCTAAGCATTTTCCTATAAATAGGGTGCTTAGGTTAGAATTGAAAATCACACCAGAAACTAAAGTTTTCTCTCTCTTTCTCTCTCTATATTATCGAGCGTATTCTTGTGAGTATTTTGATACTTTGAGTGTTGCTATATGGTACAAGTTCCCTTCAGCACTATATTCAGTATTCTAGTCAGAAGTACTGTCTTTCTGAGGTAAGGGATGTTATTTTCTTCTTAAATGATATTATTTTCTTCAATATCATTATGCCAAAATATTGGTTTGAAATTTTTATCAAATTTAGAACTTTTTGTGTTGGGGTTACTATTCACGTATACGGTACTATTCACGTATACGACACTATTCACGAATATGGCACTATTCACAAAAAAATTAAATTTTTGTTTTTTGTCCAAAATATCTATTATGGATACTAGCTTTGATTGTATTCATGTTTTGATCATTCTTGAATTTTACTCCACTATGATTATTTATGAGGTATTTTTGGACATGGAATAGCTGAAATACGAATCCTTAATATTTATTTTTTTGTTTCATTGGATTCGTTTTTTTTAAAATATTTTTCATCATCCTCAGTCCTAAATGATGATATTACTGAATATATTTGTCATGTAGTGCAAAGATGAATGATTTTCTAATGAATATCTGTGGCCCGTAGTACAAAGATGAACAGATGTTTAGATGAACATGACCAACTGATGAATATCTTTGGCCTGTAGTGCAAAGATGAATATTTAATTCCAGATATATATTGATTGATGTTACAGGGATAAAATATCGACGATGAACTTTTAAATTCATATATAGAAGATAGTAGATTGCATTCTCTACTTAACTCTTCTAATGAATTATTATTTCCGCTGCTGAAGATTGATTTAAAACTGGTTGTCTATTGTATTCTATTAGATTTCTCCCTGTTGAAGACTAACGATAATTTGTTCTATGTTATCTTAGTCATAATGTTCTTTACTGGGCTAGTTGAGCTCACCCTTTTCCTTTTTGTTCCATTTTTCTTCTCAGGAGGCGAGAATGTAGCGAGTACTAGTCGGGGTGTGGAATGATGGTTCTAGAAAGTCGTTTTAGTAGTCCTCACCATTTTTGTAAAATAATGTATCAATAATTGTAATGAGGACTTATTTGAGTGTGGATATTGTCTAGATGACAATATTTGTATTTAAACTCACAGTTTTTATGTTGTATTAATAAAGTTGTAGTTATTTATGTACCATATATTTTGACGACTCAGAATGGGTGTTGTATACCTATTTTGGGGGTGTCACAGTTGGTATCAGAGCTTAGGGATATGATCTCTGGCAGAGATCGGGGAATAGAACTAGGAGGGGAGAGACGAGTAAATCCTTCACTAGTGTGTCCTACCTAAGCTTATTTGTTGGTCGGTCATAATATATGGATATTATGTGATATGTTAATTTGTTAAATTAACCCTTGTTTTATAAGCGATGTTTGAGAATGTCAATCGAGAATGTTAACATGGAGAATGTTAATAATGGAGTAAATGAGACCGTGGAGACACCTTTGCTCACCCAATGAGGAGAACGTGCAACAGTGGCAATGTTCCTCCATAAACAACACCACCGAAAGCGGATTTATGAACGATGAGATGTTTAGAAGCATTTTGCAATTCATGCAAAACCAGATGAAGGAGATTCTTGTTCAAAATATAGGAAGAAACAATGGCAACGCACACCGGTCACATCAAAGTAAGCGATTCAAAGAGTTGGGACCACCGAGAATTGCAGGGAAAGCGGATCCGATTAAAGGCGAGACGTGGGTCAAGCAAATTACCAAGATATTCGATGTCTTGGGATGCGGAGGAACAGAAAAGTTCCATTCGCCACTTTTATGTTCCCTAATGAGGCGATTCTTGGTGGGAATCGTGAAGCGTACCCCCATCGGTACCTTTCGGCATGTCTTGGGAGACATTTCAGAAACTGTTCAATGACAAATACTTTCCTGAAAGTGTTCGTCATATGAAGGAGGTAGAGTTTATTAGATTGGAACAAAACAACATGACGGTGTCCCAGTACGAGGCGAAGTTCGCGGAGTTATCCAGGTTTGCACCTCATTTGGTGGAGAATGAGGAACGTATGACGCGGATGTTTCTGAGAGGTTTGAAACCCGGCATACGTCAATATCTCATTTCTCATAAATTTTCTCTCTATTTAGATGTTGTCAACAGGGCTCAATTATTAGAGCGAGATAACGAGTACGGTCAACCGAGGGACCACAACCAGGATCATAATCTGGGTGGCCAGGCCATCGAACAACGATAACCAACGGCGAAAAGAAGAATCTGAACAACAAGAGCGGCAGCCACTCTGGTGGTAATCGTGGCCATGAGAATAGAAGAAGCGAGTAAGGGGGAGATTTTAAAAAAAGGAGATTCAACAATGACAATGCGAAGACGTCAGCACTAGCAAAGAATCGGTTCCAAGGGAGGAGAACGACCACCGGTCGTATTCTATAAATCACGGAAAGAAGGACATATCGATCAAACCGCCCTACAACAGTTCAAGGTATGCTATAATTATGGAAAGGAAGGACATATCGCTTCGAGATTGCACCATAGCGAAACCAAGTTCAATGAGGATGGTGACTCAAAAGGTCATCGCCGAAAAGTCAAAGTCAATGGTTCTGGAAGAAGCGTTTATCGTGATAGTCAACATGCGAGGAACCCAAACGAGGTGATCACGGGTAAGCTAATCATAAATTCATGCGAAGTTTATACCTTACTAGATACCGGTGCTACCCATTCATTTATTTCTCCTGCTTGTGCTCAATGTTTAAACTTGACTCCGGAGAAATTAGACTTTGATTTATCTGTGGAGACTCCGTTAGGAGAAACTTTCATCACATCCACTATTTATAAATCTTGTTTGATCCAAGTTGGCACCATCACCTTACCTGTTGACCTTATCTCTTTAAAAATTCTTGCATTTGACGTTATTTTAGGGATTAATTGGTTAACTACTCATCATGCCAAAATTGACTGTTTTCGTAAGGTTGTTAGTTTTCATATTCCTAATCAACCTGTTGTTTGAATTCAAGCAACTAAATCATTAAAATCAATCACTGTCATATCAAGTCCTAAAGCTATTCGTTTATTGAAAAACGGATGTCAAGCTTTCTTAGCCCATGTTATGGATTTGAATAAAGACACGTCAGATTTGAATAATATTCCTGTTGTTATTGACTTTCCTGACGTATATCCTGAAGAACTTCCCGTCTACCCCGAACGTGAAGTTGAATTCTTTATTGATCTTGAACTGCACAAAGCCCATTTCTAAAACCCCATATCGAATGGCTCTATTGAACTTCAAGAGTTAAAGGTCCAACTACGGGAGTTGTTGGACATCGGTTTCATTCGTCTTAGTACATCTCCTTGGGGTGCTCTGTTTTATTCGTAAAGAAGAAAGATGGAGTATGCGACTTTGTATCGACTCTTCGGGAATTAAACCATGTCACTATCAAGAATAGGTATCCGCTACCTCGTATTGATGACTGTTTGACCCGATTCAAGAGCACAATTCTTTTCAAAAATCGATCTTCGCTTACGGATATCATCAATTTGAATGTTAAAAGCGAGGATATTCAAGACGCCTTGAGAACTTCGATGCGACGCATTATGAATTCCTAGTCATGTCTTTTGGATTGACTAATGCTCCTGTGGCTTTCATGGATATGATGAACCGAGTATTCAAGGATTATTTGGATAAGTTCGTTGTTGTCTTTATTGATGACATCCTCATATATTCCAAAAGCCGTGAAGATCATGAGCACCATTTGAAGCTGGTACTGCAAAGGCTTTGTGATAACAAGCTATACGCTAAGCTGAAGAAATGCTAGTTCTGGCTTGAGGAAGTAGCATTTCTTGGTCACGTGGTGTCAAAACATGGAGTATCTGTTAACCCGGCGAAGATTGAAGCAATACAAAGTTGGGAGCAACCGAAATCGGTGATCGAAGTACGTAGCTTTTTGGGCTTAGCTGGTTATTATCAGAGATTTGTGGAAGGATTTTCTCAAATCTCTACTCCATTAACTCAGCTGACTCGTAAAGATACCAAATTCGTATGGAGCGAGGATTGCGAGAAGAGTTTCCAAGATCTCAAGAGGAGACTCATTTCAGCACCTTTTTTGACAATACCATCTGGTTCGGATGGATTTGTTATCAACAACGATGCTTCAGGCAAAGGGTTAGGATGTGTTCTCATGCAACGTGGGAAAGTCATAGCCTATGCCTCGCGACAACTTAAAGAATATGAGAGGAATTATCCTACTCATGATCTAGAGTTAGCGTGATTGTTTTCGCTTAAAGATCTGGAGGCACTATCTATATATGGGAGAAAGTGGAGATATATTCAAACCACAAAAGCCTCAAATATTTCTTCACCCAAAAAGAACTCAACATGTGACAACGACGTTGGCTCGAGCTATTGAAAGACTACGACCATACCATTCAATACCATCCTGGAAAAGCGAACGTGGTAGCCGACGCATTGAGTAGAAGATCATACGCGGGAACGAGTGTGATGTTGTCAACACAAAGGCCCATTTGGTGTGATTTACAAAAGATGAAGATAGAAGTCAAGACTCTGGGGACTCATGCAATGATGTCAAGTATATGTATAGAACCAACTTTAATCGAAAAAATTAAAGTTGCTCAAGCCACAGACCCGGAGCTGATGCGTATGAAGAAGAAAGTACAAGAAGGTGCTATTCCAGAAGCAAGAATCGATGAAGAAGGAATACTTCGAGTCCACTCCAGACTTTGTGTTCCTAACGATTCTGATTTAAAGTACAAGATCATGATGGAGGCACACAATACACCATTTGCAATCCATCTTGGAAGTACCGAAATGTATCATGATCTTCGACATACATTTTGGTGGAACAATATGAAGAGAGAGATTGCAAAGTTTATCTCGAGGTGTTTAACTTGTCAACGTGTAAAGGTGGAGCATCAAGTACCTAAGGGTCCGTTGCAACCACTTGGGATTCCAAAATGGAAGTGGGAACACATTACAATGGATTTCGTTATAGGTCTTCCCACGGTTTCTCAAGGAATAAATGTTATTTAGGTTATTGTTGATAGATTAACCAAGTCTGCTCATTTCTTGCCGAATACGAGAGACTTATTCCCTTGAACGTCTTGCTCGTATATACGTAAATGAGATTGTGAGATTGCATGGAATGCCAGTATCCATAGTTTTGGGTCGTGATCCAAGATTCACTTCAAGATTTTGGGTTAGCTTGCAAAAAGCTATGGGCACGAATTTACGATTTAGTTCGGCATACCATCCTCAAACGGATGGACAATCAGAGAGGACTATTCAAACTCTTGAAGATCTATTAAGACTCTGTGTCCTAGACTTCAAAGGGAGTTGGGATAAGTATTTACCATTGGTGGAATTTTCCTACAACAACAGTTATTAGGCAAGTATAGGTGTGGCTCCATTTGAAGCATTATATGGACGGAAGTGTCGCTCTCCAGTGTGTTGGGATGAGGTAGGTGAAGCAACATTGTTGGGACCAGAGTTGGTACGTATTACTACAGAAAAGATCCAAATGATTTGACAACGTATACAAATGGCACAAGATCGACAAAAGAGTTATGCGGATCTTCATCGAAAGGACGTGGAATTTAGTATTGGGGATCATGTATTGTTGCGTGTGGCTCCATGGAAGGGAGTTACAAGATTCGGGAAGAGAGGAAAGCTCAATCCACGATTTATTGGTCCATTTCAGATTCTTGACCGAGTAGGAAATTTGGCCTATAGACTCGCGTTACCTCCAAGTATGTCTCGTGTTCATAATGTTTTTCACATATCCGCGTGCTTCGTAAATATGTGAAAGACCCAACCACGTTATTGAAGTTAGAACCCGGACGAGATAGCCAAGACTTAACGTATGAAGAGGTACTGTCAAGATTTTGGATAGGAAGGAGCATGTCCTACGCACAAAGGTCATACCACAAGTCAAAGTTTTGTGGAGGAACCATGCTATTGAAGAAATGACCTGGGAGTTGGAAACGGAAATGAAAGTGAGGTATCCTCATCTTTTTGAAACACCAGGTACGTACGTCAATTTCGAGGACGAAATTTCATAAAGAGGGGAGGTTGTAAGACCCCAACTTATTATAAATAAAATTGAATTTCTTTTATTTATTATTTTGAAATAGTAAGGGTTAATTTGATTAATGTGGTTAGTTATGGGTAAAATGCCCAAATATTATAAATAAGCAAGTGGTTATAAAATATTCATTTTTATCGGAGAATATTCGTTTGGTCGTGGAATATTCTTCTTGTCGAGAATATTAAATGACGACGGCAGCACTTTATATGGGCCCCATAACTGAAAGTGATTGGATAAAGAAAATGACAAGTATAAGTTGTTTATAAATAACTTGGCGTAGTTATTATCGAATTATCTTGTTGGAATACCCGGTGTTTAAAACACGATATCTCGCGTTTGTTGCACACATGCACACGGTATTGCACCAATTATTGATTCTTACGTAAGAAAGGCACTACTCAATAATTGTTACAAAGAATTCTTTATTCAATATTTTATTTTATTGATTCAATAATTGTTGCGTTGATATTTTATATTACTGTTGTTTCAATAATTGTCACTACACGGTATTTTCCATTATCGAAGCAATAATTCATATTATTTGAATAATATTATTAGATAACATTATTGGCAATGTCTAGAAAGTTCTGTCTAAGGAGAGGTTTGGTCACCTAATTGCATGCGCTTGATGAGAGAGAAATCCTTATTAGAAAGCCCCTCTTTCTTGGGAACAGCTTATTATCGATTATTGTGATTCATAATATTATTTGTGAATAATTAATTATTGATTTATATGATGAGAAAAATATTGATTTTATGTGGATATAGATGGAGAAAATTTTAAAGTGACAATTGTTAAAAATTGATATTTTATCTTTTTTGATAAAATAATATTTTATTATATTATTATAATATAATAATGGTGATATTTTTACAATGAATGTGGAATATATGAGTATATGAGGAGGAAGAGTATTTTTGTTGCATTAAATGATTAACACATGTTTTGTGTGTCGGTGGACCCCATTTCTTGACCGAAATTTGATTATAGCTTTAAAAATCGCTTGGTTTGTGGTTTTTCATCAATTTACATTTGGAATTTGGAAAAACTTTCTTCTACAAAGTTGTAGATAATGGAATTTCCTATGAAAAAGACATAAGTTTCGAATTTTTCTGAGAAAAGGGTCATTTATTATGAATTATTGAAGTTCTGAAATTTCGAAATAATTGATTTTTGGAAGTTTTAATTATTTTTAATAAGAAAAACGTTTTTTGTAAGTTTTGTGAGGTGGCTACTTGGTGGCTGAGGTTTTGGGCAAAATAAGGGTGCGTAGGAAATTTTAAAAAAAATATATTAATATTTTATTAAATTTTCTGCTTTGGTGTTCTAAGCATTTTCCTATAAATAGGGTGCTTAGGTTAGAATTGAAAATCACACTAGAAACTAAAGTTTTCTCTCTTTTTCTCTCTCTATATTATCGAGTGTATTCTTGTGAGTATTTTGATACTTTGAGTGTTGCTATACGGTGCAAGTTCTCTTCAGCACTATATTTAGTATTCCAGTCAGAGGTACTGTCTTTCTGAGGTAAGGGATGTTATTTTCTTCTTAAATGATATTATTTTCTTCAATATCATTATGCCAAAATATTGGTTTGAACTTTTTATCAAATTTGGAACTTTTTGTGTCGGGGTTACTATTCACGTATACGGAACTATTCACGTATACGGCACTATTCACGAATACGACACTATTCACAGAAAAATTAAATTTTCATTTTTTGTCCAAAATATCTATTATGGATACTAGCTTTGATTGTATCCATGTTTTGATCATTCTTGAATTTTACTCCACTATGATTATTTATGAGGTATTTTTGGACATGAAATAGCTGAAATACGAATCCTTAATATTTATTCTTTTGTTTCACTGGATTCGTTTTCTTTAAAATATTTTTTATCATCCTCAGTCCTAAATGATGATATTACTGAATATCTTTGGCATGTAGTGTAAAGATGAATGATTTTCTGATGAATATATTTGGCCCGTAGTGCAAAGATGAATAGGTGTTTAGATGAACATGACCAACTGATGAATATCTTTGGCCTGTAGTGCAAAGATGAATATTTAATTCTAGATATATATTGATTGATGTTACAGGGATAAAATATCGACGATAAACTTTTAAATTCATATATAGAAGATAGTAGATTGCATTCTCTACTTAACTCTTCAAATGAATTATTATTTCCGCTGCGAAGATTGATTTAAAACTAGTTGTCTATTGTATTCTATTAGATTTTTCCCTGTTGAAGACTAACGATAATTTGTTCTATGTTATCTTAGTCATAATGTTCTTACTGGGCTAGTTGAGCTCACCCTTTTCCTTTTTGTTCCATTTTTCTTCTCAGGAGGCGAGAATGTAGCGAGTACTAGTCCGGGTATGGAATGATGGTTCTAGAAACTCGTTTTAGTAGTCCTCACCATTTTTGTAAAATAATGTATCAATAATTGTAATGAGAACTTATTTGAGTGTGGATATTATCTAGATGACAATATTTGTATTTAAACTCACAGTTTTTATGTTGTATTAATAAAGTTGTAGTTGTTTCTGTACCATGTATTTTGACGACTCAGAATGGGTGTTCTATACCTATTTTGGGGGTGTCACACAATCAAGCCGAACACTTAATAAAATGGGAGTGTAAAAGGTCTCAATTACTATTGAGCATCAGGGTTTGAAAAACTTCTTTTATAAAACATCACTGCCATATCTTGCTTAAAATTGAATTTTTACATAAATTCAAACCCTGTGTATATAGGTGCGAACGAGGCCTCGCACTACTTCCAAATAACAGCACATTGACCCACACACATACACATTCAAATAATAGTTTCTTGAAAAGAGGCAGTCACCGTGGTAACACGGATGTCGGGGGGTGCCTAACACCTTCCCTCCGCACAACCAACTCCCTGGACCCTGATGAATCTCGGTTTCACCGACCCATTTAGCAGTGTCACATCACTGGGTCAATGTGCAAACCTTTTCTCAGTTGTGTTGGTACAACCATTTAAAAAACCAACTGGCGACTCTTAACACTCCATCGTCGACATTATACATGTCAGACCTTTTTCACTTGTTTTTTTAAACAAATCTCACCTAAAATGAGAACACCAAAGAACAAGTAACGGAAAGGGACATCTAAAAATCCCGATGTCGACAGGTGGCGACTCTGCTGGGGACTCCGGTAATAGGACTTAAGATGCTATTACAATCTTTTCAAAACTGTTATCTGCTTATGTGTGGATGTTGCATTTACATTTGATGAATGTGTACGAATGCATTTCCTTATTGCACTTAGTGCTTTGCACCATAACTGCTTGTGATATTAGTGCTTTGCACCATAACTGCTTGTGATATTAGTGCTTCGCACCATATCTGCTTGTGATATTAGTGCTTCACACATGTCATCAATTTCATACGGTGAGACACGATGTATGTGAATGTATGTTGTGTGGTCCCTCCACCAGGAGGCTATCCCGTCGGTGTTTGATTACTGGACTCGTGAGAAGACTAATTCTTCGAGGCTCAGGAAAGGCACCACCCAAATTCGCTCCAGTTGAAAGACCGGATTAACTTCCCGTCAAGTAGATTGCGATAATTTGGGAACCTTCATGCCAAAAAGCCGCGAGAGTAACCTAAGATAGGTCAGCCTCTGATAAACCCAAAACGGAGGAAAGTCTCTTCATGCTCTCATTTCAAATTACTTGTAAACATAATTACTTGTAATTTCATTCCATATCTATCTCCATGTAATGAGAAATATGAAGAAATGTATACACATACATAT
The DNA here is from genome assembly GCA_020205615.1 of Panax quinquefolius. Lineage (NCBI taxonomy): Eukaryota > Viridiplantae > Streptophyta > Magnoliopsida > Apiales > Araliaceae > Panax > Panax quinquefolius. The sequence goes on along the minus strand of CM035172.1, from coordinate 121,919,946 downwards.
TAACATGCTACAAATAGCTGACATCCATTTTGTAGGATAAAATTCCTAAAATGGACACATCACATAGCATGTTATTATACACATTCCCTAAAGACTAAACTATGCAAGTCTTTCGCAGGGAACCAATCGAACCTACTACCCGGTCAAAGTCCAAAAAGGAAACAGGCCTACAGTCAATCATGTCGTCATCCGACCAGACTGAACTTAATCCAGTTTCTCGCAAAGAATTCGACGGATTAAGCAAACAAATTACAGATTTGGATGTTCTACTCAAAGAATTACACCAGTCTACACAGGGTCAAAAAATACCCGTACATGCTGAATCCTCCACACAAAGAGGAATCCATGCCATTACAATACCTGAACTGCATTTGGATACGACCAACAAAACTCATGATGCTGCCCATCCCATTGGAGATCCAGACACTGGTGACATTAAAAAGAAAGTCCTCCAAATGGAAGAGACCCTTCGTGCTATTAAAGGAATTGGAACACACGGGAGTGTTTCATATGCTGATCTGTGTATTTTCCCTGGTGTTCATTATCCAGAAAAATTTAAAACTCCTGACTTTGAAAAATATGACGGGTTAGGAGATCCTTACACACATTTAAAGGTGTTTATTGGGGAACTTGGATCTTATGCAGAGGACGAAAATGCTTAGAATGCAATTGTTCCAAAAGAGTTTAACTGGAGAAGCCCTTACCGTGGTACACAAGATTAGATAATTCAAAGATCCATAGTTGGAAGAGCTAGCACATGCTTTCCTCACTCAATACAGCTTTCAAACTCAAATGGCTCCTGATCGGTATCAAATTACCAAGATCAAGAAACAGTCTAACGAGTCATTCAGAGAGTATGCTCAAATGTGGAGACGACTGGCTGCCCAAGTTAGTCCTTCCATGATAGAATCAGAGATGGTCATGACTTTCATAGACATACAAGAAGCTCCGTTCTATGAAAGAGTTTTAGCCGGTATCGGCAAACCATTTTCTGAAATGGTCAAACATGGGGAGATGGCTGAGATGTTATTTAAGTCCGGAAAGATTCAAGACCTAGCTGCACTCAAAGTTATTGCTGATCACATCTAGTCCGGAAATTATGGGAACAACCTCGGCAGGGTCCATAAAAAGAAAGAGGAAGATGTTTCCCTGATACTACAGGGGCAAAAAGGCAATCAGAACATGCCTATTCAAAGGAGAAACTACACTCCCTTTCAAGCACAGTCTGTAAACCCTCCAATACCAAAAGGTGGAGAAGTCAAACGCCCTCGAGTGCTTACACCCTTAGGGGATACCCTCGAGAACATTCTTAATCTTCTAACTGTTAGGTTTGTAATATTCATGAAAGCAATCAAATTGCATAAATTAGCGGAAGCGTGTAAAATCAGAGTTTAAAAATTTTACAAACCATATACCCGGATCACCCTTTATGCACAATTATTAATTAAACGAAGAATAAGAAATTATGAAATCATACCCTTGTAGAAACGAGCTTCCTCAGGTACGAGTTCACCTCCTACTTCTCCGCGATCTCCTTGAATCCACCGGGTTTGGATCCTTCCTTTGATCAATGTAAGCCACCCAAGTGTATGGCCTCTAGAGGTGATCCACCAAGGAAAAAGAATTTTTCAAGAAGAAGGGGTATTGGCTCAAACCCTAGTTTTTTCTATCTCTATAGAAAAAGGGCGTACTCTCCAACAAATTGGAATTATTACGTAGTTGTCAAAGTTAACAACCACACCACCCATAATAAGACTCCTCTTATTTATAGATGTTGGCAACCCACCTTAATAATTAAGGAATTGGGATTTATTTAATTAATTAAATTCTTTTAATTAATTAAGCTCCCTAATCTTATTAGGGATAATTAATTAAACTCTTTTAACTAATTTTCCTTCCTAATCCAATTAGGAATAAATGAGAGTACTTATATTAAATTAATTCTTAAACTCTTTTAGAAATTAAAATAATAATAATTGTAATAATATTAATAAGACTCTCTTATTAATTTATATTTAATATTTCTAAAATATTAAATAATAATATTAAGCTATTTAATTTATTCTATCATCATAGATTAAATTAAATATACTTAACATATTATTACGATTATGCCATTAACTTCTTAAATAATTATTCTTCCTTTTATGGTGTGACCCTTTAGGTTCTCCATATTAATATAGATTTCAATCATTTAATAAATAAATTAAACAATTAATTTATTAAATAATAATTTATTCTGCAATAGGATAAGCCTCAATCTTTCCACCATAATATAGATTTCAACATTAATCATTAAAAATAAATAGTTACCGTGATAATTCAATCCTTCCACCATACAATGTCCCCAATTATATAGACATGGAATTATTGTCAAGTCTTATTTTATTTAATTATATGTATTTCGATCCTTAAATGCACAACTCCAAATAATGCAAATTAGAAACTCCTTTCTAATTTCATTCTCGCCTTAACCAAGGACTACTTGGGTTGTCATTTATCGAATCACATAGGACATTTTCTTCTTTTATTAGAAGTGGTAGATTCTTTATCGATCATACATTATCTCCATGTACAACTTATTATACCCAAGCATACCTTTTGATATACCCTAAGGGTCTTAAGGAATAAGTCAAAGTATAACTCATCATACACAAGATATTATGATGATCTCAAGTCCAAGGATTACTTGTACTACTATCACTACAGAATTCCTATCGACAGCAAATAAAACTCCATTAGGTATTCTTTAGCGAGCCACGCTCAAAGAACTTATTCTCTAATAAGCACCTACATACTTGCTTTAGTGTCTCCACACAAAAATGATCATGAGATCAATCATCCTCATCCAATGAGCAAGCGGCGTATGTACCAATCTATCCAGATTCACTAATCCCCAATTTAGTAATCCAATGATTGGGAACTATTTTAGTTTTAAGCTTTCTAAGAATTTAGATCTCATTAGAATGATCATCATCATTATTCTAAAAGCATTGCTTAAAACTATGGGTTTATCACATATTATAAAAACAAAGATCATGTAGATAATTAAAAGCCTTTAATAAATTAATACTTTTTATTAATAAATGAATAAGATTGTTACAAAGTATATGCTTTATCATCAAACATGATTGGCTTGTGTGCATACTACTTTCAATCTCCCACTTGCACTAAAGCCAATCGTCATGGTAACTCATACTCTTCTTCTCTAAGTGACGATTATCCTGCTATTGGATAAGCTTTAGTTAATGGATATGTAATGTTGTTCATGAGAGTCCACTATCTCTATAGTGATTTCCCATCTTTCAATGATTCTAATAATCAAATGAAAGTGCCACAACACATGTTTAGATCCAAGATGAGACTTAGGAACTATTCCTAGTTCTGAAATGAACTTTTAATCCAAACAATCAACTTGCAGCTTCATTTATAGTTATATACTTTGTCTTTATCACTAAACCAACAACTCTTTGCTGTTTGGAACCTTTCCAATTCACTGCACCACCGTTCAAGGTAACACTTTACCTTAAAGTGGATTTTCTGTCGTCTTGGTCCATCTGAAAAACTTGAGTCTCATTAAGCCCTTTAGTTTTAATTTAGACCCACCATGAATATGATTACATCCTTAGTGCCGGTTAAGCACTTTAAGATGTTTTTCACTGACTCATAGTGAACTTCTCCATAATATGACTGATCAATATCAGGTCTCGTACATTTCATTGCATGCATGATAGTTACTCATGTGATCTCTTTTTTGAGTCCATGGGGACTATTAGGAGAGATACACTCCATAGCTCATCGACATGAGACATCTCTTGAGTTTTCCATGCTAAACGACTTTAGCATCAAATGAATATACGTTCCTCGGGTTAAGTCGAACATCCTCTTAAATCTATCTATATAGATTTATATCCCCCAATTAAGATACTCTTCCAAATCATTCATGGAGGAATGTTTAGACAACTTTATCTTTACCGATTGTAGCATTGGTATGTCATTCCTTATCCGTAGTATATCAACATATAATATTAGGAATGTCACGACGCTCCCCAATCGTCCCTTTTGTACACACTAGAACTCTTACCTCATCGTATGTAACTGGATCATCATCTTCTATGATGTGTACCTCATCATCATCATCTATGATGAATCCATACCTCCTAGGTATCTTCGGTACTATTCCAGATTTACGATTCGGTTGTGGTACAATAGGTCAATCTATAGGTTCCTCTTATTTGACTTATAGTGTTTTGTGGTTCTTGAACTCTTCAAGATCTATTATCCTCCCACTAGCCCCTTCAATAATAAACACATTTATCTTAGAAGGCAGCATGTTTCGCAACAAACACCTTTTGCTAAGTAGGATTATAGAACATATACCCTAAACTTACTTTAGGATGTCCCACAAATTGACATTTGTCAAATCTTGTCCCATGCTTATCCTTTTGAAACCTTTTCACATAAGTTGGAACCCCTTATCTTAACAAACCTAAGATTGGAATCCTCCCTGTCCATAACTTTTATGGAGTCTTGGGGCCGGATTTTGAAGTTACCATTTTCGTAGATATGCAGCCATTTCTAGGACATTATCCTAGAAGGATACTGGAATGTCGGTAAAATCATTTTGGACCGCACCATGTCCAACAAGGTACAATTTTTCATTCATATACATCAATCAATTATTGCGTATCAGGATGTGTCCATTATGAGAAAAACCATTTGAGATGATCTAGAAACTTATTGCACAAGTATTTATTCCTTGATCCGATCAAAGAATCTTAATACATTGTCAATTTGTTTCACTTCTGAATTCTTTGAACCTTTCAAATAATTCATACTTGTATTTCAGCAAATACACACATTCAACTCTTTGAATGATCATCTCCTTTTCTTATACTAGTTTGTTCAATTTGCAAAATATATTTTTCACGTAAGTCAAGTATACAAAATCCATTAAGTAATATTCCAGTTCTATACGAAACATTATTATTATAAATAGAACAACAATTTGTTCTTAATTATAATACCAAAGATTTCATTGTCCAACAATAAAATGGAAATAATATTTTTAACAAGAACTGGAATACAATAACAACTTATTGACTTAATAGATTTGCCCGTAGGCATTGCTAAACTATAAGTTTCTATGGCTAATATGGCAACCTTTGCTACATTTCTACGCATATGATTACTTATATTTGTTTAGCTTTCTACTTTGCTTGGTCCTTCATAAATCTATATTTATGATAACCAAAGTCGGTATCCAATACCCAAGTAGAACCTTTACTTAAAGAAAATTTTATTTTAAATCATGAACAAATTTGTATTTATAACCAAAACTTCACTAAGCTTCTTTGGTTAGCCTCTGCAAGATGCTTCTTGCGCTTTCTTTCCGTGTCCAGCTTATTGCGGTGGAAGCAAACTCCTTTGCTATCCATATCGCTTTTGTTCTTATTATCCTTTGTTTTGGCCTTTTCTATTTACCTTCTTAGAATCATTCTTCTTTTAGTAAGATCCTTTGGCCCCTACTAATAAGACTTGATCTTTCTTGGTTGAAAGTGACTCTCAACATTTTTAATATGTTAAGCAAATCAAATGAGGTGATATCTAGCTTGTTCATATGAAAAATTTACAACAATTGTGAAAAGAGTCCGGGAGTGAGTGCAAGATCAAATCTTGGCTCAACTCTCCATCCATGACAAAACCAGTTGTCCTAATTGATCAATCAAATTGATTATGTTAAGAACTTTTTGTCTGTACTATAGTGTCATTGGCCATTCTAGATCGGAAGAGCTCCTTAGATATCTCGATATCTATCGGTCCCACTTTCCTCACCATCAACTACTTGATGTGCGGGAATATAGTAGGAGCATCCATAGTTTCATCTTGACGCTGCTCACATTACTCATGGATGCGCATGGTGCATCGAGCCAATCTGCATGCATCATCTTGCCACTTTCTAAAAGTAGGAATGTCTTCCTCGAGGCATTGTTCTAAAACCATTGCGAGGATAGGCGATTAAGGACATAAGATAGCTTTTCACTATGAGAACTATTCTCAAATTCCTTAACCAATTCGCTTTAATTCGATTCGGTTAATTTAGCATCTAATATGCTTCGCAGTGATAGTAATTTTAGACATTGTAAAATTCTATAAATGAATTTGTAATTAACAACATTTTAACATACATTCTTTTATTAATTACCAAAATAATTTAGGTCTTATTTTAAATTGGTATCTCCCACTATTTTCTTCAAACTATATTACCCTCACTTATATAGTTCTATAAAATCTAATTAAAGATTTGCTAGTGAGAATAAGGATCCCATTTCAAATGTATATAGCCTTGTGGTGACACAACAAACTATATATAAATAAATAGGTAGATAACTTTTGTCAATTACATCAACTATGCAACTCCTTTTCTTTTGCCTCTTAGATTATTTTGATCAAGTGGTGGCACATCCGAATCAAAATTATCCAAGTTAAGTCCGACCTAGCACTCCATATATTCAAAAAAGAAAAATATCATCCTTATGGTGACACAACAAAATAATATTGTTCAATTTTCTTTATAAGCATCAAATGTGATAAATTAACATCTTAAATACTTAATACTTGCCTTGTGGTGACACAACAAACTCATATTAAATATTTAATAATCTATTAATTTTATCATGCTAGAAAGGCTGACGCTCGATATTCCAAATATCTTTGAACGCTTAGGACTTAATATAAAAATTGAGGGTTTGTTATTAATTTGTCTCATCTTGTTTAGCGCGCATTTACATATATATATAAAATACGTGTCATATTAATAAACATGCGAAGCATGTTTGCATAATATATAATATATATAGTATAAGCATGCACATATAAATACTATATTCTACCCGGATTGATTATGGACTTTTATTCTAGTTTGGTTCACTAGAGCCACCAAGTGAACCAAAAGGTCAAACCCTGTGGGTGCAAGAAATAATATTTAAATATAACTATTACATTTAAACCCTGCTCCATTACAAACGGGTCTTCAAGCGCCTTGCTCTTGCTCCTTGATCTCCAATTTTTCAAAATTAATTCTAACTATTCCTATTACAAAACAATTTAAAATAAATAGAAACCTTGATCGTGCAATAAGGGAAATACATAGGAGGAGATAGAATTTACATTAAGAAAAATTAGAGAAGACGAGTCTGTGAACCCCATTTAATAAAACCCATACATTCATGCATCCAACTAAAATAAAATCCAATCATATTGGTCAATTGTCCATAATCAATCCCATTTATTATCATACACATCACCATATGCATCAATAAATAACATTCATCTTATGAATAATAAACATTTAATATATATATTGATATCATTTAATGGGCAAATTTAGTTAGTATAAAATCTATTTTTGAATCAAAATAAACTCCTTTATTTTAATCCAAATTTGAATCAAAATAAAACTATTTTATTTTAATTTATCCAATTTTGAATAAAATAAACTATTTTATTTTAATCAAAATAAACTCCTTTATTTTAATTAATTATGGAATCCAATTCCATGTAAAAAAAATTATTAAAGGAAACACTTTATTTATCTTTCCTATTCACAAATAAAACTCCTTTATTTTTGAATAATATGAAATCTTATTTCATATTTAAATAAACTCCTTTATTTAAGGAAACATGGATTCTCTTTCTATTCACAAATAAACTCCTTTATTTTGAATAATATGAAATCTTATTTCATATCTAAATAAACTCCTTTATTTAAGGAAATTAGGCAATCCAATTTCAACTCCAATTAGTTATCATGGAATCAAATTCCAACTCTAATTAGTTAGCATGAATTTTAATTTTAAAATTAAAATAAACTTTTTTATTTTAATTATAAAATTATTAAGATTAAAATAAAACTTTATATTTTAATATTAAAATAAACTTTTATTTTAATTATATAATAATTTTAATTATATATATATATATATATATATATATATATATATATAATAATATATATATATATATATATATATATATATAATAAATGTCTCAAAAAAGGAAAAAATAACATGCAAGCTCCAAAAAAAAATTAAGCTCCTGCCAGATTCTTTTATTTTTGCCTTTAATTCACGTGGGTCACCCTTTTTGAATCCAAGCTCCCTTGAATATTCCACTAATAAATTTCATAATGATTTGACTCAATATGATTGAAACAAAGTTCCTGTAATGTTCCTGTTAACATGGTTGCCACGCTGCTAGATTTTTTTTTTTTTTTCGTGTTTCAACGTGAATTATGAAATCCGGCGAGAGAGAAAAAAAAAAAATCTTTTTTTTTTTTTTTTTTTTTTTATACAATAAAATTATGCCCAATTAAATTGTTCTAAACACATATCAATATAGATATTAAATTAAAACAATTAATAATTTGCATAAAAGTTTGGCTCTGATGCCACTGTTAGGTTTGTAATATTCATGAAAGCAATCAAATTGCATAAATTAAGCGGGCGTGTAAAAATCGAGTTTAAAATTTTAAAACCATATACCCGGATCACCCTTTATGCACAATTATTAATTAAACGAAGAATAAGAAATTAAGAAATCACCCTCAGAAAGATCGAGCTTCCTCAGCACGCAGTTCACCTCCTATTCTCCGCGATCTCCTTGAATCCACCGGGTTTGGATCCTTCCTTTGATCAATGTAAGCCACCCAAGTGTATGGCCTCTAGAGGTGATCCACCAAGGAAAAAGAATTTTTCAAGAAGAAGGGGTATTGGCTCAAACCCTAGTTTTTTCTATCTCTATAGAAAAAGGGCGTACTCTCCAACAAATTGGAATTATTACGTAGTTGTCAAAGTCAACAACCACACCACCCATAATAAGACTCCTCTTATTTATAGATGTGGGCAACCCACCTTAACAATTAAGGAATTGGGATTTATTTAATTAATTAAATTCTTTTAATTAATTAAGCTCCCTAATCTTATTAGGGATAATTAATTAAACTCTTTTAACTAATTTTCCTTCCTAATCCAATTAGGAATAAATGAAAGTACTTATATTAAATTAATTCTTAAACTCTTTTAGAAATTAAAATAATAATAATTGTAATAATATTAATAAGACTCTCTTATTAATTTATATTTAATATTTCTAAAATATTAAATAATAAATATTAAGCTATTTAATTTATTCTATCATCATAGATTAAATTAAATATACTTAACATATTATTACGATTATGCCATTAACTTCTTAAATAATTATTCTTCCTTTTATGGTGTGACCCTTTAGGTTCTCCATATTAAACCTAGGTTATGAATAAATCAATTAGAATAATTCTAATCTTATTTAAATAAATAAATTAAACAATTTATTTAAATAAATAATATTTATTCTACAATAGGATAAGCCTCCCTAGCGATCAACGACTTTCCGGATAATATAGATTTCAACATTAATCATTAAAGAACCTTTGAGTAAATAGTTACCGTATAATTCAATCCTTCCACCATAAAATGTCCCAATTAAATATAAGACATGGAATTACTTTGTCAAGTCTTATTTTATTTAATTATATGTATTTTCGATCCTTAAATGCACAACTCAAATAATGCAAATTAGAAACTCCTTTCTAATTTCATTCGCTTGGCCAAGGACTCACCGGGTTGTCATTTATCGAATCACATAGACATTTCTCTTCTTTTATTAGAAGTGGTAGATTCTTTATCGATCATACATTATCTCCATGTACAACTTATTATACCCAAGCATACCCTTTGATATACCCTAAGGGTCTTAAGGAATAAGTCAAAGTATAACTCATTATACACAAGATACTATGATGATCTCAAGTCCAAGGATTACTTGTACTACTATCACTACAGAATTCCTATCGACAGCAAATAAAACTCCATTAGGTATTCCTTAGCGAGCCAATGCTCAAAGAACTTATTCTCTAATAAGCACCTACATACTTGCTTTAGTGTCTCCACACAAATGATCATGAGATCAATCATCCTCATCCAATGAGCAAGCAACGATGTACCAATTTATCCGGATTCACTAATCCCCAATTTAGTAATCCAATGATTGGGAACTATTTTAGTTTTTAAGCTTTCTAAGAATTTAGATCTCATTAGAATGATCATCATCATTATTCTAAAAGCATTGCTTAAAACTATGGGTTTATCACATATTATAAAACAGCATCATGTAGATAATTCAAAGCCTTTAATAAATTAATACTTTTTATTAATAAATGAATAAGATTGTTACAAAGTATATGCTTTATCATCAAACATGATTGGCTTGTGTGCATACTACTTTCACTAACAACAAAGAAGAAAATTACGCATCTTCTTCCACCAGCCAGCCCTAATGGACGGGGTTTCAATGCTGCTTGGGAATGTGCTTATCATGTCGGGGCACCTGGACATGATACTAAGGATTGTTGGGCCTTGAAACACAAGATCCAGGACCTGATAGACAACGGAGAGATCGTGGTCACCAAACTAGATCAGCCTCACGTTTAAGACAACCCTCTTCCTCAACACAAAGAAGAAGAGGTCAACATGATAAATTGGAGTAGCGGACAGAATTCCAATTTTAGCTGTGAATCCTCCCAGACCCTTAAAGACGATGATGACAAATGGGATTATGCCAAGTTCCAATTCATAATGGAATGAAAGATAAAAGCTTTAGGTAAACAAATTGAGCAATTGGCGGAATTGGTGACTTATCAACATCAAGTGACACGTCAGTTAATCAGCCAGGAGCATGCCAGTCTCCTACCTCTTGTCATGAATATTCCCTCGTCATTTTCAGAAAATGAAATGCTACAAGGCAAAGTGACAAAGAGAGCAAATGCCAAGGCCCGTCGGGATTTTGCCAACAAAAGGAAATTCACCAATTTAGGCCAACCTATGGAGGAAATCCTTCATATGTTAATCAATAAAGGAAGGATCAGTTCCCTTCTACCTCCAATCAACCCCCGTTCAGGATGGTACAATTCCGATGGAGTATGTCAATATCACTCCCGCCTCATGGCCACAAAGACGAAGAATGTTGGGCACTCCGCCACCTTATCCAAAATCTAATTGACAGTGGTGTCCTGCGCCTAGCGGACGACGATACTGTGTTACGTGCAAGTGAGAATTCAGGTCCTACTAAGTGGAAGAGTGTGGTAGCAATCATATCCACTGAAGCTGATGGGGTTAACAAATCACTCACAATGCCAACAATTCAACTCAAGGGAAGCAACAATCCTTTAAAAGTGGCCGCTCCCGAGCCACTCAACTTGCCATGCAGAGCACAATATCCTATTGTTAGCTTGCGCAAAGTTCCGTGGAATTATGGAGAAGGTGAAGGATCTACTTCACATACGACTGCTACAGTGTCGAAGGAAAATCCACTGTATCTTCCCCAACGGGTGATGAAGCCTACCATCAAATCAAAGGGGAAAATACCCATGGAGAAAATTGAAAAGTTCCTCCGCACTATGGGTCATAACGAAGTCACGGTGGTATTAAGCTTAAAGGAAGCTCCACAACAAATATCAATTTTGGACTTGGTCCTAACTTTCGAGAATCACCGGAGGGTCTTGGTGAAGGTTTTAGAAGAAGCCTATCTGCCGACATCAGTTGATATAGACAAATTTCAACATATGGTTGATCACATTTTCAACAACAATGTGATATCCTTCATTGATGATGACATACCGCCCGAGGGGACCGATCATTGCAAACCATTGCACATTGCGGTCTTGTCCTCCGAATACATGCTAGCTGGAGTATTGATAGATGGAGGTTCCTCTCTAAATATCTGTCCATATGCTACCTTGGTGAAGATGAATATCAATCTCAACAGGATTCGGAGTAGCCATACTATCATCAAAGCTTTTGATGGAGCCCACCGTAATTCGGTCGGAGTAATTGAGCTGCCAATCAAAATTAGTCCTCACACATTTTGCGTATCCTTCCATGTGCTCAAGATAGATTCAGGATACAACCTATTCTTTGGAAGACCATGGATTCACATGGCAGGGGCAGTCCCCTCCACTCTTCACCAACAGTTGAAATACATTATCAACAATAGCCCGTCACGGCCAACGCCGAATCGAGATTCCTCAAAGACGGAGACATACCATTCATCAATGCCAATGCATATGTGGAACCAGTCAGTTTTCATGCTTTGGAAATAAGCAATACCCAATACCATGCTATTGGAATGCCTTTGCCCGAACCTAAGATTTCTGCCGAGGTAATGTCTGGCTACTCAAGAAATGATGTCATCAATCATAAACCGACAAGGGTCGGGTAAAGATTTCGTGGTATCAAATATCTAATTCGATTAACCAAGCAAACTGGAACAGCTAGGACTAGGCTATTCTGCTAGTTCTAGTCATAGGGATCCTCATAAACATCAGCAGATTCCTTCAGCTTCAACCATGTGGCGTTTATCTTCGCCTTCAAATTCTGAGTCCGCACAGCCTCCTGTAAAGGTGCCAACCAATGTAATGGCTATGTTATTTCCCAAGTCGGTGCCGGTAAAGGAGAAAGAAGTCTTTGTTCCAAATCTTGCAGTGGAAGAAGAGGAACGAAGAATCAAGCGATACGTCATCCGAATGATGTCAGGCATACGCATCATCATTCATGATGAACATACCAACAGAGATACACCCCAAACGATAATTGCCTGCACATAATGGCCATCATTCGGGATGGGGAGGATGATGACAATCCTCCATCATCATGCGGTCCACCTTGACTTTTGCCTCGCTAATTGGAGCAACATTCTCTTGCGGGTCGACAGAGGGTAAAACGCGTAAATCTTTTTCGCCTCAGTAGATATATTAACCGCTTACTTTTCTGCATACAAGATTAGCAGCTTATTTTGCCAAGATATGCTAACACTGTATGATCAACACATTTCATATATACTAAGTGAAAGCATATTTTGTTTCAGACTCAATTTAGATGTGCATGTATTTGCGACACAATGCCTCTTCTCCACAAGGATTGTACCTTTGATGTAGAGATGAATTTAGCCTTGATGGATATACAGATGACATTGAGGTGCCTCCGTAAATTCAAGAATGGGTCAAAGACAAACCTAAACCCAACCTTGATCAAACAACTTCTTTCAATCTCGGAACCTTAGAAAGCCCTAAGTTAATCCAGATTGGTTCAAACCTTACCCCAGACCAACGGAATGACATGGTTAAGCTACTAACCCAATTCCAGGATGTGTTTGCATGGTCTCTTGAAGACATGATGGGTTTGTCCACTGACATTGTCCTTCATCGCCATCCCATTAAAGAGGGATTTAAGCCAGTCAAGCAAAAGCTCAGGCGATTGAAACCTGATTGGAGTTTAAAGGTAAAAGAAGAAATTGTGAAACAATTTCAAGCTGGCATCATCATGGTGTCTACATATCCTGAGTGGATATCCAACATTGTGCCCATGCCTAAACATGGAGGGAAGGTACGAGTTTGCGTGGATTACCGGAACTTGAACAAAGCTTGCTTAAAAGATAGCTTTCCTGTGCCATATATCCACATTCTCATTGATAATATCATGCAATAATACGATATGTACTCCTTTCGATCGATTGCTTTGCGGGGTATCATCAGATCATGGTTGCTGAGGAAGATCATGAGAAGACTGCTTTCATCACACCTTGGGGAACCTTTTGTTATAAATGGTTGTCATTCGGCCTTATCAATGCCGAGCCACCTATCAACGAAGCTATGATGGCTCTTTTCCACGACTTAATGCACAAAGAGATCGAGATCTACGTGGATGACATCATTGTCAAGTCCCTAAGGAGGATGACCATATAGACCATCTCGTAAAAGTTGTTCAACAGTCATGTAAGTACAACTTGAAGTTGAATCCACTAAATGCGCCTTTGGTGTTAAATCGTGCAAGTTGCTAGTATTTCTAGTCACCACAAGGGATTGAGTCGATCCCGCCAAAATCCAAGCCATCACGTAAAATGCCCATTCCTCGATGAGAAGGAAATACGGGGATTTTTTGGGAAGAATCAACTTCATTAAGCGGTTTATCTCTCAACTCACAAAGAACTCCGTGAGCCAATCTTCAAGCTATTAAGGAAGAACTCCTCCATGAAATGGAATGATGAGTGTCAAAATGCCTTCCTCACAATCAAGAAACAGCTAGTCAAAGCTCCCGTTTTGGTACCACCCAGGGATGATATTCCCCTATTTATGTACCTGCCCATAAGTGACAATGCCATGGGTCGATATGTCGGACAGTAAGGACGATAGAGGCCAAGAACGAGCTATCTATTACCTCAGCAAAAGGTTCAGCAGCAGTGAACACAAGTACACTCTGATCGAAAAGACGTGTTGTGCTTTAGCATGGGCTTCCATGATGTTACATCATTACCTCCATGGTCACACAACCCATCTCATATCCCGTGTGGATCCTCTCAAGTACGTGTTCAACAAACCCATGTTAAATTGCCGACTGTCCAGATGGCAGTTGATCTTAAAATAATTTGACATTGTATATGTGACTGAAAAGTCCATCAAAGGTCAAGGAATCGCGGATCAACTGACCGCCGCACCTTCTGGGGATTTCAAACCCTTGGAAACATATTTCCTCGATGAAGGAGTAATGACAGAGAAGCAATATCATCAGTACGATACGCGTAAATCATGGAAGATGTATTTTGATGGAGCTGTTAATATGGAAGGTTCTGGAGCTAAAGCAATTCTAGTATCTGGTACGGGGGAGCAGTACCCCGTTGCCGTCAAATTATAGTTTGTCAGTACCAACAATACGGCCGAGTATGAAGGTCGTCTCATGGGCTAAAACTTGCCCGCTCAATGGGCATCAAAGCGTTAATCGCCTTTGGAGATTCGGAGTTGGTAATCGACAATCCACCGGAATCTATCAAACCAAGGAACTACATTTGCTGCCTACCATCTAGTGTTTTGAAGATGGCTTTGAGTTCAAGAAATCTCCTTTCTACACATTCCTCGTAATAGGAATGACTTTATGGATGCATTAGCAACTTTGGCCTCCTCGATTCGCATATCGATAAGGAACACTTACCAAGCGCCATAATTTCCTCTCAAAAGGCCCCAAATTTATGGGAATTACGTTGGAGAAGTATCGGATGAGCTACCTCCCATCCAACATCCTTGGTATCAAGATATCAAGGAATATCTATGAGATGGATCTACACCTACCGAGGCGAGCCCGACCGAGAAAAGGCGGATCCATCGACTTGCTATGAAATTCTACCGAGTGGAGATGCGCTCTACAAAAGAGATGCAGAATAGGTCTCCTCGATGTTTAGACAAAGATCAAGCCCAAAGGCTTATGGATGAAATCCATGGCGAGTCTCTGGGCCCCACACATGAGTGGCCCCTCCTTGTCAAAAAGTCCTCGAATCTGACATTATCGGCTATCTCTCAAAGTCGATTGCAATGACCACGCCAGAGATGCTATCGCTGCGATTCATGGGAATGCTATACACGCCTCCAAAGGAACTTCACAATATGAGTTCACCTCGCCCTTCTCAATGTGGGGAATGGACGTTATCGGGCCCATCGAGCCTAAAGCCAAGAATGGTCATCGATTTATCTTCACCATGATCGACTACTTCACCAAGTGGGTAGAAGCGCCTCCTTCCCTGTGGTTACTAAAGAAGTCATCATTGCTTTCATCGTAAACAATGTCGCTTTGTCGACACGGACAACCGTGAGGTGATTGTGTTTAGACAATGCCAAGAACCTCAACAACAAAATGATGGAGGAATTATGCAAGAAATTCCACATCAAACATCTTAACTCCGGCATCTATCGTCCAAGATGAATGGTTCATTGAAGCTGCTAACAAAAACATCAAGAAGATTATGCAAAGATGTCCGCCAACCACAAAGATTGGCCCGACCTATCGCCTCCCGACTCATAGCCTACGTAACCTCAATGCGCACTTCCACTGGGGCAACCCCCACACGATTAACCTATGGGATGGAAGCAAGACTCCCATAGAAGTTGAAATGGAATCCTCAAAGTGTCGATAGACGCCACCGGATGAAGACCAATGGGTACAAGATGTATCACCAATTGTCTCTAATAGATTTAAAGGTGAACCGCGACTATCTTCCATGGTCATTATATCAACAAAGGATCGCCAGATCCTACAACAAAAAAAGTCCGGCCACTACGGCGCTTAAAACAACACGACTTGGTTTTGAAGAAGATTCTTGACAACCAAGATCAATCTAAGGGAAAATTCGCTTCTAACTGGAAGGCCCGCTTTGTTGTCAAAGAAGTATCGACAGGGGCGCCTCAGGTTACAAGAAATGGACGGCGATGAATTTCCACAACTCATCAACTCACACGCCGTGAAACGGTACTATGTCCTCAAGTAATTCAAGAACATCCCAAGCGCAGAACCATCGATCACCAAATATTCCGGCTTCTTTACCCTTTACCACCTACAACTTTTCTACACTTTGCCCCTCGTGGAAACATACATTTCAAGCCGCCACCTGCTCTCCTTTCAAGGCTCCTACGACTTAGGTCATCCCACCACGGATTGAACCTCTCCCACTTGCGCTTTGCTACCCATACATGGGATCAAACTTCATACCGCAGCTTATCCTCAACCTAGATTAAACTTTCTCCCCCCCGCACTCGACCGCACATGGATTACGCTTTTTTCTCGCCTCGAGGGGCTAACTACGCCGACCGATCTCCTCTTCAATAGAGTACGTAGGCAACCATTTCACATGCCCCCACCGCAATAAAACAAAAACAACAAAAACATTTCTACCCTTATAAAAACAAAACAACAAAAAAAACATTCCTACACCATTTCTACCATATACAACATGAAACCTCTTACACCAGTTTCAAACTACGCAGACTGATCTCCTCTTCAATAGAGTACGTAGGCGTACCATTCATGGTTCTTGTCTCACCCCTACCAAAACACAAACCCTTGTCAATTGGTACTGAATCAAACATCAATCCACTACATTTCATTGGGCTTCGCACTAAAGGGATGGAATTACCCAACTCCTCCCCAAATAGGAGATTCTACACCATCTAAGTCATGCACATATACCTCAAGAGCAACACCAATCCATAAGAGGTGGAATTAACTAGGCTTCTCCTAAATAGAAGTAATGACGACCATCCGTGGTGCATCTCGTGAGAGGAAAGCCACAATCTCCAGAGGAAAGCCACACCCTCTCCACATTTTCATCCACATTTTCATCCAAAACCAAATTCCAAGACACCAAAGATGGTAGGATACACAGAGATCGATGATCCATTCTCAACTATCCAGAGACAACTCAATGTCCATCCACCCAGAGGAATTCGTAATACATCAAGACCACAAGCCCTCAAGCAAAGAAAGTAAAATATCAAGCAAATAGCAAAGGCATATCTAAAAGGGAAGTGATCCAAAATATATTTCCTCATATATATATATGTCGTTTGATGTATACAATGTAAATCGACATGACAAAATGGCTAAGCTTAGTCTCAGCAGAAAATACAAGCTCATCTACAAGTCGTATATGCGAGCTAACAAGCCCAACATGGCGCCCCTCTCGTAGGATGGAGGTGAAGTCGTGGTCTCCTCAGACGAGAATATCCACACGACCCAACAGATCTGCAAGCCATCCGCATGGTGACCATATGATCATCAATATATGTGTTCATCTCTCGCGATCATGCCAAAGGTAAGGGGACCTCACTACAAAGATTATCTCGTGATGGCTACATCCCGGCAGAGATATAAGACTATCCCGCCAACTATCATCGCGCTCTCTCCGGGTCGATATGGCCTCATCCCGCTCAACAACAATGATCTCTCTCATGAGCTAATGCCTCGCCTCTCTCTAATAGAGCTGCTTCCTCCCATCAAGGGCGGTCAACATCATAGATCGAGCCCGATCTCTCAAAGGTCATCGATGAAGACTCGCTTGTGGTATCGTGGCCGAGTGTCAATCACAACAAGATCGGTACTAGGAGAATCCAAAAGAAATGCCGGCAACCCAAAGAAAAATGCTCCTCCTCGATGTATGAATCGATGTCCTCCATGGGCTCTACATCATCTCGACTCACTATCCCAGACATCGTGGACACTACCACAAATAGATAAAATCTCTGTCTCCATCCATGCGTAATACTCGCAGAATAACCTGGATAATCGATGTAAAAAAAGAAGCTATCTCACGCCGATCCCAACAAGCATACACACGCGGATCGGCCTCTCACCGAGAGATATCGAGAAGCTAACGCCGACCCTATCGCCTCTCGAAGGATGAAAATCCTGAACCGGTCAAATCGCGACATCACGGCCAATGGGTGATAAGTAGTCACACCTCTCAAACCAAACCAGAGGGAGGTAGTCCATGCCCGAGCATGAGAGTAATGAAGTCAGATGGTGAGCTAAGCCCGAACACACAAGAATATACTAAAAAGGATCTCCGATATCCGCCAAAAATGTGGACCAGACAGAGCATCTATACACTCCGATGGTCGAAAGGAGTATGACATAGCTACATCATGGGTGAAGCAATATCCATGCCGCCTAAGGGTACCAATCGGTCTCAAGTGTGACATAAACCACACATACAAAGACGATCGAACTCCCAAAGAACACTCCCCATCGGATAAGTGCAAATAATAGATGTCGACCGCAGGTCTCTCTCATATAATCATAGTACAATGGTACGACCTCTCTAAGAGCTCTCACAAACCATGATGACACCAATGTCTATCTCATCCATGTATCGTGGCATATATACATACATACGACAAGATGCATAAGCAAGAAGACATCAACCTCGCCAAGCGCCAATGATCCCCCCGTGGTAAAATCCCCTAATATCGTGAATAGCTATCCTCCGAGCCAAATCATCATACAAAAATGCCGATATCACGTGGCTAGATGTCACCATCATCAGTACTACTCACGCCGCAATCCAAAGGAGAGTCATGAATCGCCTACTCATGTCTCCCAAAGCCAGGTGCACGCAAGGTCCGTCTAAAGGCAAGATCGCCAATCGTGCATACCTCCTCTAGAGTAGAGTCAACTCGTGGGTCCCAAATCGGAAAACCCCGCCTATCCGGTATCCAATGCTCTAAAGATCCCGTCTCATACAAAACCCGCGGAACCTCAAACGTCAATAAGGTCATGGTATGTATGCAGCAAAGAATGATCTACAATCACCCTCGTCTAGTGGTGACATACTATCGCACCACGATCAGATACCCAATGCCACCAATGATGGTGGGGTATGATCTATACTACTAATCGTCAAGAAGACATCTGCGCGGCCGTGTCATAAGACCATCCAGGGTCAATGCCAATATCTCTCGACATACATACATATGCATAATATGATACATGAACAATAGATAATGGATGGCAATATGATATAGGAATGGAAAAACTGCATATATACATTCCTAAGTATATCATCATCTAATACATCATCTCTCAGACAAACTACAAATACAGAAATGGGGCACAAACGCCTACTACTAACAACAGAGGCCTATCAAAAGATATAGAGAGAATGGGGCACAACCACCCAATATCTAACAGAGGCCTATCAAAAGATATAACGAGAATACACATCGAAGAAGACAATGGTGTCGATGTCCACATCATCAATCCTCGCCCACCGATGTAACTCCTCCCCGAGTCACCGGATCTCTATCAACAGGATGTCGTGCCTATAAAGAGGAGGATCTGCACCGCAAAACGAATGGGTCATCCGAGGGGCCAAAGACCGAAGCCGAAGGAACAAATGAAGCCGCCTCACCGGATCTCTCAAATGCCGGATAAATATATGTGCCGGTCCAACCGCCGTCAAACTATCAATCTGGGTCATATGAGTCGGATCTCGACACAAGCTATCCAATCCATCATCATCAAGGATCCCGGAACCATATCCCCATAAACCGAGGTGGCACGGATCGAGCTCCAATGGTGCGAGGAGACCACCACCGCCGAACGCCTCTCCGGGTACACGGACCTCTCGACAATGCAAAACCGCCAACCCCAACAATGGGATATCAATGACGGTGATCGATGATACAAAGCAACGACGCTCGGCAGAGAGGCAAGATCGGCATACGATCTCCCCCGTGGTGCTCCTAATAGCACGCTTCTCCTAAATAGAGCTCCCACCTCCATCCGTGAAGAGAGAGAACTCTCCGGTGGAAATCAAGTACTCGACTCAAATGGCACCCATCCTCAAAGCCGATGGTCAAGTGTTCCCCTAATAGGAATCCATGTGATGGCGTCACCGTCAAGAACTCCAAATATACATACAAGAAAGGAGTGAAGCCCTCAACTACAGTGGACCTCCAAAAAATAGAATGGTGCCATCGTCGCCCCTCGTGGATAGGTATCTAAACCTAACACACTCACAGGACGCAAAGCATGGGAGCCTCTCATAGCCCAAAACTACCAACACAATGGCAAAATATCTCGCTATCAAGAAACACTCTTAATCTCTAAATGGGAAATGACAAGAGAAATACTCACCAAAGAGAATGGGTAAAAGCCTAGCCAAGCCTCTATTAAACCCTCGTGAGCGCATACGCATGCCCCGGAGGAAATAGGCAAAGGTATAGAGCCCCAATCATACTCTCCAATACGGTCCACATCACGTGTGGCGCCGATCAAAGCGAAAAGACACCAGTAGAAGAGTTATCTGCTATGGCGCCCTCGAATGATCATCAGAACAATCGCCGCAGAACGCGATCCCCGATTCTCGACATCATCGCATATGGGCTCACTCAAAAGCTCGCCATATAAGATCACGCCAAAGGACCTCGAACGGACAGCCCCGCTTTTGAGCCCCACCGAACTCCTAACAAGGATCCGACGAAGAGGGGGTAATATTCGCCATGCAAGGCAATCGCCCTCCAAACTCCATACCGTGATAAATCGCCAATCCATCGGCGCCATCATCACCTCGCAATCCAAAGAGATGGAGGATCGAGTCCGATGAAACCATCGCTCAGATAATGCCCCGAGGTAACCCTGTGGACAACGACGGGAAGGATGGAGAAGAATGCCTCAATCCCCACTCATGCACTACCGCCTATAGTCGTGGATGAAGCGCCCGATACATGGAGTGAATGTTGAACCGAACCCCCTCGAGGTCAGTAAACCCGAACCCCGCATGAAATGCGATCAACATCAAAACCCTTTGCTCCTCATCAATAGAAAGAAGAAAGATCAAAGTCTAACACCATACCTCGTTAGCATGCAAATACATCGATGGATGTTCCGCTCAAATCACCCAAAGAGCTCCTGGGTTTGCCACCGAATACTCTGGAGCTCCCTACGAGGGACATGTGCAGCAGAGCGGATCCTCAATCGGCATATCCGCCTCCTCGCCCTCAACGCTCCGCACATCTACCCGGACAGATTTAATCACGACCTCCACCAACCGACGAGGTCAGTTCGACAGTAATCTGGACGAGGCACTTTAGAAGCCCTCCGCCAGACGCCGTAAGTGGTCCTATGGAACCGCTTCTACCGATCCGGATCCATAATATCTCGACAATAAGTCTCCAAATCACCTCGTAGTGGTGTGTGTATTTCCTTACTCGAGTTTTATAGAATGCATTTTATGACTATATGCATGCATGCATTTACTTTAACATACAATAAAGTTAAAATGCATGACTACCCAATGCCTATATTTTGAAAAAATTTTTCCATAGTCCCTTTGAAAATAGAGGACTATCCACATGCACATAGGCATGTCTAGGTGGCCATTCAAGAAACACACCGCCCCCAAAGTCATATACATAATATATGCATTAAAAATCAAAATCATACATGCATAAGGTTAACCTCAATATCGAGTACTTTCATTTTCTACCTTTGCTCATCGGACCTCAAATAGACAAAAATAGCGTAAAAAAGTGCCAATTGACCGCCTCAAAAGTCAAATTTTTTCACATCATTATGTTCAAAGATGGTTTAATACTAACATTTACTATGTTGAATATTTTTATCAAGTCATTTGTGCATACATAATCACTACTATGTGTTTAGATGCATTTCATGCTATAACTCAAAATCCAACGGATAAAAACCGAAAAATACATGCATATGCTACTGTGATAGTGTAGAACACTTGTACGGCGATGTAATTTGCGTAAAATAGCCCAAACTCAAAGCAGATCCAAGGAGGTTCACGGATTTCCTTCAATAAAGTCGTTGAAAATGACTTATGAGACCAACCAAACGATTTTATCATCCACGGTCAAGTCAGCAGCTCACCACTACCACAGCAGAGTGCACCTCAAAGACTTCTACTATGTGGGTCCCACCCTCCCGCTCACCCCAGCTTGAGTTGCAAAGGAGTTCTTATGACTAGAAAGGTCAAATCAAGAATAAAAACGCCACGCGATCGAGCAAAACAACATACAATCCTCGCCTTCTCGTATAAAACTTGAGTCTCGCACATCACTCATCAGGTAGTCACCCAACACGAGGTATACTCGCCAATGATCTCATTTGTTACAAACCACATCCGAAAATACCTTGTATAGGTCTGATGCTGCCAACTCCAGGTCATTACCCTACGTGAGTCCCCGATGGGGGTTACAACGTGAGTCCTCGACGGGTTACAATGTGAGTCCCCGATGGGGTTACAACGTATGTCCCCGGGATTACAACGATGTCCTCGACGGGTTACAACGTGAGTCCCCAATGGAGGTTACAACGAGTATGTCCTCGACGGGTTGTCCTCGACGGGTTAAACGTGAGTCCTCGACGGGTTATAACGTATGTCCTCGACGGGGTTATAACGTGAGTCCCTGACGGGGGTTACAACGTGAGTCACCAACGGGGGTTACAACGTATGTCCCCGATGGGGGTTACAACGTGAAGCCCCAGCAGGGGATTACAACGTACATTTAAGCCATTGACACACATATCAACGAAGGTTAAGCAGCCTTGACGTTATCTCAGCCGATAACAATTAAACCTACCAGAGCTCTAGAGCTATTCAAGGATTTCATGCTTTATTACTCATATTCCCCCAGCGGATCCCCGGCGGTGGTCACAACGTAATGTTCCGTTGATTCACACGTCAGCGAAGGTCAAGCAACCTTGACAATCTACTCACAGTAGTCTCAACCGCTTATTCACATCGCCAACAAGGTCAAGCAACCTTTGACAAGATATCCCACAAGATTTTTTAACCGCTGATTCACATGTCGAAAGAAGTACACGCCAACGAAGGTCGCATCCTCGACAAAGATTTGTTGTTGGCAAGAAATCCAATGTATCTCTTGACATGTCCCGCGATACCAACCAGAAAGGTCAATGTTATCAAAGAGGATAGATGATGGAATATGTTATACACATCCTCAAATGTACCAAGCTTTATCCCCACGATCTCTTGCACATAAGAGGTACCTCTTCAGATCAAGTCATTATCAAGAACACAGAATTTGGTGATAACTCCAACATCAACATCCTAATGTATTCGCCTTTACACATCAAATTTGGTCAAGATTGCCAATCCTCAAATAAAGCAACAGGATCCAAAGAATCATCCCCAAAGATGTTGGGCTACAACCCCATATACATGCATCATACATTTGCATCATTTTGCTACCCATAGTACCATGTTTGTTTTTTATTGCATTTTTAAGTGTCTAGGATTCTTTATCCTACCCATGCATCGCCATGCATGAGTATGATAAAGAGGGGCATCCGTAGACACACTCAAAATTTTCTCAGACACCATCACTACTAACATCAGCAGAGAGACAAATTCGCCTTTTAAGAGGGAACCCCGAAAGACAATCCATATCCATACCGGATACTACCTAAGCTCAAAGATCAACCCCGAGCCCACTCTCGAGTAATAATTCCAACCTCGGATGTAACCCCGAGGCATGCATATCCAATACCAGAACACACACCGGAGAAGACTGATTAATCTCGGAGATAACCCCGAGGTATCCAGTCTCAGTCCCAACCATGGGAATAGCCACCAACCTTAGTGATAACCCCAAGGAATGCAATTTTGCGATAACCCCGAAATGCTTGTTTCAAATGCGACCACCTTCAATCTCTACACACACAACGAGATACACACTGTACCAACCCTAAGAATAACATCGGAAGACAGACACACCTCAAAGATGACAATGAGGACCTTCAACAAATTACAGAATCCAATCTCAAATAAACCTCGAGCAACGCCTCATTTATCGGCTCAATCCGCGATAACAACACGGATGAGGGGCAACATCGCTCATCTAGCCAACGCAATGCCATGCCACGCCGTCTCAACATCTCTACGCAACGATGTCCCACAAGACTAACCAATCCCGAGTGACTATTATGGGGGTAACGGATGAAAGTTGAAGCTTGAAGACCGGAGGGCATCGTCCCATCTTCAATGACTTTCAGACAAACTCTAATCCCATGCCATCGTACAACTCTCGACAACGGCGGTCCGAAATAGGTCCTCAGATACCTCAAACGGATGCCTTGGATTGCACTTCATAAAGTTCGAGTGGACATTACAAAGGCTCGAGTGCACGATACTTTGAGATGACCACCCAAAAAAACCCTGCCCACCCGTTGCCTCTGTACACTCTACGGCCTACACTAGCCTCAAACAGTACACACCTACTGCTCAAATCATCTATAAATAGAGGGCTTGGGATGCCCATTTTGCAAAGAGAAAAGGCGAGGAAGCCCCGCCCAATTTGCTCTCTCGACTCACCCCATGCAAAGGTACTTTCTCATTTTAAACACCTGTGAGCTCATATATAGCCCTTTTGTACCTACAAAAGCCAAGTGTTTACCCACTCTAAAGATATAGAAGTCTTCTTTTGCGCTCAACAATTGTAAGCCTTCTCACACACTTTAGAGTCTTTCTTCATCTCTCACACACACCCTTCTTCACGCTGAGAGTCGTGTTACAAGATTTTTTGCCCTGACTTTGGTCCGCGGTTTTTTTCAAATAGATATATATATATATATATATATATATATATATATATATATATATATATGACTAACATTATCGAAGTTATGCCTCGATTGAGCCTGCATTTTATGCCCGAGCGCGATTTGCTTTATATATATATATATATATATATATATATATATATATTAATACATATATATATATATATATATAATGTGTCGAACTTTATTCGATGAGCCTATACTTGCCTCGAGCGTTAATTTGCTTTAATATATATATATATATATATATATATATATATATATATATATTAACTTTAATTCGATGAGCCTCTATTTTTTATGCTTGATGCGCTATTTTTATATATATATATATATATATATATATATATATATATATATATATATATATATATACTTATATATATAACTATGTTTCTAACTTTGCTCGATGAGCCTCGATTTTTACATCCGCATATATATTATATATATATATATATATATATATATATATATATATATATATATATATATATATATATATATATATATATATATATATATATATATATATTTCCCGCCGAGTTTCCTTCGCGGCGCTTGATCGCTTTTATGCCTTTATTTACATTTCGTCCCGCTTGATT
The DNA here is from genome assembly GCA_020205615.1 of Panax quinquefolius. Classification (NCBI taxonomy): domain Eukaryota; kingdom Viridiplantae; phylum Streptophyta; class Magnoliopsida; order Apiales; family Araliaceae; genus Panax; species Panax quinquefolius. The sequence goes on along the minus strand of CM035172.1, from coordinate 121,894,322 downwards.
TTCCTTCGTATGGCGGTTGATCGTATTTATACCTTTTTATTTACGTTTCATTCCGCCTCGAGTTTCCTCCGTGATGACGGCTGATAGCTTTTACATGCTTTTATTTACATTTCGATCCCCATGGAGGTGCTTCGTGGTTGGTGATCCCGTCTCAGATATATATATATTACGCTTTTATATATATATATACCGCTATCGCTTTCATACAAATTGCAGATCTTATATGCTTTAGGAATCATGTGATCACAGATTCAAATTATCGATCTAGATTCGGTTCTCGTGATGGACATTTTCAAATGTAAAGCAGCCTTTGTAAATTATTCTACTACGGTGTCTCAATTTCCTCGATGGTTTCCATACCCACGAGAAAGTCGACATTATTTTGTACATTATTTTCGCATTTGGATGCCTCGTGATCTCAAAAATAAAATCAATCAAGTCAACACTTAATAAAATGGGAGTGTAAAAGGTCTCAATTACTATTGAGCATCGTGGTTTGAAAACCTCTTTATATAAAACATCACCGCCATATCTTGCTTAAAATTGAATTTTTACATAAATTCAAACCCTATGTATATAGGTCCGAACGAGGCCTCGTACTACTTCCAAATAACAACACATTGACCCACACACATACACATTCAGATAATAGTTTCTTGAAAAGAGGCGGTCACCGTGGTAACACGGATGTCTGGGGTGCCTAACACCTTCCCTCCGCATAACCAAGTCCCCTGAACCATAATGATCTCTTTGCTTTCACCAACCCATTTAGCAAAGGTCACATCACTGGGTCAATGTGCAAACCTTTTCTCGATTATGTTGGTACAACCATTTAAAAACTAATCATGACTTTTAATAGTTCATCGTCAACATTATACATGTATGGACCTTTTTCACTTGTTTTTTCAAACAAATCTCACCTAAAATGAGAACACCAAAGAACAAGTAACGGAAAGGGACATCTAAAAATCCCGACGTCGACACACGAACCTCGACCGACAAGCCTTTTGTTGCCTTTTGGCCTTGGCACCAGTAAATGCTACTGTAGTATGTAATGTAACTAGAAACGCGATGAACAGTAGCCGTTTTTAGCCCAACTAACACGAATTTCACCAACAAAACAGTGAAATTAACATATAAAATAAATATAAAACTATCATAAACATGATTGCTAACCTATTCAACCACTTAGAACAATTTAACAACCACTTTAACTATTTTAATTCCTTAAATTTCATGTTTTCATACAAAACTCCATTTTTTTACATTTTTCACAAAATTTGACACTGTGATCACAATTCTTGTCCAAATTACTTCGTTCAAACTACGTTCTATCGTTTCTTAATGGACTAGCATAATCAAGACTCAACTTACAGATTAACATACAAATTGACCACTAAAATTGGTACTTTTACAAGCCATATGAAAAATATAAACACTGTCATTACTTTCCTACTTTTAAACGAAATTAGCTTACGAATTCTTGTTTAAACACAAACTCTAATCATTATAACCACGTACAATCACCAGTAATCAGTTGTATAGCAAGAATTCAAAAAATTTGCATTCAAAAAGTTTGAAGCTTCATGCCGTAAAACTCATATATATATATATATATATATATATATATATATATAATATCAAGATTAAAGAAAATACCTTCAAATTGCTTGGTAATTCTTGCTAAAACCACTGAAATTGTTTTGGAAATTCTTAGGTTTTCTCTCAATCCCTCCCTCTATCCTCTCTCAAGTTCTCTGTAGCTTTTCTTCTTAGGCCAAATAACCATTCACGTAAAACTAATACATACTTAAACTGATAAACCATAATACGTCTAATTATTAGAATGTCAGTTACAAATATAACGCTTAAGTTATAAATATATTATATTTATTATTTTATTTATTTTATTTATTTTATTTATAATTCAAAATTCAAAAATCCAAAAGCCATAAGGCTTTGTTTGGCAAAAAGTCTTTAAAATAAAGACTTAATATCTTTAAGCCTTGTTTAGGTTAAATCAATTTAAAACTATTTTAATTATTTTAATAAACAATCTAGTTTATAATTTATAATCACATTTTTATTTGAATTTCTATATCCAACATTAATTAAATAATTAATTATACATACTATATTTTAAATAAATATTCCACTTAAACAATTATCACAAAATTATAATTTCGTTATAACTTTATTTAATAATTTAACATACCACTTTAAATTATTAAATTAAAACAACAATATAACATCTCATGTTATATTACAACTCTCTAAATTATAAATTAATTTAATTTAGAATATTATCTAATAAATTTAAATCATAAATATTTACTAATACTAACCACATCAATAAAATATTTATTCATCAATTTCAATAATAAAACATCAAATAAATATTAATTTGAAATTCTGGATTGTTACACCACACATAGGTATATTGGTCGCGCCGCAGCGCGACCTTTGGTGCCCAGACACTAAAGGCTTGATTTCGACCTAGCAAAAGAGGAGAGGCGTATATAACATAGGAGAAAGCCTCTGCATAAAGATATCTCTTATAAACTATGTCATATGAAACCTTAGAATAGTATAGCTTAGCTTAGATTAGTTTTATTCTGTAATTTCTCTTTCTTTCTTCCTCATGTCTGTAAATATAGATTAGGTAGATTAAGGGAGAAGTCTGTTATTTCTTTGGAGTGACAAGAGCAGTGAGCGACACGGATTGGAAAGCTTGAAAGGAGCGGATTGCTTGGTGACTAAAGGGCTTTGACAGAGTTCCTTCTTATCCACTTATTTCTTCTAATTTTGTAATCCATAAATGTTGTCTTTATTGCTACTTTTATTTGGTTTAATAGCTATGAACTGAATATTTGCTCTAAGATTATAATAGAACCCTTTGTTATTTAAATTGACTGTTTTATCTCTTTGGTTGGCACCATATTGTGAGACCCCAGATTTTATCAATAAAGATTTAAATTTTGTCGAAATAATTTTTAATATTATGGTGTGAATTTGAGATAATATTATAGTTGTGGGTAGTATTTATAAATTTTGCAAAGTATGCAAGTGGTTATATTATATTCGATTGGTCGGGGGAATATTCGGTTTAGCAGGAATATTCGTATAACTACTCAATCATTGGTGGACCCCACAATGTAATTATTGTTTGATTGAGAAAACGACAAAATATTTTATTGAAATAACGACGGAAGTTTTACTGGGTGATATTTGTTGAACTACTTTCAGAGTAAAAAAGTACAAAGAATACGTGTGTGGTTGCATAAGAAAGCACCGTGGTATTGATTATCGATGCTTATGTGAGAAGTCACTCGGTTTGATTCCATTATCATTCGATTAATAATATGAATTATTATAGCGATAATGACGCTTTTGTTTTATTCAGTATTATTAACGTAATAAAATGTAAACATCTTTTTATCTAAAATGTATACTTTATTAAAGTTATTCTATAAATAGAATATATTATATTTTATTATGCATAGTGTTGCATAGTGTTTTTGCATAGTGTTTTGCATAGTGTTGCATAATGTTTGCATAGTAAAATGTTTTTATATAAATAGAATATATTATATTTTATTTAAAAGATTTTTCTTTAAATATAATTTGTCGAGATTAAAGTAAATCAATCTGGACAATTCATGGATTAATTACTATGCATTCTATTTTTCTATAAATAGAAGCTCATTCCTTCATTATTTTCTTACGAATTCAATCTTTGAAACTCTAGAGAGAGAAATTATAGAGAGAAGCTATAGAGAGAAAATCTATAGAGAGAAAGAAGAAGAGTATTCGGTACTTCACTCACTACTTTGATATCCAAATATCTTTTACGGTAAGGGATATTATTTGTTGTACCCGTAAGGGTGTTATTCTTTCTTATTCATGAAGAGAACTTCTATTACTCCATTCTTTATTATTCATTGGAATAACTCAGATATCGCATGACATACCCTATACTTGGTGAAATCCTCCGTTATTCCATTCTTTATTATTCATTGGAATAACTCAGATACGCCAGACATACCCTATACATAATCTGTGTCGTGGTTTACCCTATACTTGGTGACATTCTTCTATTATTCTGTTGGAACATCTTGTTGTGTGTGTTTTACACGGACTGGTTCCGCTCTTTATTATTATACTGTTGGAACATCCTGCTGCATGTGTTTTTACACCGGACACGGTTCCGCCTTTATCATTCTCGTTGAATATCCTATCTCGTGTGTTTTACACCGGATCCGGTTCCATCTTTATTATTCTCATTGGAACATCACGCTTGATTGTGAATTTCACCGACTTTGGTTCCGTTATTATTATTCTACATTGGAATAACTTTGTCGCTAAGTACCGCATGCATGGTGATTTCCTTTGTTATTCCATTCTTTATTATACCCGGATGGTTAAAACTTTGAGTTCTATACTCCATGAAATTAGTAGAATATCCTTGATATTCATTTTCATCCAATATCTTTTCATGGAAATATTCTTCCGATCATTCTTGAATTTTACTCTACAAAACAAAGATATCTTGTTGACAATTTGACGTTACTAATTCTCGGATAAAATAATTCTTGAACTTGTTTTATTGAATTATTATGTCATTGTCATCATCCTCATGTTATATTATGTTATCTTTGGCTTACGTGCATAGATGAACTTAGTATGATTATGACCGAGGATCATTCGGTATAATCATGGCTTTGTTATAAATGATGTGATAAAAGTCCTCAATGGCACGTAATGCAAATTGATGGATAGTTTTTGGTATGATTATGACCAGGGGTGATTCGGTATAGTCATGCGACCATTGATAATTTGATGAAAATCCTTGGCCGTGGTATGCGGGGATGATTAGATATTGTGGTTTATTCATTAAACCGAGTCTTAGTGATAAAAATTTTTGAAAACCTTTTAAAACCTAAAAGATAGTAGACTTTATTTTCTACTTGACTCTTTTAATGGATTACATGTTCCACTATGAGCTTAAACCGGTTGTCTATTGTATTTTTCGGTTTAACATCATTTGAAGGCTAATGATAATTTATTTTGCATTATCTTAGTCATAATATTTCTTCTTGGGCTAGTTGAGCTCACCTTTCTTTCACCGTTCTCTTGAGTGAAATGAGAACATAAATTTGAGACGAGTCGAGGAGCGGAGTAATGGTCCAGAGGATAGCATTAGTAGTCCTCACTATTCGTGAAATAGTGTGATAATAGTTGTAATGAGGACTCCTTTTGAGTTTGTATAATATCTAGTAGACAATATTTGTATTCAAACTCACGCTTTATGTCGTATTGTACACCGATAGTTATATTTGTAAGTTGTATTTGAATTTATGTACCATGTAAGTGGCGACCCAAGATGGGTGACGATACCTAATTTTGGGGCGTTACGGTTGGTATCGAGCTTAGGGATATGATCCTGGCTAAGATGTGAGACTAGAACTAGGAGGGAGAGATAGGGAATTCCTTCGCTAGTATGACCTACCTAAGTTTATTTGGTATTTGATTGGTCGGTCGTAGTATAGTGATAATATGTTGCATATCAATTAACCCTTATTTTGTGGCGGTGTTTGAAAATGGCATTCCGAGAATGTTGAGAATAGCAATGGAGCACGAGGAGGCTGATTCTCCACGATCAATAATCGGGACAATGTGCAACAGGATGGCGATAATCCTCCCGTAAACAACAACACCGATCAATTGATGAACGATGATGCGTTTAAGAGGTTTTAGAATTCATGTAACATCGGTGAAAGCGACTTCATCCCAAAACGTAGGGTGGAAACACGGAAAACTCTCGGGCGGTCACCGCTAAACAATTCAAGGAGCTGGGACCACCGGAGTTTAAGGGAGAGCCAAAACCACTTCTGGCGGAAGCATGTATAAAGCAGATTACCAAGATATTTGATGTCTTGGGATGCTCCGAGGAGCAAAAGGTTCCCTTTGCCGCCTTTATGTTGCGCGGAGAGGCAAATTACTGGTGGGAATCGGTAAAACGTACTCAACCTGCTATACTGAAGACATCTTGGGAGAAGTTCCAGGAGCTTTTCAACGACAAATACTTTCCTGAAAGTATTCGCCACATGAAGGAGGTGGAGTTTATCAAGTTGGAACAAAACAATATGACCGTGTCGCAATGATACGAGGCAAAATTTACGAGTTATCACGATTCAGATCCCACTTGGTGGATAATGAAGAGAGAATGGCGCGAATGTTTTTAAGAGGTTTGAAGCCGGAGATACGTCAACATCTTATTTCTCATAAACAGTGTTTGTATTCAGATGTTGTAAATAGGGCTCGATAAGTGGAGCGCGATAACGAGTCAACGCAATTAAAAGAGAGCAAGCCAAGCAAATTATAATACCAACGAGAGTAGTCATCGAGCGGTGACAACAAGTGTGGAGGAATCAATAGGCGGATATGGTAACCACTTCGGTGGTAATCGTAGTCAAAGAAATAAGAATGGACATTTCAAGAAAAGGAGATTCAACAATGATGGAAAGACGTCAAAGACCAAAGACCCGTTGTTAAGGAAGGAGAAAGACCACCTATCATATGCTTCAAATGCGAGGAGAGGGACACATCATCCGAATCGCTGCCATCATGTCAAAGCATGTTATAATTGTGGAAGAGAAGGTTATTTAGCTCGATTTTGTCATTTCATCAAGACAAATTCAACTAGGATGGAGGCACCAAAGGTCATCCCGCACAAACCAAAGCCGGTGAGTTTAAGAGAGAGCATTTTTTTCTCGTGACGAGGAACCCGAATAAAATTATCACGGGTAAGTTAATCATAAGCTCTTGCGAAGTCTATACCGTGTTAGATACCGCTCTACCCACTCTTTTATTTCACCTAGTTGTGTTCAACGTTTAAATTTGACTCAAAGAAGTTAAACTTTGACTTATTGGTTGAAACTTCGTTAGTAGGAGCCTTCGCTATCGCTACTATTTTTAAATCTTGTTTGATTCAAATAAACATTTTCACGCGTTACTGTCGATCTTATCTTTTGAAAATACTTGCCTTTGATGTGATTTTAGGAATCAATTGGTTAACTACTCATCATGCTTTTCGTAAGGTTGTTAGCTTTATATATTCATAACCAACTCACAGTTGTGCGAATTCAAGTAACCAAACTACTAAAGTCAATTATTGTCATATCAAGCCATAAGTAAAGAGCCCCGAACCTTTCGTTGTTGACTTCCTTGTGTGGAATGCACCAAAGCCAGACTTTCTGTAGGCGACATCGTGAATGAAGATGGCAAGTTTATAGGTATCATTGTGAGGTGCTATCTAGGTTAAGGGATAGAAGTCACAGTTGGTATCAATGTGACGTACTATCCAAGTCTTGGATGAGAGTCACAGTTTTGAATGATATTTCTATTATTAATAAATTTCTTGACGTATTCTTGAAGACTTTCTAGCCTACCCTAGAGAGTGAAATCGAATTTTGTATTGACCCCAAAGATAAAACCCATTTCTTAAACCCTCAAATATTTCTTCAACTAAAATGAACAGTTTACGTGGTTTATGATGAAAGTCATAATAAAAGCATTGGACTAATGAAAATCATAGGTATACGTGGTATTAGTAAGTGTTATGATGAGTTATGTTGGTTAGTATGTGAAAACATGAAAGATTCTTAAAAATCACATGGAGTTAAAAACCAGATTTTGGTGAAAAACGTAACATGAAATTCAATTGACCAAATCTCCTATTATATTTTGAATTTTTGAGTGTGGTCAAGTCCTAGAGTTAGATCTATGAGTTACCTAACTAATCCAAGTGGAATTACTGGAAAAGGTGTTGTAGATTTTTATGTGGACTGATTTTAGCAAAGGAGTGCAAAGCAACAAAAACCAAAAAAAGCTGCTGCCATGATTTTAGACGGGATGTTTCGGCCACTTAAATGATGAGAAAAATTCTGGCCTTTTGGGACATGAAGGTATATGGTATAAAGTAACTCCTGTCCAAAAATGAGCTCATTATGACTTAAAATGAGCAAGTTATGACTATTTCAATATTTAGGTTTTTCCGACGAAAAAAGCTATAACCGGAGTTCTATAACTCAGATGACCATGAAATTTAAACTAGAAGCTCACGTTAACATGTGTAAGGTCCTGCCAAGATTTGGGAATTTTTGGAGTTAAACTTGAGGTAGCTAATTTCTTAAGGAATTAATTAGAAATTGATTTTTGAAAAATAGTAAATGAATTTTAAAAATTCCGAGAAAAATATATTTTTCATTATGGGACTATATTATGCTAAATCCCAGAAAAGAAATATTTTTGGGATTGATTTGGTATTTTCATGAAAATAGTTTAATTACTGAACATATAAGTTAAATATGTTATGTGAAGTAACAAAGTTGAAAATAGGATTTTATGGCTAGAGAATCCTATATAGAGTATATATATTTTTTTGATGAGAGATTTGATAATTGGTGATGATATCTTATGAGTATGGCATTTTGAATGATTAAATGCATTATATGGTAAAAGCGTAAACAATTGAAATAAATTGTTTATAAATTTAAGAAGTGATTAAAATATTGTTATAATATTAATGATATTAGATTATAAGATTATTAAGTGATTGATAACATGGAGATATTCTTGAATCCTGGATAAATTATATTATAAACGTTTAATATTTATCCTTTATCTCATTTGATTGATTCTTTATATCATTGACATGATCCTCATGCTTATATTATGTTGAAAGTCATCTGTGGCTCACGTACATAGATGGACTTGGTATGATTATGACCAGGGATTGTTCGGTATAATCATGACCGTAATTGAAAACAAGATTATCTTTGGCCGTAGTGCATGGATAATTCGTGGTCGTGATACTAATGAATACACGATTATCTTTGGTCGTAGTGCATGGATAATTTGTGGTCGTGATACTAATGAATACACGATTATCTTTGGTAGTAGTGCATGGATAATTTATGGTCGTGATACTAATGAATACACGATTATCTTTGGTAGTAGTGCATGGATAATTTGTGGTCGCATGATACTAATGAATACCACGATATCTTTGGTAATGAATATAATTTGTGGTCGTGATACTTAATGAATACACGATTATGATTCGCATGGATAATTCGTGGGATTAAATGAATATCCTGAAGCGGGGATGATTCGATGATATGGATTAATTAGCAATCTCAATGAAAATATTAATTCATGGATGTGGTAAAAGTCTTCTTTGGGCGTAGTAGTGCATTGATAGACTTGGTATGATTATGACCCACGGATTATTAAGTATAATCATGATCGTAATTGAAAACACGAATATCCTTGCCGAGAAGTGCATGGATAATTCGTGGTCGTGATATTATTAAGTCAAAGGCTGCGTCAAAGATTATTGGTTTTACTGATTTGTATATCTTTAGCTTTGTAGTGCAAAGATGAATTGTTAATAAATATCTTTGGCTGTAGTGCAAAGATGAATTGTTAATGAATATCTTTGGCCGGATTGCAAAGATGAATTTAATATTTTCAACGACAAAGGTATTCAAGGTGTCCTCACCTCTTTATCATACCAGGTACGTACCCTAATTTCGAGGGCAAAATTCCATAAGGAGGGGGAGATTGTGAGACCCTAGATTTTATCAATAAAGATTTAAATTTTGTCGAAATAATTTTTAATATTATGGTGTGAATTTGAGATAATATTATAGTTGTGGGTAGTATTTATAAATTTTGCAAAGTATGCAAGTGGTTATATTATATTCGATTGGTCGGGGAATATTCGGTTTAGCGAGGAATATTCGCATAATGGCTCAATCATTGGTGGACCCCACAATGTAATTATTGCCGGATTGAGAAAACGCACAAAAATATTTTATTGAAATAACGGTGGAAGTTTTACCGTTGATCTTTGTTGAACTACTTTCGGTAGTAAAAAGTACGATGTCACGTGGTTACATAAGTAGCACACGATATTGATTATCGATGCTTATGTGAGAAGTCACTCAATTTGATTCCATTATTGTCGATTAATAATATGAATTATTATAATGATAATGACGCTTTTGTTTTATTCAGTATTATTAACGTAATAAAACATAAACATCTTTTATATAAAAATGAATACTTTATTAAAGTTATTCTATAAATAGAATATATTATATTTTATTATGCATAGTGTTGCATAGTGTTTTGCATAGTGTTTTGCATAGTGTTGCATAGTGTTTGCATAGTAAAAAAATGTTTTTATATAAATAGAATATATTATATTTTATTTAAAAGATTTTTCTTTAAATATGGACCGTCACGATTAAAGTAAATCAATCTTCGACAGTTCATGGATTAATTACTATGCATTCTATTTTCCTATAAATAGAAGCTCATTCCTTCATTATTTTCTTACGAATTCACCAAACTCTAGAGAGAGAAATTATAGAGAGAAGCTATAGAGAGAAAATCTATAGAGAAAAGAAGAAGAGTATTCGGTACTTCACTACTTTGATATCCAAAGGTCTTTTATGGTAAGGATATTATTTGTTGTACAAGTAAGGGTGTTATTCTTTCTTATTCATGAAGAGAACTTCATTATTCCATTCTTTATTATTCTGTTGGAATAACTTTTATGCTGTGCCAGCATACCCTATACTTGGTGAAATCCCTCTCGTTATTCCATTCTTTATTATTACATTGGAATAACTTTATATCTGTGGCATACCCTATACATAATCTGTATCGTGGTTTACCCTATACTTGGTGACATTCTTCTATTATTACATTGGAACATCTTGTCATGTGTTTTACACCTACTGGTTCCGCTCTTTATTATTATTCTGTTGGAACATCCTGCTGCATGTGTTTTACACCGCACTGGTTCCGCTCTTTATCATTCTGTTGGAATATCCTATCTGTGTGTTTTACACCGGATCTCGGTTCCATCTTTATTATTCATTGGAACATCCTGTTGCGGTGAATTTCACCGACACGGTTCCGTTATTATTATTACATTGGAATAACTTTTGTCTATCTGAATCTGCGCATCCATGGTGATTTCCTTTGTTATTCCATTCTTTATTATACCCAAATTGGTTAAAACTTTGACTTCTATACTCCATGAAATTAGTAGAATATCCTTGATATTTGCGTTTCATCCAAGATCTTTTCATGGAAATATTCTTCCGATCATTCTTGAATTTTACTCTACAAAACAAAGATCTTGTTGACAATTTGACGTTACTAATTCCTGGATAAAATAATTCTTGAACTTGTTTTATTGAATTATTATGTCATTGTCATCATCCCTCATGTTATATTGTGTTATCTTTGGCTTACGTGCATAGATGAACTTAGTATGATTATGACCAGGGATCATTCGGTATAATCATGGCTTGTTATAAATGATGTGATAAAAGTCCTCAATGGCCTGTAATGCAGTGATGGATAGTTTTTGGTATGATTATGACCAGGGGTGATTCGGTATAGTCATGACCATTGATAATTTGATGAAAATCCTTAACCATGGTACAGGGATGATTAGATCTTGTGGTTTATTCATTAAACTGAGTCTTAGTGATAAAAATTTATGAAAACCTTTTAAAACCTAAAAGATAGTAGACTTTATTTTCTACTTGACTCTTTTAATGGATTGCATGTTCATTGCCGCAGCTTAAGCGGGTTGTCTATTGTATTTTATCGGTTTAACAATTGTTGAAGGCTAATGATAATTTATTCTGCATTATCTTAGTCATAATATTTCTTCTTGGGCTAGTTGAACTCACCCTTTCTTTCACCGTGTTCTCTTGAGAAATGAGAACATAGGCGGGATGAGTCGGGAACGAGTAATGGTCCGAGAGGATAGCATTAGTAGTCCTCACTATTCTCGTGAAATAGTGTGATAATAGTTGTAATGAGGACTCCTTTTGAGTTTGTATAATATCTAGTAGACAATATTTGTATTCAAACTCATAGTTTATGTCGATATTATACCTACAGTTATATTAGTAAGTTGTATTTGAATTTATGTACCATGTAAGTGGCGACCCAAGATGGGTGACGTATACCTAATTTTGGGGGCGTTACACATATGATTTGGTTTAATATATTTGTGCTTAATGATTCTCGCTAAGACATTAGTGATGATTTCGGTAATCTACATGATATCGACAGAAGGAATGTAGATTTACACCTAAATATATTGACATGTGATTGTGGGTTTCGACTGCATAAGTAGTGCATAGAATAGACATATCTTTATGCGCCACGTGCGACCTAATTGAGAACTTATGCTTAAATCCTTGTTACGATTAATTCGCATAGACATGTGTAGGATTGTATCTAGCATGGGCGTCTTTTCGGTTCTATTCCCAATAGGGTGGATCTGGAGAGGATATGTTTGTACATACCTCGACAGAGGTGCCACAGGCACCTGTGTGTTCTCGGTCGATAGATTTTCATGACCAATAAGACCAAAGAGAGAAGGGTAGCTAGTTTGATGAAGCATAGCACGCCAGGTGTTCGACAGAATGCCTGTGTGGGGTGAAGTTGTAACCTTAGCTTGTTATTCCTTCGATTACCATTCGTTATCCATTTACTGCTTTGTTAATTAGTTTTAACTAGATTAATCACACTTCCATTTAATGTTGTTCGAATAAGACTTTAGTGATACATAGTCGGTACTTGGTAAATATTAGTCATAGTTCCTCATGGGTACGATACTTTCCTTATCACTGTATTACTTGTTAGACCGCGTATACTTGCGCATGTTTAGTGATCGGTTTTCTGACCAACAATCATGTCAAACACCTGTTCATCTTTGCACTACGGGCCAAATATATCACTCAACAGTTCTTCTTTGCACTACGGGCCAAAGAGAAATTTCATAACAAGTCTTTATCTGTAACATTAAAGGTCATGATTATACCAATACACAGTTCCTGGTCATAATCATACCAATCAACAATTCATCTTTGCACTACGGGCAAAAGATATTCATCAATCAACAGTTCATTTTACACTACGGCCAAAGATATTAATTAACAGTTCTTCTTTGTACTACGGTCAAAGATATCAATCAACAGTTCTTCTTTGCACTACGTGCCAAAGAGAACTTTTATCACAAGTCTTTATCTGTGTATTAAAGGTCATGATTATACTAATACACAATTTCTGGTTATAATCATACCAATCAATAATTCATCTTTGCACTACGGGCCAAAGATAACTTTAACCACAATTTAAGTTTGAGGATTATGATAATGATATAAAGAATGAATCAAGTGAGATCAAGGATAAATATTAGAGATTTATAATTCAATTTATCCATAGTTCAAGAATGTCCAAATGGTCAACATGATGATAAAAACGTGGATTCAAATTTAAGAATAAGATTCATATATCAAAGATAATTTGGAAATAAAAAGAAAATAATTTTATCGTGAATAGTACCCCGGCATAAATAATACCCCGAATGAATAGTACCCCGACATGAATAGATTAGAATTATAGAAGTAATACTTACCTTAGTAAGTTTAGATTTAGGAATAGAAATAATATACAAAACTGCAAATGGATTTTTACCCTTTATGCGGTAATCCACGTAGACGGATCATTTTCATAATATAATAAAGAATGAATAGGAAGGGTTATTCACCAGGTATGCTGAAACAACCCGGGTCAAATCCCGAGTCCAGAATAAATCTCGGGTCAAATCCCAAGTCCGAATCAAATCAAATCCATCAAAATAAGGCCTCAAAATACATGCCCAATTGTATCTTCTTGGGTCATCTTAGCCCACCACAGGCTCCCAAAAGGTCATGACTTGAAGGTACTATTGGTAGTAACTTATTTCCTTATATGCAGACAAATTTTTCCCCTATCTTTTTGATGTGGGACTGGGGTGTTACAAACTCCCCCACTTAAATTTCTGACATCCCCGTCAGAATCCGATCACACACACAGCCCAAAGATCTTTGCCTCTAGCCATTGTGGGATAATACCGGCTGGTTTCATGTCCCCACCTCCGGACGTCCATCTCTCCATTGTGGGATAATACCACCAGCCTTCGTGTCCCCACCTCCGGCAACCCAATCGGATGACCTAACCCGAGCTTTTAGAGTCGACTTTGATACCATATGAAAACAACCCGTCAAATCCAGGTCCTAATAAATCTCGGGTCAAATCCCAAGTCCGAAATGAATCAAATCCATCAAAATAAGGCCTCAAACTACTGACCCAATAGTATCTTCTTGGGTCATCTTAGCCCACCACAGGCTCCCAAAAGGTTATGACTTGAAGGTACTATTGGTAGTAACTTATTTTCTTATATGCAGACAAATTTTTCCCATATCTTTTCGATGTGGGACTGGGGTGTTACATATGCGGTAATCCACGTAGACAGGTTATTCCCACAGAATAATAAGGAATAGAATGACAACCTTTATGAGTAGGAAGAAAATGACATCATTTACGAATATGAAATAAATAATACTATTTACCTTAATAGGAGATTGAATACTGCAATAGTGTAGTAGCAGAATACTCTTCTTCTTTCTCTCTTATTCTCTCTCTATAGTTTTAGTGAATTGGTGAAGAACTAATGAATTTAGCTCCATATTTATAGGAAAACATAGTTTCGATAATTGCACGTTAGGGGCTTGGCTTATTACAGTTTAGTATATAATTAATTGCACCTTAGTCCAGGTGACATCATCATGATGTCATGCTTACATCATGCTTGCATCATCTCTTCTCTGATTGGTTGATTCAAGTTCACATGGATTGGTTGACTTATTACAGTTTGGTACCCTAAAGTTTTCCAAGTTCGCATTATTCCCCTTTAACTTTTGTAATTCACTTATCTTTAATCAACTAAATCTTTAATCTTTTAAATAATTATTCACCATTAATATTATAGATTTCAATATTGACAACCAGATCATTCCATAGAAAGAGGGGGCTTTCCGATAAGTATTTCTCATTATTGGCGCTCAATTAGATAACCTAACCCCTTTTCTCGACAAAACTTTCTAAACATTGTCAATAATGCTTATCTAATAATATCATTTCAATAATATGAGTTACTGTGTCATGAAAATTATTGATTTAATAATATAAAATATTATGTGGATGTTATTGTGACAATAATTGAATATAAGATACTATGCAGCAACTATTATGACAATTATTGAATGAAACTATGTGACTTTTTACGTAAGCATCAATAATCAGAGATATTGTGCAATATTATGTGCTACTGTGCAACATCACTTATTATTGTACTTTTATCACCGGGTATTTCAACAATTTAACGATAAATGTTTTTGCCGTTAATTTTATAAAATGATTATTTTTTTCGCTTTCTATATTTGAAAGTTATTTTGTTGTGGGGTCCACTAATGATTGCGTCGTCGTACGAATATTCTTCAACAAAAAAGAATATTTTCCAACCAAATAAATATTTCCCGACACAACGAATATTTTATGACAACTTGCTTACTTTGTAAAAATACTTTTATTTCATAAAATTTGGGGTCTTACACATATACATACATATATCATATCTATACATTTACAAACAAACAAAACCCATCTTATTTCTCTCTCATCTCTTATTAGCTAACATAAAAAGAAAGAAAAACAAGACAGAGAGAAGAGAGGATTTTCAACAGCCATAGAGGTGAGAAGGGAGAGATTTTTTTAAGCCAGCTAGCTCCATAATCAAACCTAGGAAGAAGGAGAAAGAAAATCAAGCAAAGGTATAATTTTTAATCTAGTTTATTTCCTATTGTTTTAGTTTGATTTAGATGATATAAAGTTTATGATCTTGAGATCTAAAATCTTTTATCTACATGTTAATAAATTTTTTATGTTTAAATTTAACTCTTTTGAGTGTCAAAAGTTGGATCAAGAGGAAAAAAAAATGAAAACTAGTTTTTTAAATGCTAGAAAACCATAACTTTTTACTACTTTAAAAGGTTATAACTTGAGATCTATAACTTTGTTTGGCAATCCGTCAAAGAGGGGTACTAGATATATAAGTTAACTAGTAAACTCAAGTGTTAGTACTCAAAAATATTGAGTTTATGGTGGTTGTTTTGGTCAAAACGGTCCAGATAAAGAAATGTGGGAAAAAGGGAAAATAAAGTTTATGTCTAGCTGCTTCTGTAAGATCCCAACTTTTATGAATAAAGATGAATTTTCTATAAATATTATGGAATGAATTTGTTATAATATTATAGTTTAGGGTAATATTTATAAATTCTGCAAAGTACGCAAGTTGTTATATAATATTTAATTGGTCGGGAAATATTCGTTTTAACAGGGAATATTCGTACGACGGCACAATCATTGGTGGACCCCACAACGGAATTATTGTCGGATTAAGAAAATGACAAAAATATATTTTTATAAAATAACGGCGAAAGTTTTACCGTTAACACTGTTGGAATACCTGGTGGTTAAAATATACGATGTCTGGCGTTGTTGCATAAAGAAGTATTACCAGTATTACACAATATTTTTAAATTATTGATTCTTACGTAAGAAGGCACTACTCAATAATTGTTACAGTAATTACTGTTCAATATTATATTTTATTGGTTCAATAATTGCTGCGTTGATATTTTATATTATTGTTGTTTCAATAATTGTCACTGCACAGTATTTCCCATTATCATATCAATAATTTATATTATTTGAATAATATTATTAGATAGCATTATTCGCAATGTCTAGAAAGTTCTGTCAATGAGAGGTTTGGTCACCTAATTATGCGCTAGTAAGGAGAAATCTTTATTGGAAAGCCCCCTCTTTCCTGGGAACGGCCTGATTGTCATTATTGTGATTCTGTAATATTATTTATGAATAATTAATTATTGATTTATATGATAAGAAAATATATATTTTATGTGGACACAAATGATAGATAAGAAAATATTTATTCGAAGTGGATTTAAACTGAGGAATTTTTTAGCATGTGACATTTGTTGAAAGTTGGTATTTTATCTTTTCCGATAAAATAATTAATTCAAATATATTATTATAATATTACATTATAGTAGTATGATGTGATTATATAATAATACGTTTTTTATAATTTGAATGGTAGCATTATTATAGTAAATTCATGGTATAAAAGTAAAATGAGGTGGAAGAAAACAAATTGAATTTGAATTCATGTGATGCAAGCGATGATGTCATCGGACGATGAGGTAAGCGATGATGTCATCGGACGATGAGGTATGCAATGATGTATTATGATCGATGACGTCAGCGGTGATGTCATAAATTATGGCGAAAAGACTATTTTACCCTTACTCTGCCAAGCCTATAAATAGAAGCTCATTTCTTCATTATTTTTCACCAATTCATTCAAGCTATAGAGAGAGAAAGTATAGAGAGAATAAGAGAAAGAAGAAGAGAGTATTACATTACTACTATTGCATTATCCAATCTCCTACTAAGGTAAGGGGTATTATTCTTTTGTATTCATGAAGAGAGTTGTTTTCTTTCAATACTCGCAAGGGTTGTTATTCCATTCTTTATTATTCTGTTGGAATAACATGTTTGTGCGGTTTATCGCATGCCTGGTGAATTCAGTTGTTATTCTATTCTTTATTATTCTGTTGGAACATCCTGTTTGTGCGGATTACGCATGACCTGGTTCCATTCTTTATTATTTTGTTGGAACATCCTGTCTATGCGGATTACGCATGACTTGGTTCCATTCTTTATTATTCTGTTAGAATATCCTGTCTGTGTGGATTACGCATGACCTGGTTCCATTCTTTATTACTCTGTTGAAATGATCTGTCTACGTGGATTACCGCATGGCGGGCAAAAAAATCCATTTGCAGTTTCATATATTCTATTATACTCAGTTGGTTAAAGTTTTGGATTCTATACTCCATGAAATTTGTGGAATATCCTTGATATTTGCACTTCATCCAGTATCTTTGTGACGCCCCAAAAATTAGGTATACGTCACCCATCTTGGGTCGCCACTTACATGGTACATAAATTCAAATACAACTTAATAATACAACTGTCGTGTACAATACGACAAAACATAAGTTGTGAGTTTGAATACAAATATTGTCTACTAGAGATTATACAAACTCAAAAGGAGTCCTCATTACAATTATTATCACACTATTTCACAGAATAGTGAGGACTACTAATGCTATCATCTGGTCCGTCACTCCGTTCCCCGACTAGTCCTTGCTACGTTCTCATTTCCTGAAGAGAACAATAAAAGTAAAAGGGTGAGCTCAACTAGCCTAGTAGGAAATATTATGACTAAGATAATGCAGAATATATTATCGTTAGTCTTCAACATTGTTAAACTGATACAATATAACAACCATCAAGTTTAACTGCAGCGGAACAAGCAATCCATTAAAAGAGTCAAGTAGAGAATAAAATCTACTATCTTTTATGATTTAGAAGGTTTTCATCACTTTTATCATTTGTGACTCGACAATAAATAATCCACATCATCGAATCACCCTCGCACTACTGACCAAGGATATTCTTTAGTATCACGACCACAATTATCCATGCACTACGGGCCAAGAATATTTGTGTATTCATTAATGGTCATGATCATGCCAACAACTCATCCATCAATGCACTACGGGCCAATGAGGACTTTTACCACATCATTTGTAACATTACGATTATGATTACAAGAATAATCCTCGTCATAATCATACCAAGTCCATCTATGCACTATAGGCCACGGATGACTTTCAACAAAATATAAACATGAGGATGATGACAATGATATAAGAATTCAATAAAACAAGTTCAAGAATTATTTTATCTGAGGAACTAATAACGTCCAAATTGTCGACATGATCTTTGCTTTGTAGAGTAAAATTCAAGAATGCTCGAAGAATATTTCCACGAGAAGATCTTTGGATGAAGCGCAAATATCAAGGATATTCCACTAATTTCATGGAGTATAGAAGTCAAAACTTTAACCAACCGAGTATAATAAGAAATGGAATAACAAAAGAAATCACCGTGGCATGCGATAGACCAAGACAGTGCGAGTTATTCTAACGAGAATAATAAATAATGGAATTAGGTCCCACAGTAAAAGCGCATGCATAGGATATTCAAACGAGAATAATAAAGGCGAAATCAGTCCAGGTGTAAAAGCGATGTAGGGATATTCAACGAGAATAATAAAGAGCGGAATCGAATCCGGCCAGAAAACGCATGACAGGATATTCCAATGAGAATAATAAAGAGCGGAACCAGTCCGGCGTGAAACCTTGATGAGCAAGATGTTCCAATGTAATGATAAAGAATGGAACAACGAAGAATTTCACCAAGTATAGGGTAGCTGCATTATCTGAGTTATTCCAACAGAATAATAAGAATGGAATAACAGAAGTTCTCTTCATAGATAAGAAAGAAATAATACTCCCTACCTTGGAAAAACTGGATACTGGAATAGTGAGGTAGCAGATTTCTCTTTTTCTTTCTCTCTATAATTTCTCTCTATAATAATCGTTCTAAAGCTTTTATGAATTGGTGAGAAATGAAGGAAGAATGAGCTTCTATTTATAGGAAAATATAGTTTCGATAATTGCACGTTTTGGGGCTCAAAAAATTATAGTACAATACCTCCAACTTTTCTTTCATTTTTAATTTAGTCCTGCAAGTATTATCAATTTTGCACCAACTCCCCTAATAGTAAATAATGTGAATCAATAGTTCAATCATGTGAATCAATAGTATAATCATGTGAAAAATACGAATTACAGTATAGTACCTTCATCTATACCTCAATTTTTAACTTAGTCATGCAAGTATTATCAATCTTGCACCAACTCCCCTAATAGTAAATAATGTGATTCAATAGTACACATATGTGAACAAATAGTTATAATCATGTGAAATATTACCAATCAATTGCTCATTTATCCGGTTAAATACCCGATTGGTCATATAACCTCCAAACATCAATTATTATCCAAATAATTTTCGATTTTCACTAAAACAATTAATTCCAACACAATGAAACTATTTTTATCAAAAATATAAATTTTGAAATTTCGAAGTTTGACTTTTCCCTAAAAAATCAACTGTTGACTTTTTGACAAAATAGTGAATCCCGGAAAATTTTGTGTTTATAGACTATTTTTACTAATTTCGTCGTTCCGAACTCAAATATCACGTCCACGTCTCCAAATTCAATTCTGAACAACATTCATTATTAATATTATAACTCATAATATTTATCAACTAAGTCGTTCCCAGGAAAGAGGGGGCTTTCCAATAAGGATTTCTCCCTATTGGCGCTCAATTAGGTGACCAAACCTCTCCTTGATAGAACTTCTAGACATTGTAAATATTATAATTTATAATATGAATAACTTTGTCGTCTCAAGTATTAATTTAATAAAAAAACATTTTATGCAGATGAAATCGTGTGACAATAATTGAATCAATAATATGATAGATATGATCGTGATTTCATGTAGCAATAATTGAGTATAAGCGATTGACTTCTCACGTAAGCATCAATAATCAATACCGTAGTGCTACTATTATGACCACAGCATATATTACTATACTTTTAACACCGGGTGTTTCAACGGTTAACGGTAAAACTCCCGTAGTTATTTTCATAAAAAGTATTTTTATCGTTTTCTCGATCAAATGATAATTCCGTTGTGGGGTCCACCAATGATTGTCTTGGTTATGCGAATATTCCTGTTAAAAATGAATATTCCCAGACCAATCGAATATTATATAACAACTTGCTTACTTTGCAAAATTTGTAAATATTACCCACAACTATAACATTATATCAAATCCACACCATAATATTCAAAAATATATTTCGAGAAAATTTAATCTTTAGTTAAAAAATCTGGGGTCTCACAATCTCCCCTCCTTATGAAATTTCACCCTCGAAATTTATGTACGTACCTGGTATGCCGAACAGGTGAGGATACCTTGACCTCACTTCAAATTCTAACCATTGAGGTATAACCTTTGAGTGTCGAATATAATCCTTCTTATCCAAGATTTTAACACGTATCTCCTCATACGTTAAATCATCCGCTATCTCGTCCGGTTCTAAATTAATAATGTGGTTTGGGTCATCCCCATATTTACGTAACGTTGATACGTTAAAAAATGTTATGAACACGCGACATACTTGGCGGTAAAACGAGTCTATAAGCCACAGTTCCTACTTTATCAAGGATTTCAAATGGGCCAATTAAATTGAGGGTTGAGATTTCTTCTCTTCGTCGATTCTTGCTTCTAGAATAACGCCCTCTTGAACCTTCTTAATTCTTCACATTCATCATTTCAAGGGTGTGTAGCTTGAAGCGACTTTAACTTTATCGATTAAAGTCGATTAATTCTACTCATATATTCGTTATCTTCACGTGGGTTCCTGAGTCTTTAACTCTATCTTCATCATTTGTTAAGTCGTAAATGAAAATGGGTCTTTGTGTTAACAACATCGCACTTTTCGTAAATGCATACGATCTTCTACTCAACGCATCATCTACTACGTTCGCTTTCCCACGATGGTATTGAATAAATACGATCGTAATCTTCAACAACTTCGAGCCAACGCGTCTTTAGCGCGTATTACGTTCATTTTAGTTGAAAAAATATTTGAGGGTTTTAGAAATGGGTTTTGTACTGGGGTCAATACAAAATTCAATTTCACGCTCTAGGGTAGGCAAAGAAGTCTTCAAGAATACGTAAGGAAATTTATTAACAATAGAAATATCATTCAAAACTGTGACTCTCATCCAAGACTTGGGTAACACATCACATTGATACCTATCAACTTGCCATCGTCATTCACAGCGTCGTCTACAGAAAGTCTGGCTTCGGTGCATTCCACACAAGGAAGTCAACAACGAAAGGACCAGGGCTCTTTACTTATGGCTTGATATGACCATGATTGACTTTAGTGATTTGGTTGCTTGAATTCGCATAACAGGTTGGTTAGGAATATGAAAGCTAACAACCTGGCGAAAAGCATGATGAGTAGTTAACCAATCGATTCCTAAAATCACATCAAAGGCAAGTATTTTCAAAGAGATACGATCGACAGGTAACGTGAAAGTGTTGATTTGAACAAGATTTATAAATAGTGGAGGTAATGAAGGTTTCTCCCAACTGAGTTTCAACAGATAAAACAAAATCGAACTTCTCCGGAGTTAAATTCAAACATTGAACACAACTAGGTGAAATAAAAGAGTGAGTAGAACCGGTATCTAACACGGTATAGACTTCACAAGAGTTTATGACTAACATACCCATGATAATTTTATTCAGGTTCCTTGTAAAAATGTTATCTCTTAAACTATCGACTTTGACTTTTCTGGGATGGCCTTTGGTGCCTCCATCCTAGCTGAACTTTTCTTCGGTGAACGACAAAATCGGGCTAAGTGACCTTCTTTTCCACAATTATAACATGCTTTGGACGGCATCGCGCAGTTTGGACTGATGTGTCCCTCCCCTCCGCATTTGAAGCATATGATAGGTGGTCGTTCTCCTTCCTTAACAACGGGTGCTGGTGCTGATGTCTTTCCATCATTGTTGAATCTCCTCTTCTTGAAATGTCCATTCTTATTGTTTTGACCATGATTACCACCGAAGTGGTTACCATTTCTGGTATATTGATTCCCTCTATTCTTATTGTCATCGCTTTGATGACTGTTATCACCGGTATTATCATTTTGCCAGCTGCTCTCTTTTAGTTGCGTTGACTTGTTATCGCGCTCCACTAACTGAGCCCTATTTACAACATCTGAATACAAACACAGTTTATGAGAAATAAGATATTGGCGTATCTCCGGCTTCAAACCTCTTAAAAACATTCGCGTCATTCGCCCCTCATTATCAACCAAATGGGATGCAAACCGGGATAACTCCGCAAATTTAGCCTCGTATTGCGACACGGTCATATTGTTTTGTTCCAACTTGATAAACTCCACCTCCTTCATGTGACGAATACTTTCAAGAAATTACTTGTCGTTGAACAGCTCTTGGAATTTCTCCCAGTACATCTTGAGTGCGTCAGGCTAGGTACGTTTTACAGATTCCCACCAGTGATCTGCCTCTTCACGAAACATAAAGGTGGCAAAAGGAACCTTTTACTCCTCGGAGCATCCAAAGACATCAAATATCTTGGTGATCTGCTTTAACCACGTCTCTCGCCTTAAGTGGTTCTGGCTTTCCCAAAAACTCTGGTGGTCCCAGCTCCTTGAATTGCTTAGTGGTGACCAACCGTGGGTTGCCATTGTTTCCTCCTGCATTATGAAAAAGAGCCATCTTCGCCTGATGTTGCATGAATTCTAAAAAGCTCTTAAACGTACCATCGTTAAATCGATTGGATCGATGTTGTTGTTTACAGGAGGATTATCACCATCCTGTTGCACATTGTCCTGATTATTGATCTGTGGAGACTCAACGGTCTCCTGTGCTCCATTGTTATTCTCAACATTTACGGATGTCATTTTCAAATACTGCCACAAAACAAGGGTTAATTAACATCACATATTATCCTATACTCGATGACCAATTAAATATCAAATAAACTTAGGTAGGTCATACTAGCGAAGGAATTCCCGTCTCTCCCCTCTAGTTCTAGTCTCACATCTTAGCCGGGGATCATATCCTAAGCTTTGATACCAAATGTGATGCCTAAAAATTAGGTATCGTCACCCATCTTGGGTCGCCACTTACATGGTACATAAATTCAAATACAACTTAATAATACAACTGCGTAGTAAATACATACAATCAAAAAACATAAGTCGTGAGTTTGAATACAAATATTGTCTACTAGAGATTATACAAACTCAAAAGGAGTCCTCATTACAATTATTATCACACTATTTCACGAATAGTGAGGACTACTAATGCTATCATCAATCCGTCCGCTCACTCGCTTCCCCAGACTAGTCCTGCTACGTTCTCATTTCACGAAGAGAACAATAAAAGTAAAAGGGAGCTCAACTAGCCCATGGGAAATATTATGACTAAGATAATGCGAATATATTATCGTTAGCCTTGAACGATGTTAAACCGATACAATATAACAACCATCAAGTTTAACTGCAATAGAACAAGCAATCCATTAAAAGAGTCAAGTAGAGAATAAAATCTACTATCTTTTATGATTTAGAAGGTTTTCATCACTTTTATCATTTGGGGCTCGACAATAAATAATCCACATCATCGAATCACCCTACATACTACTGGTTGAGGATATTCTTTAGTATCACGACCACAATTATCCATGCACTACGGGCGAAGAATATTTGTGTATTCATTAATGGTCATGATCATGCCAACATCGTCCATCAATGCACTACATGGCCAATGAGGACTTTTACCACATCATTTGTAACATTACGGTTATGATTACAATCAATAATCCCAGTCATAATCATACCAAGTCCATCTATGCACTATAGGCCACAGATGACTTTCAACAAAATATAAACATGAGGATGATGACAATGATATAAGAATTCAATAAAACAAGTTCAAGAATTATTTTATCCGAGGAACTAATAACGTCCAAATTGTCAACATGATAATCTTGCTTTATAGAGTAAAATTCAAGAATGCTCAGAAGAATATTTTCACGAAAAGATACTGGATGAAGCGCAAATATCAAGGATATTCCACTAATTTCATGGAGTATAGAAGTCAAAACTTTAACCAACTGAGTATAATAAGGAATGGAATAACAAAAGAAATCACCAGACATGCGATAGACCGCACAGGCAGGTTATTCTAACAGAATAATAAATAACGAAATTAGGTCCGGCGTAAAACACACGAGTGATATTCCAATGAGAATAATAAAGAAGGCGGAATCGGTCCCAAGCGTAAAAGCGCTTGAATAGGATATTCCAACGTAATAATAAAGAGCGGAATCAAAATCCAGTCCCGTAAAATGTCTGAACAGGATATTCCAATAGAATAATAAAGATGGAACCGAATTCCGTGTAGAACGCATGAGGTGAGGATGTTCCAACGAGAATGATAAAGAATGGAACAACGAAGAATTTCACCAAGTATAAGGTAGCTCACAGATACTGAGTTATTCCAATGTAATAATAAGAATGGAATAACAGAAGTTCTCTTCATATATAAGAAAGAAATAATACTCCATACCTTGGAAAAATTGGATACTAGAATAGTGAGGTAGCAGATTTTTCTTCTTCTTTCTCTCTATAATTTCTCTCAATAATAATCGCTCTAAAGCTTTTGTGAATTGGTGAGAAAAGAAGGAAGAATGAGCTTCTATTTACAGGAAAATATAGTTTCGATAATTGCAAGTTTTGGGGCTCTAAAAATTACAGTACAATACCTCTAACTTTTCTTTCATTTTTAATTTAGTCCTGCAAGTATTATCAATCTTGCACCAACTCCCCTAATAGTAAATAATGTGAATCGATAGTTCAATCATGTGAATTAATAGTATAATCATGTGAAAAATACGAATTACAGTATAGTACCTCCATCTATACCTCAATTTTTAACTTAGTTATGCAAGTATTATCAATCTTGCACCAACTCCCCTAATAGTAAATAATGTGATTCAATAGTACACATATGTAAACAAATAGTTATAATCATGTGAAATAATACCAATCAATTGCTCATTTATCCGGTTAAATACCCGATTAGTCAATATAACCTCCAGACATCAATTATTATCGAAATAATTGTCGATTTTCACTAAAACAATTAATTCCAACACAATGAAACTATTTTTATCAAAATATAAATTTTGAAATTTCAAAGTTTGACTTTTCTGAAAAAAAAGTCAATCGTTGACTTTGACCAAATAGTGAATCTCGAAAATTTTGTGTTTATAGACTATTTTTACTAATTTAAATGCGTTCTAGGACACAAATATCACGTCTCAAGGTCTCCAAATTCAACTCCTAACAACATTCATTATTAATATTATAACTCAAAATATTTATCAACCAGGTTGTTCCTAGGAAAGAGGGGCTTTCGATAAGGATTTCTCCTATTGGTAGCGCATGATTAGGTGACCAAACCTCTCCTTGTGAACTTCTAGACATTGTAAATATTGCGATTTATAATATGAATAACTTTGTCATCTCAACTATTGATTTAATAAAAAACATTTTATCACGGATGATACTATGACAATAATTGAATCAATAATATGATAGATATGATCAAAGAAATTACCGTAGCAATAATTGAGTATAACCGGTGACTTCTCACATAGATTCAATAATCAATACCGTGTGCTACTACTATGCGACCACGCCAGCATATTACTATACTTTTAACACCGGGTGTTTCAAATGAGTTAACGGTAAAACTTCCATAGTTATTTTCATAAAAGTATTTTTGTCTTTTTCTCAATCCGATAATAATTCCATTGTGGGGTCCACCAATGATTGTCTTGGTTGTACGAATATTCCCGATTAAAAGCGAATATTCCCCGACCAATCGAATATTATATAACAACTTGCGTACTTTGCAAAATTTATAAATATTACCCACAACTATAACATTATATCAAATCCACACCATAATATTCAAAAATATATTTCAAAAAAATTTAATCTTTTTTCAAAAAATTTGGGGTCTCACAATCTTTTCATGGAAATATTCTACTAAGCATTCTTAAATTTTACTCCACAAAATAATATCATGTTGACAATTTGGACATTATTGATTTATGGATAAATTAAATTATAAATGTTTAAAAATTTATCCTTGAACTTATTTTATTTAATTCTTATATCATTGTCATCATCCTCATATTTATAATATGTTGAAAGTCATCTGTGGCCTGTAGTGCATAGATGGACTTGGTATGATTATGACCAGGGATTATTCGGTATAATCATGACTGTAATGTTACAAATGATGTGGTAAAAATTCTCATTGGCCGTAATGCATTGATGGACAGTTGTTGGCATGATCATGGCCATTGATGAATACACGAATATCTTTGGCCCGTAGTGCATGGATAATTTGTGGTCGTGATACTAATGAATATCATTGGCCGTAGTGCATGGATGATGTGGATTATTTATTAAGCTGAGTCTCAGCGATAAAAGTAATGAAAAACCTTTTAAATCATAGAAGATAGTAGATTTTATTCTCCACTTGACTCTTCTAATGGATTGCTTGTTCCGCTGCAGTTAAATTTGATGTTTGTTATATTTTATCAGTTTAACATTGTTGAAATCTAATGATAATTTATTCTGCATTATGTTAGTCATAATATTTCTTACTGGCTAGTTGAGCTCACCCTTTTGCTTTCATTGTTCTCTTCAGAAAATGAGAACGTGGCGAGGACTAGTCGTGGAAACGGAGTGACGGTCCAGATGATAGCATTAGTAGTCCTCACTATTCTATGAAATAGTGTGATAATAATTGTATTGAGGACTTATTTTGAGTTTGAATACTGTCTAGAAGATAATATTTGTATTAAAACTCACAACTCATGTTGTATATTTAAGGTTGTATTTGTATTCTGTACCATGTATTTGGAAACTCGGAATAGGTGATGTATACCTATTTTGGGGGCGTCACAGCTTCCAGGAGCAGTTTTGTCTATTTATTTTACTTTAAAAATTCAGGAAAAATTTGGGATGATAATATGATAAGATAAATGACTCCTGTAAAATGATGAGAATTTTTGGCCATGTAGAATGAGAGTTATGGATTTTACGACCAATGACTACCTTTAAAATTACACCAGAATAACTCTTTTTGGTTAACTCCAAAAATTATACAATTTTTATTGGAATTATATATATAGCAGGAACATACCCTGTAAATTTCAGAATTGTTGGACAAAATTTCAATTTATAAAAAATGTTGCAAGATCTAACTATTTTGGTCATTTTAAAAATAGTAAACGAAATCGAAAAATTCTAGAAATATTATAAGTTTATCATGATATCATGTAATGATATTTTCCAGAAAATAAGAATTTTCAAAACTATTTTGGTATTTTTCATGGATGTGTTTGAGTTATGAATAAATAAAAATAATAAGTTATATGATGTCATAAATGGAAAAAATATGATTTTATGTCTTAGAACCCCTAAATATGCTAGAATTAGATTTCTGAAGGGTGTTTTGGTCATTTTTGATAATGTATTATGTTTATGGCCTTGTATGATTATTAAATAAAAGAATTAATAAAGATTAAACAATTAAAATAAATTGTTTATCGGTTTAATAAATGCTTAAAATATTATTAAAAGATTAATAATATTAGATTAAGATATTATTAAATAATTAATATTATTTAGATTAAAGTTAAATTAAAATATTATTAAATGATTAATAATATTATTTAAGAGATTAAAATATTATTAAATGGTTAATAATATTATGAGATGAGTAATATATTATTAAATGATTAATAATATTATGAGGTGTGTAAGATATTATTAAATGATTAATCATACTTGTGAATGAATAAAATATTATTAAATAATTAATAATATTAAATGAAAGTTTAAAATAAATAATAATGAAAAGTTAAGTTATTTAAAGTGTAGTTTGTTGAATTGGACATTCAATGGACTATATTATGTATATAGTATACAGGATTGGATAATCCAGATTGTTGGATTGGTCAATTCAAGTTGTTGGAATGGGTAAAATGGTTTGCTGGATTACGTATTCGATTTATTGGATTAGGTATTTGGTTTACCGAATTATAAATAAGAACTTATAAAACGAAAGAGTAAGTGTTAAATCTTAATGTACATGGTTTAGTGATTGAAATATTATCAAAGGACAATAATATTGCTAATGATTTATGGTAGTATCCAATGTTTGATTATGTGATTACATGTTAGCTAAATTATTATGGAATAATATTACAAGTAAGATATGTAATGCTAATTGAGATATCAATCTTATTAATGATAGGTCTTACGAAAGAAGTTAAATTAAATTGTGTAGCAGTAGTCAACAGATCAGACAAGTTCCCTAACTCAAACTCGAATTATTTTTTTTCAAGCGTGTTAGTGGATAATTATTGTTGGTTATTCACATCCATATTGTTATTCGCATATAGTGCAATTGATTCATGCTCTATTAATTAAACTGTTTAAGAGCCACGTCTCAACTATTTATTTTGACGAGACTAATATTTGTTAAAGCATGAAACACTCTATTTATTATGAGCTGATTTATTATTGGAAGATCTATGTCATTGATTTCGGCTAGATCAATATTGATATTATATGTTGAAATCATATCATTTCTTTAAAAGTAATCCAAATCATATTGTTGTGGTACAGACTCATGATGTAAGACTGAGATAAACTTTATTATCGAACATCTAACCTCTTGCACTATTTTTGAGTATTATGCATTGTTAGTTCCCAGTAGGCACAATAGATCTAGAAGGGGGGTTGAATAGATCCTTTTTAATTTAAAATATTTTTCTCTTTTATTTTGTATTGCTATTAAATTAGCATATGACTACCATAAGAATCTTTTCAAGCACAGCGGAATAAGTAAAAGATCCCCTTCATTGATATATTCATAATCATACATACATTGTTCATGGAGTTAGTTCAGTTGTAAGTAGTTAAAACATACATAGCAGTTATAGTAGTTAATAGACATAATGTAAATGACATAATGTAAATGACACAAGGGATTTTAAGTGGTTCGAGAGACTCAAGCTCTAATACACTCTTCTCGCTTTCAACTAGCGGAGATTTCCACTAAGGAAGGACAACACCACAATCACTAAGATTCCTTCAGGCGGCCAGCACCTTGAGACTTCAGATTCACTAAGAACTCTTGAAGGCCGCCGACCTTGGAACTCCTCTAGTTCCCTAGGAACTCTTCAAGCCCAATGAGGCTTGGAACTTCATTTAGTCCCTCCGGACAAGGACCCCTTAGGCTTTGGCTTCTTGAGTTGTTTGTTTGTTTGTTGGAGTTGGTGCTGAGCTGCTAAGTTGTCTTCATGCTCTGAATATCTTCCGTACTTAGCAGCTTTGCTTGATTACCCTTGAAGTGCAGTTGAGTGTTGCATGATGCTCAGCTTCTTCAATTACTCAACCCCTTCGGATGATCCCTTGATGACCGCCTTGAAGATCATTCCTCTTGATACATGATGGCTACATATTGTTTCTAAGATGTTGTAAGCCCTTCTACTAGGTACTTAGAAACTTTCTCATGCTTGCCACCATGATTATGTTTGTGATCTCCCTTCTTGATACTTGATGTCTTCTCATGATGGACTTGCTAAGATAACTGTGAGCTATTCTCTATGGTACTTAGAGTCTTCCCATGATGGACACCAAGATGACTTGATGCTCTTCTTTCTCTCGGCAGTTCAGAACACTCTTCAAGTAGTAGAACTCTCACTTCTATATTGTAGAACTCTCACTTCTACTTCTTTCTTTGTCTGACTCCAAGTGTTCTTGGTGGATCGTAGAGTGAGCCTTCAGACTCAATATCTTACATAGTTTAGAACAGTCCACCGTTACTCCAAAATCGGCAACTCCAGCAACCTTCGATCTTTGAAGCTCTAGCAGATTTATACTCCTTCCCAATCCTTCCGTTGGACAGTAGCCGTTGAAAGCTATTCAAACATCTTCATAGATCTCGAGTTGCTTGAGGTAGACTGCAGATGTGACATGTCATACTTTTTCTGACACTGCAGTCTACTGTTTCACCTACCCGATCAGAGTTGTCACTTTAATGTCTTGGGCAGGTCGAAGACTTTATTTCTTCCCTTTGATTTCTTGATCAGAGGTTGTCCTTTTGCATCGATGCTCTTAATAAGCTCTTGTCCGAATATTACCCTTCAAATTGAACCGTTGCCAATG
This sequence comes from Panax quinquefolius, assembly GCA_020205615.1. Classification (NCBI taxonomy): domain Eukaryota; kingdom Viridiplantae; phylum Streptophyta; class Magnoliopsida; order Apiales; family Araliaceae; genus Panax; species Panax quinquefolius. Next base: position 121,863,456 of record CM035172.1, on the reverse strand, counting down.
CTTTTAGTCTTCAGCTATTCGGACTCTACGATTCTGATGCATGTCTTCAAGGACCTGATCGTAGTGTCATGTTGACTGGTAGAGACAACACTACGATCTTGAAGAGTGTTGATTGGATCTTCAATGTAGAACACCTCTTCCTTCTATTGTGCAGTGCTTCAACACTTCTGTTTGCCTCAATAGCTCTCAGATACTGATGACTTGACTTCTTTGTTCTAGCCCCTTCTAAATAACAAGACACTTCAAATTTGTGGCATGTCAAGGTCGCTTTCTCCTTGTGACCTCTCATTCACTTATCATCAATGGACTGACCCAAAGCTTAATCACTTTAGCCTTGTTCTTCAAAAGCTGTCCAGTATCTCCGTATGCACTTCATCAATTCTTTCCTTTGTTTGGCAAACACTACGATCCTAGTAGCTTCCAAGATCGTCGTCTTCTATCTATTTGACAGCTACTGCACTTGCTGACTTTCCTTAGTTAGTTACTGAAGTCTTCTTCTGATCTCCTTGTAGAAGACTTCATCTCGAATGGCTTCACAACTCAATCTTGATGCTGATTGGGTTGGTGCTTAGAAATTCTGTTATCTTGCATGTCATTCGTCGAGTGCTCTCTGGTTTCCTTGGATGTAACATTGCAGTGTCCGACCAGAGGCTTCATTCCTTTGGATATTCTGGGAGTGCTCATTTGTTAGGAATCATATTTGCTATGCGATTCTGCCTTGGCATTGTGAGCACAACAGTTGAGATCATAGTCCTACACTCTACGATTCAGCTTTGGCTATGCAGACACTACGACTCTGAGATCAGATCTTGACACTCTACGATTTCGGCCTTGTGCTTGTTGTCTTCATCTGATCTTGCCCGACTATGATCTCTGCATGTAATCAATAGACTCTATGACTCAGATTGTAGTCTATGATCCCTGACTCGGCTTCGGCATCAGTAGACTCTACGACTCTGAGTGTAGTCTACGTTTCTGACTTGGCTTCGGCAGATGTTCGGTCGGCTAGTAGGCAGGTTGTCTCTACGATTCTGAACATGACTTCCTCAGCAGACTACGGCTACGAGAAAGTTCTGCTCGACACACTACGATCCTTCATCGTTTCTCCTGGCAGTCTACGAACTCCGAGATCTACTATCTTGCAGACTACGATTCTGCTTCGATAGCTCTCGAGTTTTCCTTAACTCTCCTGGCAGACTCTCGATTTCTGGTGCAGTGCTCGACGATCAAACAAGCCTATCTATTACATCATAAGATCAACCTAACATGCTTGATCTTTCTATGTTTATAGTCCTTGTACATCATTTTTTTAAGGACTTTACAAAGCTGTTTTGCTTATGTAGGATCACCCTAACATATTTGATCAATTCATTCTAAGTCCTTGTACACATGTTTCTATTATCTGTCAAAGGACTTTACAACTTTTCTTAATGCAAGCATACTTGCATATTTATTTATATGTATATCATAATCAAATCATATATAAATAGGAATAACATTCACATGCTTATTCCTGACAATCTCCCCCTATTTGATTATGACAAAAACAATAAGTGCATATGCATGTTATGAATGAATCTTATATACAGTGAGCAGCTGTATTTATAAAATAGATAATCATGAATGCCATTTATAATGATGTGGAATTTAATACACTGACATTTCACATCCTGGATCCAGAACATACCTAACTAGTTAGAGATGTACCTCTTTGGCTCCATGTATGTTTCCAAGATGTTTGTTGATCAGCTATTCATCTGTTTATTCTTCTTGCTCTTGCTCCCCCTGGGATGATGATCTTTTATCTTTGTTTGGCTCCTTTTAGCTTCTTTCTGAACATTCTCCCCCTCAGACTCTGCGATCATGTTATCATCATCTTTTGGCTCTCCCTCAGATGATGATTCTTTTTCTGTAGCTGTTGTCCTCTTCTTTGACTTCTTCTCCCCTTTCCTTCTGCTCTTCTTTGAGTGCCTCTTGCTCTTCCTCTTTCTATGCCTCTTTTTCTCTCCCTTTTTGTCATTAATCATTTGGGAGAGCTGCTCCATTAGGTAGGAGGAATTAGCAACTTCAAACTTGAGTTCCTGTTGGCCTAGCTCAAGTTGTACTGAGAAAGACTACTTCATGTCGTCAATCTTGTCAGAGAGGGCTTGAATCTGCTCTTCATTGGCCTTCTGTGCTCGTAGAGCATCTGCTTTCTGATCATTCATGACTTTAAAATAAATGTTATCCCTCTCTTTGAGTTTGAGAGATACATCAGCCATAGTACCTTGAAGCTTGTTCTGGAGTGAAATATCTCCTGTCGTTGTCAGCTTCCGTGACTCTTCAGTGAATAGAGATATTTTCTCACTCAGTTCATCAGAATTTTTCATCAGCTCCTTCTCCACAGATACTTGATTATCTAGTTGAGCAGCCTCTTATCGAGCATTAGATTGAACTCTACGATCTGCATTCTTGGACAGATTTTCAAAGGTTTTGAGAATCTGAAGAATTGTTGAGTTCCAATCGCTGGTTGAGGATGAAGGAATGTTAGATAGCAGTGCTCGGGATGGTGTAGGTTTCTGATTTTGATCTTGAACACCATCAGCAGTAGAGTGAACAGACTCTACGACCATCTCCTTTGTTATGTTCCTTCTTCCTTAAGATTCCACTCTACGATTGTAGGGGATATAGTGATTTCCAGCATGGTGATAGACTTTAAAGTGGGGCTGGTTTGTGATCATCTTTGTAGCAAAACTCTTTACCCTTGGGAAGTTTTGTGCCACCAGCTCCAGGCTTGGAAAATGAGAGTAGCACCAACTGAAGTAGCTTCCATCTCTTTCAGTGTGGGCTTTTAGCCATGGCATCCATTGGAAGAACCATCTTATGAGAAGATCATCAGGATTGTAGAGGATTGTTGTGCAGTCTAGTTCTATGTTGTTCTTGTTTTTAAACACCTCAAACGCAGTCATCCTTACTACCTTGAGCTATTCATTTCCATGATTTACCCATCTTTCTGGTGGTTCATTTGAGACTTCTACCACTATTCTCCTGGTGAATTTTGCTGGAGAGAGGACATGATAGAATTTCTGTTTCCTCTGATTCCTGATTTTCAGAATTGGAATCATTCTCCATTCCTTCTCTTTCGGAGCCTGAACCATCTTGATCACTTCCAACAGTGAATCCTTCTTGCTGCATTTCATTTCCAGAACCTTCTTCAGCAAGATTTTCCTCTGATTCATCTTCTTCACCACTGGTTCCATCTTTAGCATTTTCATCCTTTGATACTGATTCATCATCACTTACTTCAATGACAGCATTGGTGTGATCACTTTTCTTTATGGAGGCAAATTTTGCTTGTAGTCTGTAGCTCTTCCTTTTCCTTGGAGGTTTAGCTTTGGGAGAGTCAGATTCTTCTTCTTCTTCAGACTCTGAAGCCTTTGGTTCATCAGACAAACTTCCTTGGGGTTCAGCATTGGCAGGGGCAAACCCTTCTTCTTTTGAAACATCATTGTCTTACCCATTATCTGGACTTGTTGGGGCAGTTTCATTTGGGGATTGAATTGGGTTATCTTGAATCTATTCTTCATCAGCAGAGTGACTGTTCTGAGGATTAGCCACAGGGCTTGAGCATTCCTCTTCATCAGCAGACGCTGAATTTTCATTCATTAATCCAACTTCACCTTCACTGCTGGATTTGGTCTGTGGGGACTCAGCCTTGAGATTGTCAGTTGCCTTTTCTTCTTCTGGTTCTACATCCTTCTCTTCATCAGATGTACTGTCTTGGGAAACTGAGGCTGGTTTGTTTACCACCTTAGCTTTCTTTTGTGATGGCCCTTGAAGCAGTCTGTTGCTTCTCCTCTTAGTGGTTTTTGCAGACAGGACTTTTTCTTCTTCATTCTTGTGTTTGGTGGATAGGCTTCTTGATGGAGCTTTAATTTTCTTCAAACCCCTGGATTTTTTCTTGGCTGGTGTGGTTTCTACTGGTACAAAGTCATCAGACTCAGAGCTTTCTACCTCTTCTGTCTTCCTCTTCTTTGCAGAGGCCCTGTTGCTGCTCCCAGTTGTCAGCCTTCGGTTCTCCTTGGGGTTTTTCTTCCAATTCATAAATAGTTGTGGAGACATCACTTTGTGAACGTTCAGAGGCTCTCCTTCATCATCTTTGATCTTGCCTCCTAGCTTCTTCTTCATTACAATGCTCAGCAGTCTTCCATGAAACACCTTTGTCAGAGGTTTTTCTATAGACTTCTTTAGCTCAACCTTTTCTACCCACTTGGAGATTTGATCGAACAAGATAGCTCCAAAGTTGATTTGTTTCTTCAGAACTATTGCTAACATTATCTTCAACTGTTGGTCAAGCACAGTATCATGTGCAGTATCCTTACAAAAAATACATTTGCCCACTATCTCTGCAAGGAATTCGAACTCTTCTGAAACTCCTTCTTCTTCATATCCTTCAGACTAGGGTTTCTCTGGTACCCCATGATCTCCTTTGCTTATTCCATATCGACATCATCAAGGCTCTTCAGTCCTTGGTTAGGAAAACCTAGGCATTGATTGAGGTCAGAAGATTTCAACTTCAGAGACTGACCTTTGACTTTGGTAGAAAGGGTCCCGGAGTTTATGGAAGCATTTGAGTAGAACTCTTTAACCAAGTCAACATATACTCGAGTGCTTGCCTCAAGACATTCTGAGAATCCAGCTTTCTTTACAAGTTCGAGAATGTCTCTGAACTTCTTTTTGGATTTCTCAAACGACTTGGTTCCGAGTTGAATGCCAGTGATAACTCGCCAATCTTCCATTTGAATAGTTCAAAGAATATGGGTATATGATTCAGAGGATTCTGTGAGAGATGGATGATTGTGATTTGGTAAGGCTTTGGAGTGTTAACCTATTTTGGCTCTTGAGAGGATTTTAGGGTTTGAAAATGGGAGGGAGAAGGGTTTGATAGTTTCTGATTACTATTTATAGATTTGAATTTGTCTTTATGGCAGTTCTTTCTAACTCTGCTTAACTAGTGATGTGTCAACCGACCATTGGTTGCACGATGCCCAGTTATGAGCTGTAACTCCCCATATCTTTTTAGTTAGATATTTCCTTTTAGAAGATTATATGTTTAATTGACGTGGCTTTGACCTGACCTTGTGATTCGTAGAGTAGCATGGTAAGGCAGCTATGGACTCTACATTTTCCTTTGTTGACACAGTGATCAACTTTTGAGAGATGTTGTAGTGGGTGGTTTTGACATTAGTCCTTATCTTGACACTGCTCATCTTGACCACTGATGTACTTCATGAAGGTTTGAGGGCTCCATTTTTGAGATGAATCTACAAGACTTCTTTCAAGCTGATGATTGAACTTATCTCCCCATACTCTGAATTTTTGAGCAATTGTTCAGTTCTTCAAACCTCCTCGTGAGTTGGATTATCCTTTTGTAGAACTGCGATCGTCGAGTCTGCTTCTATGATCGCTGAGGTTGCACTATGATAGTGGAGTTTTCTTCAATTTTGACTCTACGATTGTTGACTATCTTGGTCCTTGAGATGAACTTGATCAAGCATTCCTTCTGGGTCAAGGTAGCTCAGGAAGGGCCAACCTCTTAGAGTGAACTAAGGGTCAGGTTTGTCCCTGAGGTGCTTTCCAGATGAAGTACTTTAGGAGTTATTTGCACTAAAATCTCTTTTGACCTTTTCTGTTGGGGAGGTCCTCTACCAACTTCGGACAATTGCATTTGCTGTGATCGTGGTGTCCTCCTACTTCTACACTGCGATCAGATGTTTGATCGTAGGCACTCCACGATTTTGAGTTGGTTGGCTGATAGGTTATCAGTAGTACGTTTTGAGACGTTCCTACTGACTATGGATCTTCATTTGGTTCATCAATCACAAAGTTTTGGGACTCTGTAGCTGGTACATTACTTCATAGTATATCTCAGTGTTGCTGTTACTTAACAGATCACTGCTTCCCATAGTTGATGCTGTCTTCCCAAATAGATGTGAATCCCTTTACTTTAGACTCATTTGACGACAGCCTTGCATATCTCCTTCTGACTGGAATCATCATTATCTCTTAAATCTTCTTGTATCGTAGGCATGGATATTTTCAGGACTGATAACTCTACGATCATTTGACAGCACTATGAACGTAGTCTTCTTTGTCAGTCTTGTGAGTGTGAAGTTCTGCTCTCGTAATGACTTCCTCTCGACTGATGCTCGATGATCTTCTGATGTGAGCTTCCTTGAGGATTCTTCTCATATAGTTTGCTTTGCCTGATTTGAGCATATAAGACCCTTTTCATCTTTGGTTGCATGTCCTGCTTCCATATACAGATTAGCAGCCATGTGAGCTTTCTTGAGTTTAGCTTAGTGGGTCTTCAAGGATAGGCTTGGACATATAGGAATTTTATCAGAATCATTTCTGAACAGTCCTTAGCCTTCTGTTGGTTGAGTCTTCTTGACTGAAGTCTTACCTTGACATTCCTTAGTGTGGTCGAGACGGACCAAAGTACCTGCGGAGTTAGATACATTTCTATTTTTGGTACCCACAATTAAGTGGGTCATGCTAGGTTAGTTTTCTAAACCCCTATTTCTCATATTTGGATAATCATCACATTTGTCACCAACAATCATATTCATGCATGCAACTAGTTTTAGATAGTACATTTTGAGATGCATGAAGGTGAGTGTGTGTAAGATTCGTCATTTTAAAAACACATTCTTTCTCTTTGATGGTTTCATCTTTTACAGGGTTATGTTCACAAGGTTTAAGTGTTCACAGAGTGAGAATCAAATCTATAATTTTAAGAGTATCTAGTTGATTCATGGAGGTGATCAGTTTCTACACATCATCAAGATACTCTTGTAGAACTGATCATACTCGGTGTGTTATCAAACACTTAGAACAAGGATTTGTACATACATACAAACCCACCGGCAAAGATTACTTCACATAGAATTAATTTGACTTGTGATGCTCTTATGACCCATTTTAGATTTCCTTCAAGATGTCATCTTCAACATAAAACTTGGATGGAGAGAAAGTTTTATAGTCATTTGAGTTTCCATCTTCAGAGTAATTTCTCTCTTCACCTTTTCAGGTAGATTATGACTTTTTGACAGAAATCTGTTATGGATCATAAGAGGGTGCTTTTATGATGAACACATGTAATAATGAGGAACCGTACCTTTTTACTGTCAGTTTCTCAACAGTCATTTACTTTTAACATACTGAGTTTAGGCAATGATGTGCATAGTTTCACATTTGCTCCTGATAGCTTATTGCTCTTGTTGGCCTTTGATCAATCAGTCGTAGTCTTGAAGATACATTCTGAGAATCTTAGCATCTTCAGTTCTTTGACATCCTTCAGTTTACCAAGTTTGCACCCAGCTGCTGATTGGCCAGACATATGTCGAGAAGAACTTCTTTCTTCTCTGGATAAGCATTTCTTAGCATGTATGGCCTTTTCATCTTTCAGGCTGGTGGATGCTTGACTCTGTGTTGTTGATTTCTCTTGGGCTATCTCATCTGGTCTTCAGACTACAAGATTGACTGCAGGCTAGGATTGGTCTTGTTGATATAATATTTGAGAATATGGACCAATCTGAGCAGCTTCAGGTGTGTATACACATTTACCTATACACAATATTTCCAACGTGTGAGCTCATCTGCATATAACAAGTTACTTACTAATAAACTAAGTTTAGAACAATGTTTGTGTCTGGGATCAGACTCAAAGCGATTAGCTTTTGAATATAGCATGAGAACCTGCTTTGATACCAATTATTAGTTCCCAGTAGGCACAATAGATCTAGAAGGGGGGTTGAATAGATCCTTTTTAATTTAAAATATTTTTCTCTTTTATTTTGTATTGCTATTAAATTAGCATATGACTACCATAAGAATCTTTTCAAGCACAGCGGAATAAGTAAAAGATCCCTTCATTGATATATTCATAATCATACATACATTGTTCGTGGAGTTAGTTCAGTTGTAAGTAGTTAAAACATACATAGCAGTTATAGTAGTTAATAGACATAATGTAAATGACATAATGTAAATGACACAAGGGATTTTAAGTGGTTTAGAGACTCAAGCTCCTAATACACTCTTCTGCTTTCAACTAGCGAGATTTCCCAAAGGAAGGAAGGCGGCACCACGAATCACTAAGATTCCTTGAGGCCGCTGACCTTGAGACTTCAGTTCACTAAGAACTCTTCAAGGCCAGCAGCCTTGGAACTCCTCTAGTTCCCTAGGAACTCTTCAAGCCCAGCAGGCTTGGAACTTCATTTAGTCCCTCCGGACAAGGACCCCTCAGGCTTTGGCTTCTTGAGTTGTTTGTTTGTTTGTTGGAGTTGGTGCTGATCTGCTAAGTTGTCTTCATGCTCTGAATATCTTCCGTACTTAGCAGCTTTGCGTGATTACCCTTGAAGTGCAGTTGAGTGTTGCATGATGCTCAGCTTCTTCAATTACTCAACCACTTCGGATGATCCCTTGATGACTGCCTTGAAGATCATTCCTCTTGATACATGATGGCTACACATGATAGGTTTCTAAGATGACTGTAAGCCCTTCTGCTAGGTACTTAGAAACTTTCTCATGCTTGCCACCATGATTACGTTTGTGATCTCCCTTCTTGATACTTGATGTCTTCTCATGATGGACTTGCTAAGATAACTGTGAGCTATTCTCTATGGTACTTAGAGTCTTCCCATGATGGACACCAAGATGACATGATGCTCTTCTTTCTCTCGGCAGTTCAGAACACTCTTCAAGTAGTAGAACTCTCACTTCTATATTGTAGAACTCTCACTTCTACTTCTTTCTTTGTCTGACTCCAAGTGTTCTTGGTGGATCGTAGAGTGAGCCTTGGACTCAATATCTTACATAGTTTAGAAACAGGTCCACCGTTACTCTCAAAATCGGCAACTCCAAAGAACCTTGATCTTTGAAGCTCTAATGATTTATACTCCTTCCCAATCCTTCCGTTGGAAAATGGCCGTTGAAAGCTATTCAAACATCTTCATAGATCTCGAGTTGCTTGAGGTAGAAGCTACGAGATGTGACATGTCATACTTTTTACGACACTGCAGATCTCTTTGTTTCACCTACCCGTCGAGTTGTCACTTTAATGTCTTGGGCAGGTCGAAGACTTTATTTCTTCCCTTTGATTTCTTGATCAGAGGTTGTCCTTTTGCATCGATGCTCTTAATAAGCTCTTGTCCGAATATTACCCTTCAGATTGAACCGTTGCCAATGCTTTTAATCTTCAGCTATTCGAACTCTACGATTCTGATGCATGTCTTCAAGGACCTGATCGTAGTGTCATGTTGACTGGTAGAGACAACACTACGATCTTGAAGAGTGTTGATTGGATCTTCAATGTAGAACACCTCTTCCTTCTATTGTGCAGTGCTTCAACACTTCTGTTTGCCTCAATAGCTCTCAGATACTGATGACTTGACTTCCTTGTTCTGGCCCCTTCTGGATAGCAAGACACTTCAGATTTATGGCGTGTCCAACTCGCTTTCTCCTTGTGACCTCCCGTTCACTTATCATCAATGGAATGACCCAATGCTTAATCACTTTAGCCTTGTTCTTTAGAAGCTGTCCAGTATCTCCGTATGCACTTCATCAATTCTTTCCTTTGTTTGGTAAACACTACGATCCTGGTTGCTTCCAAGATTGTCGTCTTACATCTGTTTGATGACTCTTGCACTTCTTGACTTTCCTTAGTCGATTCTTTGAAGTCTTCTTCTGATCTCTTTGTGGAAGACTTCATCTCGAATGGCTTCACAACTCAATCTTGATGCTGATTGGGTTGGTGCTTAGATCTACTGTTAGCTTGCATGTCATTCGTCGAGTGCTCTCTGGTTTCCTTGGATGTAACATTGCAGTGCCGACCAGAGGCTTCATTCCTTTGGATATTCTGGGAGTGCTCATTTATTGGGAATCGTATTTGCTCTTCAATTCTGCCTTGGCATTGTGAGCACAACGGTTGAGGTCGTGAGTCCGCACTCTCTACGATTGACTTTTTGGTTTGTGCGAGACACTACAACTCCGAGATCGAGATCTTGACACTCTACGATTTCGACCTTGTGCTTGTTGTCTTCATCATCTCTTCTCGACTTCGATCTTGCATGAATCTATGATCTCTGCTCAGTGTAATCTCGATCCTTGACGACTCGAGTGTAGACTCTACGACTCAAGTGTAGTCTACTTTTACGCTTGGCTTGGCGGATGTTCGGTCGGCTAGTAGGCAGGTTGTCTCTACGATTCTGAACATGACTTCCTCAGCAAACTACGACCCTGAGAAAGTTCTACTCGACACACTGCGATCCTTCATCATTTTTCCTGGTAGTCTATGAACTCCAAGATCTACTATCTTGTAGACTACGATTCTACCTCGACAGCTCTTGAGTTTTCCTTGACTCTCCTGGCAGACTCCGATTTCTGGTGCAGTGCTCGACGATCAGACAAGCCTATCTATTACATCATAAGATCAACCTAACATGTTTGATCTTTCTATGTTTATAATCCTTGTACATCATTTCTTTTTAAGGACTTTACAAAGCTGTTTTGCTTATGTAGGATCAACCTAACATATTTGATCAATTCATTCTAAGTCCTTGTACACATGTTTTTCTATTATCTATCAAAAGGACTTTCTGACTTTTCTTAATGCAAGCATACTTGCATATTCATTCATATATATATCATAATCAAATCATATATAAATAGGAATAACATTCACATGTTTATTCCTGACGTGCATAATATTGGGTACAATGGAGCTGATCACTTCATGTACTCGTAGAAGAGTATAATCTAGTTTTTATAACTGACTTATATTCTTGAGGTAATTTAGTTTTAATAACTAATGATTTCTTTATTAATTCATGATCCATTTATGATCAGTCAACATGAAATATGTGTATATCCCACTATATTGAATATTATTGTAGTATTGATAATTCTTTTTAATCAATTGAATATTATTGAATCTTTGAAAGAATTTTACTTTGTCATCCTTGATATGTTATCCAATATGGAATTCAATAAAAGTCTTGATATTGAAATTGATTTATTATTCAGCTACTTCGAATTTTTTTGAATATTATTGAAGTTATATAAACGATAGATTCTTCTGTTCATGATATATATCATTTATTGTACACTTTAACTTGCTGAGCAAACTCCTTGCTCACCCTTGCTTAAATAAAATATTTTAGCTAAGTACGCGGTAGCCGAAGGGTTAAAGAAAGTCAAGGACAAAGGCAAAGTTAAAGAGTAATTACTGTGAACTTTACTTATTATGTTACTTTATGTAAATTAATTATGTAAACTTTTTGAGTATCTAAGGGTATGTAAGTTATGTTAATGTTAGTTAACTTGAGATATTGTTATATTTTGTATTAAGTAATGGTATGAATGATGTAGTTCATCAATGAATGGGTAGTTAGATGTGATGTGTATGATGGATCGTGAGCACCAAACCCGAGGTTAGGAAACCCGAATTTGGGGGCGTCACAATCCCACTTTTTGGGAATACAATATAATTTCATAATCAAGTACATCATCAGTATTAAAATATCAAAAACTAGTTATATCACACTAAAAGAGGAAGAAATACCCGAAGTGAAAATTGAACATGAGACCTAAATGTCACAATATCTCAGTCTTAACCACTAGGCTAAGACCTCATCGGCAACAATTTGTTACCTTGCAACTTGGTGAAAGAATTAAAATTCCAAACAGTAAACTATTCATTTTATTCCATGTTATTTGATCATTGTTGCCTTTTTAAAGTCAATTTAAGAAATTTTAAAATTTAAAATTGACATACATTATTTTAATTTTAATCAATACAGTGATGAATATTATAAACTATCTAAAAAGTACAATGAGTTTTTATTATTTCATAATTTTTAATGAGTCGTCTTAAATTTGAGTTTGAAAATTTCTCAAATTAATTTTCAAACGTCGATAATAGTCATATAATTTATAACAAAGGGAGTATTTCAAGAATTATTATCATTTAACTTGGGTTTGATACCAAAATACAAATATAACAACATAATTAAAATATTTATAAAAAAACTAAAATATAAATACACATAAAACATAAAAACTAATTTCAATAGGGATTTTTGAGATAAACTTTGAAGAGAACTTAAAAACTTACAAGCTAGGTTTCAGTCAAGACCACTAATAATAGAAAATATATCAGTAACTTTTTGAGCATTATATCTATAATTTTTTTTTAAATAATAAATTGTTTTGAAAATTATGTCACACGCTTCTTAAATTTAAAATAAAACACTTTTTCCCCTTCTGTTGTACTTCAACTTGATATGCCAAGTTTTTGCCAGTTATAACCCTAGACCTTAATCTAAAAAAGTCTTCTTCTCTAATCTCCATCATACAATCCATATATGTAACTGTTATGCTAGGGCCTCCTTTAGCTAAAGGCCTATCTAAGGAATCTTCGTACTTCAGCCCACTACTTTAGCTAAAAGGCCTAATTATTTCCATTATTGCTATACAATTATGTTGGATTACCATGGTAAGTTGATAAATTGACAAATACAGTGCTGACACGTATGGAGAGATTATCTTTTAGTGTTGACAATGTACTAATCAATTGACCAAAGTTAACTTTATTTTTACCACTCTCAGTTTCAATTATGTCATATTTACTTGCGAGGATAAGACTTACGATTAAATTATTAATCTTAAGTCATCGTTTATTTTTAAATTTAGATTTGAGATTATTAATTCATAGGTAATAAATTAACTTTGACTACTAGATCATTTAATACTATGTCCAACTAGACCACTAAGTATTATAATTCCCTACTATTTGGAATTAAGAATTTGTGAATAAAATTAACCTTTATTTTTCTTTAAAAAAAATACCCGGTATGTACTATTTTATCCATCTATACTCACATCACTGAAAATACGATTTATTTGTTGTTACCGAATAAAAATATAATAATTCATACGATAATTTTTTATCCAATATTTTAAATAATCCTTTAACAAAACAAACATAAGATTTTTCCATTTGTATTTCAGTTTGATGGTATATAGTATAAGTCGCGGTATATACTATTTTAGTGTTTGATGACTTTCTGAAAGTATTTTTAACGAGTAAAATAATTTGTGCTTTGAAATTGTAGAATGGCTATATATATCACGTACATGCCCATAAGCTTGTCGTTAAACTTTTTAAATGTATTTTTATAATTGTGGAGCTTAGTCATTATTTTTTTTTTCTTCAGCACTTGTGTCAAAAAACTTTATTGTCAATTGTCAAGAATACTCAATCCTACTACACCGCACCATAGTATATGTTTGATTACTCAGAGTTTAGGGCAAAGGTGCAAAAATACCTCTGATGTTTATACGGATGTCCCACTTCCACCCTAAACTAATTCTTTTTTTCTAAAAGTACCTTTAACGTTACACATTTAGATCAACCGTGCCCCTGCCCTTAACGGAAATGCCACATGGACTAACTCTGTTAATACGTGAACAATTTTTGCTGACGTGTGCAAAACAGAAAACTATATTTACATCATTTAATCATTTAATCAAAATACTTAAATCATAGACTGGGGGGCAAATTATAAATGATGTGGTTTATTTATTAAGCTGAGTCTCAGGGATAAAAGTGATGAAAAACCTTTTAAATCATAGAAGATAGTAGATTTTATTCTCTACTTGACTCTTCTAATGGATTGCTTGTTCCGCTGCAGTTAAACTTGATGTTTGTTATATTTTTATCAGTTTAACACTGTTGAAGGCTAACGATAAATTATTATGCATTATCTTAGTCATAATATTTCTTACTGAGCTAGTTGAGCTCACCCTTTCTTTCACTGTTCTCTTCAGGAAATGAGAACGTAGCCGGGACTAGTCGGGGAACGGAATGACAGTCTAGATGATAGCATTAGTACTCCTCACTATTCTGTTAAATAGTGTGACAATAAATGAAATGAGGACTCCATTGAGTGTGGATATTGTCTAGATGACAATATTCTTATTAAAACTCTTAGATTATGTTTTTTCGTATTTTACACAACTGTTGTATAATTAAGTTGTATTTGAATTTTGTACCATGTATTTGGCGGCTCAAGATGGGTGATGTATACCTATTTTGGGGGCGTCACAGTTGGTATCAAAGCTTAGGGATATGATCCCTGGCTAAGATGTAATACTAGAACTAGGAGGGGAGAGATGGGGAATTCCTTCGTTAGTATGACCTACCTAAGTTTATTTGGTATTTAATTGGTCGGTCATAGTATAGGGATAATATGTTGCATGTCAATTAACCCATGTTTTGTGGAAGTATTTCAAAATGACATCCGAGAATGTTAAGAATAACAATGGAGCATAGGAGACCGTTGAGTCTCCACAGATCAATAATCAGGATAATGTGCATCAAGAAGGCGACAATCCTCATGCAAACAACAACGCTGACCAAATGATGAACGATGGAATGTTCAGAGGCTTTATGCAATTCATGCAACATCATGCGAGCGCGGCTCCTGTCCAAAATGTAGGTGGAAACACTCGAAACTCTCAGACGGTCACCACTAAAAAGTTCAAGGAGATGGGACCACCGGAGTTTATTGAAGAGCCAAAACAACTTAAGGTGGAAACATGGATAAAGAAAATCACCAAGATATTTGATGTCTTGGGATGCGCCGAGGAGCAAAAGGTTCCATTTTCCACCTTTATGTTGCGAGGAGAGGCAGATTACTGGTGGGAATTGGTAAAGCATACTCAACCTACCTTTATGTCTTGGAAGAAGTTCCAAGAACTATTCAATGACAAGTACTTTCCAGAAAGTATTCGTCACATAAAGAGGTAGAGTTCATTAAGTTGGAGAAAAATAATATGACCATGTCACAGTACGAAGCTAAGTTTACCGGATTGTCCCGGTTTGCATCTCACTTGGTTGATAATGAGGAGAGAATGACACGGATGTTTTTAATAAGTTTGAAACCGGAGATACGTCAATATCTTATTTCTCATAAACTGTGTTTGTATTCAGATATTATAAATAGGGCTTAGTTATTGGAGCGCGATAACGAGTCAACGCAACCAAGAGAAAGCAGCCAGCCGAATTAAAATACCAGTGGTAACAGTTATAGAAGCGGTGACAACAAACGTGGAGGGAATCAACATGCCAGAAATGGTAACCACTTCGGTGGTAATCATGTCCAAGACAATAAGAATGGACATTTCAAGAAGAGAAGATTCAATAATGATGGAAAGACGTCAGCATCAACACCCATTGTTAAGGAAGGAGAACAGCCGCCAATCATATGTTTCAAATGCGGAGGGGAGGGACATATCAGTCCAAACTGTGCGCAGTAGTCCAAAACGTGTTACAATTGTGAAATAGAAGGTCACCTAGCTCAATTTTATCATTCAGGGAAGGCAAGTACAGCTGGGATGGAGGCACCAAAGGTCGTCCCAGGAAAGTCAAAACCAGTAGTTCAAGGGAGAGCGTTTGTTGTGACCTCCTAGAAATAAGGAACCCGAACGAGGTCATCACGGGTAAACTTATCATAAACTCTAGCAAAGTTTATACCTTATTTGAAACCGGTTCTACCCATTCTCTTATTTCTCCTACTTGCGATCAACGTTTAAATTTGACTCCGGAGAAATTAGACTTTGACTTATCTGTGGAAACTCCGTTGGGAGAAACCTTCATTACATCCACTGTTTATAGGTCTTGTTTTGTTCAAATCGGTACCCTCACATTACCTGTTGATCTTATTTCATTGAAAATACTTGCATTTGACGTAATTCTAGGGATTGATTAGTTAGCTACTCATCATGCAAAAATTGATTATTTTCGTAAGGTTGTTAGCTTTTATATTCCTAATCAACCTATTATGCGAATTCAAGCGACCAAACCATTAAAATCAATCACGGTCATCTCAAGCCATAAAGCTATTAGTTTATTGAAAAATGGATGTCAAGCTTTCTTAGCTCATGTCACAGATTTAAACAAAAATACGTCAGTTTTGAATGATATTTCTATTGTTAATAAATTTCCTGACGTATTCCCTAAAGAACTTCATGGCCTACCCCCAGAGCGTGAAATTAAATTTTTATCGACCTTGAACCCGGTAGAAAACCCATTTCCAAAGCCCCATATCGAATGGCTCCTATTAAACTTCAGGAGTTAAAGACCCAATTGCAGGAATTGTTAGAGATTGGTTTAATTCGTCCTAGTACGTCTCCTTGGGGTGCTCCTGTTCTATTCGTGAAGAAGAAAGATGGGAGTATGCGACTTTGTATTGACTACCAGGAATTGAACCATGTCACCATCAAGAATAGGTATCCATTACTTCGCAATGATGACCTGTTTGACCAATTGCAAGGAGCACAATTCTTTTCAAAGATTGATCTTCATTCTGGATATCATCAGCTGAAGGTTAAAACTGAGGATATTCCAAAGACTACCTTCAAAACTCGGTACCAGCATTATGAATTCTTAGTCATGTCTTTTAGATTGACTAATGCTCCTACTGCCTTCATGGATATGATGAACCAAGTATTCAAGGAATATTTGGATCACTTTGTGGTCGTCTTTATTGATGACATCCTCATTTACTCCAAAAGCCATGAAGATCATTAGCAACACTTGAGGTTGATACTCCAAAAGCTTCGTGAGCACAAGCTTTATGCCAAGTTGAAGAAATGCGAGTTCTGGCTTGAGGAAGTTGCATTCCTTGGGCACATGATATCAAATCATGGAATATCTATTGACCTGGCGAGTTTGACGCAATTCAAAGATGGGAGCAACCTAAATCAGTGACCGAAGTACGTAGCTCTCTCGGCTTAGCTGGTTATTATCGGAGATTCGTGGAAGGATTTTCTCGAATCTCTACTCCATTAACTCAGTTGACTAAAAAAGATATAAAGTTCGGTTGGAGCGAGGAATGTGAGAAGAGTTTTCAAGAACTCAAGAGAAGACTCATTTCAAAGACTACGCTCGAATACCATCGGCTCGGAGGATTTGTCATCTCTGATGATGCTTGAGCAAAGGGTTAGGATGTGTTCTCATGCAAAGATGAGAAAGTCATAGCCTATGCCTCATGACAACTTAAAGAATATGAGAGGAATTATCCTACTCATGATCTAGAATTAGTAGCGATCGTTTTAAGCTTAAGATTTGGAGGCATTACACGTATGGAGAGAGGTGGAGATCTATACGGATCATAAAAGCCTCAAATATTTCTTCACTCAAAAGGAACTCAACATGCGGCAATGACGATGGCTTGAGTTGTTGAAAGATTATGATCATGCCATTCAATACCATCCCGGTAAAAGCGAGCGTAGTAGTAGCGCGTTGAGTAGAAGATCATATCGCGATACGAGTCGCGATATTGTCAACACAAAGGCCCATTTTATATGACTTGCAAAGGATGGAGATAGAGTTAAAGACTTCAGGGACCAACGTGATGATGGCAAATATACGAGTTGAGCCAACTTTAATCGATAAAGTTAAAGTTGCTCAAGATACAGACCTGGAGCTGATGCGTATGAAGAAGAAAATGCAAGAAGGTGCTATGCCGGAAGCAAGAATAGATGAAGAAGGAATACTTTGAGTCAAATCCAGACTTTATGTTCCTAACGACCCTGAATTAAAGTATAAAATCATGATGGAGGCGCACAACACACCGTTTGCAATCCATCCTGGGAGTACCAAAATGTATCATGATCTTCGACATACATTTTGGTGGAGCAATATAAAGAGAGAGATAGCAGAGTTTATCTCAAGGTGTTTAACTTGTCAACGAGTCAAGGCGGAGCATCAAGTACTAAAAGGTCCATTGCAACCACTTGAAATTCTAGAATGGAAATGGGAGCACATTACCATGGATTTCGTTACTGGTCTTCCTAAGGTTTCTCAAGGCATAGATGCAATTTGGGTCATTGTTGATAGATTGACCAAGTCTACTCATTTCTTACCAATACGAGAAACTTATACACTTGAACGTCTTGCTAGTATGTACATAAACGAGATTGTAAGATTGCATGGTATGCCAGTATCCATAGTTTAGATCGAGACCCAAGATTCACTTCAAGATTTTGGGTTAGTTTGCAAAAAGCTATGGGCACGGATTTACGATTTACTTCAACATATCATCCTTAAACGGACGGGCAGTTAGAGAGGATTATTCAAACTCTTGAAGATTTATTAAGACTCTGTGTCCTTGACTTCAAAGGAAGTTGGGACAAGTTCTTACCATTGGTGGAGTTTTCCTATAACAACAGTTATCAAGCAAGTATTGACATGGCTCCATTTGAGGCGTTGTATGGGAGAAAGTGTCGTTCTCCAGTATGTTGGGATGAGGTGGGTGAGCAACGTTGTTGGGACTGAAGTTAGTGCGTATGACTACGAAAAAGATTCAAATGATCCGACAATGTATAAAAACCTCACAAGATTGACAAAAGAGTTATGCTGATCTTCATCGAAAGGATGTAGAATTCGATATTGGAGATCAAGTGTTGTTACGTGTTGCTCCATGGAAAGGAGTTATAAGATTTGGAAAGAGAGGAAAGCTCAATCCTCGATTCATTACCCATTTTTAATCCTCGATCGAGTAGTAACTGTGGCCTATAGACTCCCCTTACTTCCAAGTATGTCTCATATTCATAACATTTTTCACATATCCATGTTACGTAAATATGTGAAAGACCCGAACCACTTCATTGAGTTAGAACCGGATGAAATAGCGGAATATTTAACGTATGAAGAGGTTCCTGTTAAAATCTTGGATAAGAAGGAATATATTCTACGCTCCAAGGTTATACCTCAAGTAAAAGTTTTGTGGAGAAACCACGATGTTGAGGAAATGACCTGGGAGTTAGAATCTGAAATGAAATCAAGGTATCCTCACCTCTTCGACATACCAGGTACGCACCCTAATTTTGAGGTTGAAATTTCATAAGAAGGGGAGGTTGTAAGACCCCAACTTTTATGAATAAAGATTAATTTTTCTCGAAATATATTTTTGAATAATATGGTGTGGAATAGATATAATGTTATAATTGTGGGTATTATTTATAAATTTTGCAAAGTAAGCAAGTGGTTTTATAATATTCGATTGGTCGGGGAATATTCGTTTTAACAGGGAATATTCGTAAGACCGCACAATCATTGGTGGACCCCACAACGGAAGTATTGTCGTAGTTAGAAAATGACAAAATTATCTTTTTATAAAAATAACAAATAAAGTTTTACAGTTAAACCGTTGAACTACCCTTAGTAGTAAAAGTACAAGATGTCTGCGTGGTTTCATAGTAGCACACGGTATTGATTATTGATGCTTACGTGAGAAGTCACTCAGTTATACTCAATTATTGCTCAAGATAATTCTTTGCATCATATCTCTCATATTATTGATTCAATTATTGTCACAATATCATCTGCATAATATCTTATATTATTAAATCCATAATTGAGACGACAAAGTTATTTATATTATTATTTGTAATATTGACAATGTCTAGAAAGTTCTATCAAGAAGAGGTTTGGTCACCTAATTACGCGCCAATAAGGAGAAATCCTTATCAAAAAGCCCCCTCTTTCCTAGGAATGATATGATTATTAAATATTGTGAGTTATAATATTAATGATGAATAAGTTCATGTTGATTAAAGATGAAATTGATATTTCCTTTGTGCTGGGATTATTAGTGTTAGTGGAAATCGACACCTATTTTGATAATAATTGATGTCTAGAGATTATATTGACCAATCGGGTAATTAATCAGATAAATGAGCAATTAATTGCTATTATTTCACATTCTTATAACTATTTGTTCACATATGTGTAGTATTAATTCACATTCATGTACTATTAGGGGAGGTGGTGCAAGATTGATAATACTTGCATGACTAAGTTAAAAATGGAGGTATAGTTGAAGGTACTATACTGTAATTAGTTTTTTCACATGATTATACTATTAAGTCACATGAATGAACTATTAATTCACATTATTTACTATTAAGGGAGGTGGTGCAAGTTTGATAATACTTGCAGGACTAAATTAAAAATGAAGAAAAAGAGGAAGGTATTATACTGTAATATTTTGATCCCCAAAATGTGCAATTATCGAAACTATATTTTCCTATAAATAGAAGCTCATTATTCCTTCATTTCTCGCCAATTCACTAAAGCTATAGAGCAATTATTATAGAGAGAAATTATAGAGAGAAAGAAGAAGAGAAGTCTGCTACCTCACTATTCCAGTATCCAGTCTTCTTCTAAGGTAAGGGGTATTATTCTTTCGTATTTATGAAGAAAGATATTTTCTTTCAATAATCGTAAGGGTTGTTATTCTATTCTTTATTATTATGTTGGAATAACCTGTCTATGCGAAGTTCCGCATACATGGTGAAATTCTTCATTATTTCATTTTTTTTATTATTACATTGGAATAACTTTTATGCTGTCAAGCGCTCTATCGCGTGCACGGTGAATTCTGTTATTATTCCATTCTTTATTATTCATTTGGAATATCACATGCATGTGCAGATTACGTGTGACCCGGTTCCATTCTTTATTATTACATTGGAATATCTGTTTGTGTGGAGTTACGCATGACACAGTTCCATTCTTTATTATTCTATTAGAATAACCTATCTCATGATTCACAGCGCGCTACCGTGAATTCTTACATTATTGCATTCTTTATTATTACATTGGGATAACCTGCCTACATGTGGATTACTGCATGCATGGTGAATAATCCTTCGTATTCATTCCAGTATTAAATTGTGGAAATGATGCATCTACGTGGATTACTGCATGGCGGAACAAAAATCCATTTTGATTTCATATATTCTATTATACTTAGTTGGTTAAAATTTTGGCTTCTATACTCCATGAAATTAGTAGAATATCCTGGATATTTGCGCTTCATCCAGTATCTTTTCATGGAAATATTTTTCTGAGCATTCTTAAATTTTACTCCACAAAACAGTATCATGTTGACAATTTGGACGTTATTGATTTCTGGATAAATCAAATTATAAATCTTTAAAAATTTATCCTTGAACTTGTTTTATTGAATTCTTATATCATTGTCATCATCCTCATGATTATATTATGTTAAAAGTCATCTGTGGCCTGTAGAGAATAGATGAACTTGGTATGATTATGACCAGAGATTATTGGTATAATCATGACCGTAATGTTATAAATGATGTGGTTTATTTTTTAAGATGAGTCTCAACGATAAAAGTGATGAAAAACCTTTTAAATCATAGAAGATAGTAGATTTTATTCTCTACTTGACTCTTCTAATGGATTGCTTGTTCCGCTGCAGTTAAACTTGATGTTTGTTATATTTTATCAGTTTAACACTGTTGAAGGCTAACGATAAATTATTCTATATTATCTTAGTCATAATATTTCTTACTAGGCTAGTTGAGCTCACCATTTCTTTCAGTGTTCTCTTCAGGAAATAAGAACGTAGCCGGGACTAGTCGGAGAACGGAATGACGGTCCAGATGATAGCATTAGTAGTCCTCACTATTCTGTTAAATAGTGTGACAATAAATGAAATGAGGACTCCATTGAGTGTGGATATTGTCTAGATGACAATATTCTTATTAAAACTCTTAGATTATGTTTTGTCGTATTTTACACGACTGTTGTATAATTAAGTTGTATTTGAATTTTGTACCATGTATTTGGCGGATCAAGATGGGTGATGTATAGCTATTTTGGGGGTGTCACAATTATTTGCAATATTGATAATGTCTAGAAAGTTTTGTCAAGGAGAGGTTTGGTCATCTAATTGCTCGCCAATAGAGAGAAATCCTTATCGAAAAGCCCCCTCTTTCCTGGGAATGATTTGGTTGTTAAATATTGTGAGTTATAATATTAATGATGAATAAGTTCGTATTGATTAAAGATGAAAGTGATATTTTCATTGTGTTGGGATTATTAGTGTTAATAGAAATTGACATCTATTTCGATAATAATTGATGTCTAGAGGTTATATTGACCAATCGGGTAATTAATCGGATAAATGAGCAATTAATTGCTATTCATTCACATGCTTATAACTATTTGTTCACATGTGTGTACTATTGATTCACATGAATGTACTATTAGGGGAGGTGGTGCAAGATTGATAATACTTGCATAACTAAATTAAAATTGGAGGTATAGATGAATGTACTATACTGTCATTATTTTTTCACATGTATAGAACTATTGATTCACATGAATGTACTATTGATTCACATGATGTACTATTAGGGGAGGTGGTGCATGTTTGATAATACTCGCAGGACTAAATTAAAAATGAAGGAAAAGATGAAGGTATTATACTGTAATATTTTGAGCCCCAAAACGTGCAATTATCAAAACTATATTTTCCTATAAATAGAAGCTCATTCTTCTTTCATTCTCACCAATTCACTAAGGGGTGTTTGATAAAAACAGAATAAATTTGAATAAGTTGAATCTGAATCTGAATGAAAAAAGTTATTTGATAATTGACATGTTTGAAACATCTGAATGACAAAATTTTATTATTTTACCCCCTCTAAAAATTTTAAATTATTATAAATTTATTTAATATTACTTAATATAATAGTTAATATTTTTTTTAAAATTTTAAATTTTTTTTTACTTCATCCAGCTGCTCATTCAGCCATTCAGCTCAAAAAATCTGACTTAGCCATTCAGCTCGTCTATCTTACCGATTCAGCCATTTAGACCAAAAAAAACGCACCAACCGATTCAGCCTTTTAGATTCAGCTCCATTCAGCTCTAAACAAACACCCCCTAAGACTCACAAGAGTAATTATAGAGAGAGATGCTAAAGAGAGAAAGAAGATGAGAAATCTGTTACCTCACTATTCCAGTATCCAGTCTTCTTCTGAGGTAAGGGATATTATTTTTTTCAGTATTAATAAGGAATAATATTTTCTTCCATACTCTGTAGTATGTGAGTAATATTATTTCATCTCGTATTCCTAATTATACCCTCATTTTGTTAAAGTATTGCTTCTATACTCCGTGAAATTAGTAGAATATCCTTGAAATTTGTGCTTCATCTAGTATCGTTTCACAATGATATTTTCTGCACATTCTTGTTAAATTTTAAGCTTTTCATGCCGGAGTACTGTCCATGAGTAGTATTCATTTTTATGATACTATTCACAAAGTACTATTCATTTCATGAGTACTATTCATATAGTACTATTCATGAGTACTATTCACAAAGTACTATTCACAGGATACTATTCTAAAGTACTATTCACGGGGTACTATTCACTCGGGTACTATTCACCTGGGGAATTATTCATGACAAAAATTTATTTCTTTACTGTCCAAATCATTTTTGATATAATATTATTCTTGAATTTTACTCCACAAAGCAGTATCATGTTGACAATTTGGACATTATTGAATTCTAGATAAATTAAGTTATAAATCTTTAAAAATTTATCATTTGCTTTCTTTTAATTGAATTCTTATATCATTGTCATCATCCTCATGCTTATATTGTGATAAAAGTAATTTGTGGCTTACGTGCATAGATGTACTATTGGTTGGTATGATTATGACCAGGGATTATTCGGTATAATTATGACCGTAATGTTATAAATGATGTGGTAAAAGTCCTCATTGGCCCGTAGTGCATTGATGAACGGTTGTTAGTATGATCATGACTATTGATGATTACATGAATATTCTTGGCCCGTAGTGCAAGGATGATTCGATGATGTGGTTTATTTATTAAGTTGAGTCTCAACGATAAAGTTGATGAAAAAATTTTTAAATTATAGAAGATAATAGATATCATGCTCTACTTGACTCTTCTAATGGATTTATTGTTCCGCTGCAGTTAAACTTGATGTTTATTGTAATTTATCAGTTTAACACTGTTGAAGGCTAATGATAATTTATTCTGCATTATCTTAGTCATGATATTTCTTACTGGGCTAGTTGAGCTCACCCTTTTGCTTTCATTGTTCTCTTCAGTAAATGAGAACATAGTTGGGACTAGTCGGGGAACAGAGTGACGGTTCGAGATGATGGCTATAGTAGTCCTCACTATTTTATGAAATAGTGTGATAATAAATGTAATGAGGACTTCATTTGAGTTTGAATACTGTCTATGAGACAATATTTATGTAAAAACTCTAAGCTACGCTTTTGTTGTATTGTATAAAAGAAGTTTGTATTTAATTTATGTACCATGTATTTGGCGACTCAAAATGGGTGATGTATACCTATTTTGGGGGCGTCACAGATTCTAGTCATCCTCCTCCTCCGAGACCATTACTCTGACTGGTACCGCTACCCTCGCCTCCGGTGATCTGATTCCGTTCGAATTACCAACACCTCCACCACCCATCCTGCCAAAAGCGCTGAATTTAAGATCCGACGTCTTTATGCATCCGAAGCCGATTATTCTGTTATCAATACCAAATCGTCCATCACTCCATCCCAACTGTCCGACATCCGGTCCGTGTTTAATATCCCCAAAGAGTACAAACTCTGGGTTCCGGAACCGAAGGAAAAAATGTTCTGGCATCCCGAAAGTGACTGGATGCTCGTTCCCCTCTACGCTTTAAGGTAGGGGGTTCGGTTCCCCCTTACGAATTTATCTCCTCTTTTCTCTATTTTGTTGGGATCGGGTTCGCCCAGCTAGTGCCGAACACCTATATCCAGCTCATCAGCTTCATCGCCTTGTGCCAGGAGGCTGGTATCACTTCGAGACTGGATTTCTTTTTCGTCTTATTTTCTTTTGGCTGATCGAAGGATCCAGGCCTTCGACATCTGAATCGGGTATCTGGCCGAGCCACTTTCATGAAAATCCCTTCTAGCAACAAGGGTTGGCATCCACAGTGGTTCTTCGTGAAGGGAACTGACCTAAAACTTCTACCGAACTGGGCCAGTCCCGAAGATCCTATCGTAAAGGTCACCAAATTTTTGAAGGACCGTGCCGACGCCTTTAAGAAGTTTTATAAGCTTTTGCAGAAAACTAGTTGGGGTCTGGAGGTCGTTTCCAAGGAAACCTGGCTCTACGAACACGGCCGTAAGTTACAAACCTCGAACCTTCTTGTATCTGACTTTGATCTTCTACTGAATTTGTATTGACTGTCTTGTCTACTTTTGTAGTGACCATCTTCAAGCCCGAGGGGGCTGATACCTCCTTAACGCCTTTTCCGGTTGTTACCGAGCCCATTCATCCCCCGGTGGCAGATGATTCCCCCTAGGAAGAGGCCATTCCACTCGTCGAACTCTCCATCGGTTCTGAATTGGGTCCCCTTCTGCTAACCTCCAAAGTTGAACCTTCCACAAAGAGTGCCCTGAAGATGGATTGGGCCGAGAAGATGGCATTGTTAAAGGGAAAGAAAAAGAAGATTTCCTTTAAATTTCCCCCCCCCCAAAGGTGTCTGCCTCGGCCCCTCCGAAACCTGCTCCACCCCCATAACCCACAGCGGTCGTCGCGGATTCAGAGGAGACCGAAGAGATTCCTCTGGAACCCCGACCTAAGAAGCCCTGACTGACACAGGATCTGGACCTGCAAATTGTGGAGGTCGATCCTCTTCCCACCTTGGAACCTACCTCTAAGCCGACTACCGAGTCGAGTTCTTCTCCAGGAACCCCGAATACCTTTTGGCTGAGGAGCCCTTTTGAGGTCTTTCCCTTTACCCAGCTCGAACACTTCAAATTGCCTGGAGATGATGAGTGGTTTAAGGGGTATTCTTCCGAGGAGTTTTTGGTATCCTATATCAAGGCCCAATGCCAGGTAAATTTCGATAAACTAAGCTATTTCCTTTGCTGATCCCTCCTTCCTTCTAACTGACATGCTCGTGTACCCGATTGTATGCTAATGCTATCTTAGCTAGAGTCGTTCCTCCTCTGGCCTGGGCCACTAAGAAGGAGTTTCAACTGAGGAATGACGTAGCCCTACTCGAAGCTGATGTTCGAGGTTTGAACTCAGATCTGCTGAAAGAGAGGGATCTCCATGCCGCGACTTGCAATAAAGCGACTAAGGCCGAATGTGAGACCGCTGAGCTTAAATAGCAATACGCCCTTCTGCAACAGGAGTTCGTCGGTCTTGAGGTTCATGCCAAGAAGATAATCCAGGAGAAGGATATATTATTCGAAGAAGTCAAGAGTCGGGAGAAGGCCATCAATGCTATCACTGAAAAGATTTCCGAGGCGACCGCCAGAATGTGGGACGTGATTCGGGAAAGTAATTCTTTGAAGGAGGAATGAGTCAAGGTCAAGCAGAGTACCATCAAAGAGTACGAAGAATCTCCTGCTTTGACCGAGAAGATCATAGCTCAGTTTGCTGACGGCTATGAAGCTTATCGGGAAAAGGCTCGGGCTAAGATGGAAGCTGCTGGACTTGATGCCTCTATCCTTGATTCTTCTGATGAAGAATCCGAAGCTGGAGATGAGGGTCCTAAGGAATAGTTTCACTTAGGTTTCATACTTGTGATTTTTGTAATTTTTTTTCTTTTCTTAGTTTATAACCTGCCCGATCAGTTATGCTTGTGATATCATACCGATCAGTACGTTGTTTCTAACTTTTTAATCAGTTTATGTCCGAAGCTTTTCTGATCGGAGAAGGGTAGGGGATCCGATCTCCACAGGTATGAGGGCATCGCTCCCGAAGGCCAATCTGAACGGGGAATCTCCCGTCGTTGTTCTCGGTATAGTCTGATAGACCCATAAAATGCTAAGTAACTCCTCTGGCCAGCGACCTTTCAATTCATCCAACCTCGTTTTGATCACGTTACGTAATGTTCGATTGGTGACTTCTACCGGCCCATTTGACTGAGGGTGTGCTACCAAGGTCTTTTGTGTTGAATTCCTAATTCCTTCAGAAAAGTTTTAAACTTTGATCCCACAAACTGTCAGCCATTGTCCGAGACCAATGCCTGCGGGATACCGAATCGAAATACAACCCCTTCCTTGAAAAATTTTAGACACTCCTGTTCAGTGATTTTTTTGTAGAGGTTTGGCTTCGACCCATTTGGTCATGTAATTGATGGCTACGATCACAAAACTCACTTATCCCTTGGCCTTTGGTAGATACCCCAGGATGTCGATTCCCTATATGGTAAAAGGAATGGGGGATAAGACCGAATACAGCTCTTCGGGAGGTTGATGCGGAATGACATCGTTCAACTGACACTTGGGACATTTTTTGACAAAGTCCTTTGCTTCCTGATAGATGGTTGGCCAGTAATATACCTACTTCAAGATTTTATGTGCTAGTGACTTCTCTCCCATGTGATCCCCATAAATACCTTTGCACACTTCCTGAAGTGTATAATTTGCTTCTAACGGTGCCAAGCACTTGAGCAATGGAGAACTAAAAGCTCTTCGATATAGATCTCTGTCAATAAGAATGAATTTTGAACTTCGATGCTTGATCTTTCTTGCTAAGAGGCGATCCGAAGGTAAAACTCCATCGGCCAGGTAGGAGATGTATGGCGTAAGCCAGCAGTCGAGTCGATCCATGGATAGTACTTCCACCTTCGGAACACTTGGTTGTTCCAACACCTCTAGATATACCGAACCACTGAATAAACTGGCTTCAGTAGTTGCTAATCGAGCCAAAGCGTCTGCTATTGTATTGTCGAACCGATTAACTCCCTAACAACTAAGCGAAGTGAAGTATGCCAGTTTATCCTTTACCTCGGCTAAATATCTCATCATTCTTGCACCCCGAGCCTAATACTCCCCTGATATCTGTTTGACGACCAACTGGGAATCACTATAGATGACTAATTTCTGTACCTCCAGGCTTCAAGCCAACCGCAGTCCGGCTAGAATGGCATCGTACTCTGCTTTGTTATTGGTGGCTTTGAACTGGAACCAGATGGCCTGTTGGACTTTGAACCCTTTGGGGCTCGTCAGTATGACCCCTGCACCGCTGACATCCGAAGTTGATCCTACATCCGGTTCTGTGAACGAACATTCCACAATAAAATCTGCCAATGCTTGTTCTTTGATTGCTGTTCGAGGTAGATATTTCAGTGCAAATTGCATCAATTCCATTGCCCATGTAGCAAGCCATCCTATACCTCTGGTCTCTGTAGTACTTTCTTTAACGGCTGATCTGTGTATACCACCACCAACTGGGCCTAGAAATAATGCCGAAGTTTCCTACTAGCAATAATCAAAGCGTAGGCAAATTTTTCCAGGTTCGGGTATCGGGTTTCTACGTCTCGAAGTACGTGGCTGACATAGTATACCGAGAACTAATGTCCCCCTTTATCGTGAACTAAGGTCGCTCCCACCACCATTGAGCTTGCAGCCAAGTATAAATACAGAGGTTCCGAAGGGATAGGCTTCATCAGCAATGGTGCCGAGGATAAATATTATTTGATCCCTTGGAATGCATCTTCGTATTCTGAAGTCCACTGAGAACTTTTGTCATTTTTAGGCCCTTTCAAGGTGTCAAAGAGTGGTAGGCATCTCTCTGCTGATTTTGAGACAAACCTTCGAAGGGCCGCGATCTGACCTATCAATCTCTGAACATCCTTATACGATTTTGGGGATTTCATATCCAGGACCGCCTGAATCTTCTCTGGATTTGTCCTGATCCTAATCCGAACGTGCACTTGGTCGGGTTCAACCTCAACTTACGTCTTCTGACTGTTTCGAAGCAGTTTTCCAGATCCTCAAGATGATCATGGACTGACATGCTTTTGACGACCATGTCATCCATGTAGACTTCCATGCTTCTCCCTAATTGCTTCGTGAACACGAAGTTCATCATTCGTTAATACGACGCCCCGACATTCAACAATCCGAAGGTCATCTTCCGATACGCATAAATTGCCCGATGAGTGATGAAACTAGTCTTCGGGATATCCTCTTTATTCATTGAAATCTGATGGTACCCTAAAAAGGCGTCCATGAAGCTCAACATGCCACATCCCGAAGTGGCGTCGATCAACTGATCTATGTTAGGCAAAGGATAGAAGTCTTTCAGATATGCCCTGTTTAAGTCTGTATAGTCGATGCATAACCTCCACTTCCCGTTCTACTTCTGGACCAAGACTTCATTAGCCAACCACTCTGGATAATCTATTTCGAAGATGAATTCTGCCTCTAGGAGTTTGGCAATCTCCTCATCGATGATCTTCTGTCTCTCTGGGGCGAAAACTCTTCATTTCTATATGACTGGTTTTTTGTTCGGGTCCATATGTAATCTGTGTAAGGCCACCGACTCGCTTACACCAGGCATATCACTAGGCTCCCACGCGAAGATATCGGCATATACTCGAAGAAGATCTATCAAACCTGTCCAAAATGGTTCTGTCAACCCTGACCCGATCTTGATCATTTTTTCTATATTTCCCAGTACCAATTCTATATCCTTTATTTACTCGACAGGCAGAGCTCAGTGAATGGCTCTATTTTAATAGCAATTGTCTGTTTATGCTTACTGACCCTGACACCTAAAGAAATTAAACTATTCTGATAGCACCTTCGGGCAATGTCTAAATATCCTTTTACCTCCCCGATCCCGTTCGGTGTTGGAAATTTGATTTTTAAATGGGGTATGGAAGTCACTGCTTGTAGGGTGTCTAGGGTCGGTCGTCCGAGAATTGCATTGTATGCCGAATCCCCCTGGACCACGAAAAATCTGACCATTATCTCAACCTGGTTGGGTGTTGTGTCAAACTTAACTAGTAACTCTATTGTACCAGACATATATACCGGATCCCCACTGAACCCATACAAAGGTCTTTCTCCTCCCAATTCCATCTTCTTCCCCTCTAGGTCCATCCTCTGATAGGCATGAGTGTACAATATGTTGACTGAGGATCCATTGTCTATCATCATTTGTTTCATATCTACAGTCCCGACCTGAGCGGTTATCACCAACGCCCTGTAATGCGGTTCTATGAGATCCGTAGGATAGTCCTCATCAAAGAAAGAGATAGATGTCCCCGAATAGGCTCGATCCCTTCTTGTCATAGACCCCGTAACCGAAAATACTGCATCGAGATGCCCACCTCTCTTCTTCCCAATTACATGTCCCAGAGAACCGCCTGAGATCACATCAATTACGCCTTGGGCTGGCGGTTTTTATGGAGGCTGAATATCCCGATCTGGTGCTTTACTTTCCTCTCTGGGTGCTACCACATTATCCCGACCGGCTACGTACTGAACCAGCAGACCATTTTGAACATTCTTCTCTATCATGTCCATCAAGTCATTCCATGCCTCTATGGTATGTCCGGAACTATGGTGGTAATCACAGAATTTCTCTCGACCCCTCTTCCCGGGTTTCGTTCATTTCGAGCAAGGTTCATAGAAGGACTTATTTCTTATCTCTTCTAATATCTTTGCCCGATCCATAGTGAGAGGGGTGTATACTTTATTGACATTTCGGCTCAGAAGGGGAGGTCGGTTACTTCCAGATCCCCCGCCATTGTAGTTTTTCTTTCCAGGATTGTCTGCCCTCCACTAGTTATTGTTCGAACGCTGATAACTTTGTTTGTCCCGATCCTTAGACTTCTCGTAAGACTGGGAGTGTGGCTTAAAATTACCCATGGCCTCTTCTATCGCAATAAACCCTTCGGCCCGATGAAAGGCTTTGGTCAGATCTGCAGGAGGGTTAATCACCAAGTCTTTCATCAGCTTCTTCGACCTTCCGATGTCTAGACCCATCGTGAAAAATCCCAAGGCTTGTGGGGAATTTAACTCTGCCACCAAACCCATGGCCTCCCAAATCTCTTAACGTACTATCTGAGGCTTTCATCTAAACGTTGTCTCACTTGCATGAGGGATGCAGTTATTTTTCCCCATCTCCTGTTACTCCCAAATTGAGCATGAAACTTTTCCTGAAGGTCATTCCAAGAACCGATCTATCCGGCTGCCAAAGTTCCCATCCATTCTCGGGCGCTCTTTTTCAACGTTGTGGCGAACATATAGCATTTGGCATCATCCGAATGCCCATAGTAAGACATCAGATGGTCATATCCATCCTAATGATCGTAAGAATCCCCTAGCCCGTCATACGTATCCATTGGGGGCATTTTCTTCTTTGGATCGGCCGTGACTTGATTAATTTCTGGTGAGAAGGGTGATCCTGGATAACTTGAAGAGGTTCCCATTGGGCTCTTTGCCGCTAACAACTTCTCTAATTATGTGACCATTCTAGCGAGGGGATCGGTCTCCTCTTTACAGGGGGGACGACTTATGTCTATCCCTCTCACATTTGGGCGACGCGATCCTCCTCTTTTGCCCCGATCTTCCTTGGTGCCCAGATTTTCTATCATCCGATCGACTCCTCCTTTGGCTTCTACCTTCCCGGGAGCGACTCCTAGGTCGGCTCCTTTCCTTTCTAGCCTCATCCCGTCAAGGTGACCGGGATCGGCTGCGATGTCTACGCCTCTTCGAGGAGGCTTCCTGTTCTTCGGCCATTTTGGCCATCTGCGCTTCAAGTTCCTCCTATTGTAGACGTAGTGCCATCATGGCGTATTTGTTCTGCTCCATCTTCTTCTGCAGAATAAATTCTCGCTGGTCTCGGTTTCCCTCTGCCCAGGAAAGGTTTTCACCGGCATGAATGACGGGGATGGCGTGTGCTGACTAGCAGAAAACAACTGTCGTCAGAGTGATGGGATGGGTTCAGGTTGGCCTCACTGTGTCCTTGAACCCAGCCTATCTTTTACCGAGCCCCTCACTTGGGTAGTCTGGTGAGTCTTTGCTTTTTCCTGGGAAGAAGCATTGTTACCTTCACTTGCCATGGCATCCTACAGAAAAAAGATCGCTATGATTGTATAAAGCACTAAACCCCTCCTTGCACCAGTGTTAACGTCAAGTTTCGCCGATGCGTCCAATAACCAAATCCACGCTCTGAATCATGTATAATAACAGATCACACATGAAGCTTGATGGCTTGTGCCGCCGGGGAATAGCTCCGGTGTGAGAATAAGTACAAGTTGTTCACAAGGTTTAACAATGGAGGCTTAAGTGTTTAGTGCTCAAAGATGTATTACCTGTTAATTGTAGTCAAGCCTTGTATTTATAGCCCTTCTCATCTCCCTAGAATCCCTCTCCGAGTTGGACTAGGACTCCTAAATATGGTAGTTACCTATATTTGGGTCCAACACAATCTCCTTAAAAGGTGTAAGTAGAATCCAATTCCAATACTACCTTTGGAGTTACCGTATTCGAATATGATTAGAATTAGAGTCCTTAACCACGTAAACCCCTTAAAAGTCCAGACTCTGCACATGGGCTGCCCCACTGTACAGGCCCAATCCCACCAAGCTTATATACATTGGTCTGGGCTTTGGCCCAAGGAGCACGAAGGCCCGACCCCGAACACCAATACTGAAATAGAACCCCGACCTGAGCTTCGACCCAAAAGGACTCGAAGGCCCGACCCTGAACTCCATATACCAAAATAGGGTTCTGGCCCAAAGGACTCGGATACCCGAACCCGAAACTCTCCAACATCTCTGAGGGTTTCGGCCCATTGAGTTCTCGCGTTAGGCATTCGGCCCACATGGAGGTCGGTAAATTCTCCCGAACAATTGTAATTAAAGATGCTTTATAAATTTTAACAAAAAAAATTCACAATATTTCTCAACTTAACGTAAGTCTAATAATACTACATACATTAATATATGGTGACTATTCATAAATTCTGTGGTCAGTGCATAAATTAATTAATTAATAATATACATACACATAAATATATATATATATATATATATACACTACAAGAAAATGGTCCAACTGTGACCAAAAATTCCATTCGCTAATTGTATTATTAACGACAGCTATTAGCGACCGCTAGCTAATACAGTCGCTAATTACTATCAACGACCACATGTGGTCGCTGATCGGTCACTAATTTACTTTTACCGCCTAGAATTTGGTGCAAATGTTGGCGGGGAAGTTATCTGCGACCATATAAGTTATTGCGATCGGGATACAGTCACTTATACATCCACGTCATTAAAATTCAGTGACCGCATACGGTCGCTAATTCTTTTAAATATCAGAACCAGGCAGTCGACCAAGCATACTAGCAGGCAAAAAGAAAAAGAAGAGGGAGAGGGAGAAGATGGAAGAGAAGGAGTCGTCGCTACCGCCATTGACGCCGCCGATAAAGCCCAGGCTGCCATAATGATTAGGTAATCTTATTGTCAGCTTTTTTACTCTACATATATATGGTGTAATGAAATTAATTTATTTGATATGTATGTAGTTGAGAGTATACATAGTTCATGTGTCTCTCTCTATATATGGTGTATTTAAATATTAGGGTTTATGATTTTTGCTCGTATTTTGTATATATATTATTAATTAGAGTATAGTGAAAAAAGTGGAAGTATTTATATATATATATATATATATATATATATATATATATATATATATATATATTGTCCAGATCTTAATCTTATCCCTTATCAAACATACCTTGCCCACCCCCCTTTAGCGACGGACCAGGCGACGATTTGGTCCATCACTAAAGGGGGGTGAACAAGGTATGCTAGATAAGGGGCGACCTTAAGATTCGGACAATATATATATATATATATATATATATATATAGAGAGAGAGAGAGAGAGTCCGGATCCAGTCTAGACTCCCCGATTTTGTTAAAATACGGATTTTTTTTTGCATTTTTTTTAAAACAACTAAAAAAAAAGTTTAATATATTATGGAACTAATTTTTTTTCCAAAATACAGTGTTTTGGGTGTTGTAGACACTCGAAATTTTCTGTACTACTGTCAATAACATTGCAGGAGGACAAATTAAATCTTTAAGAGGAACCACGGAAGGCAGTTCATATCCATTCCGGATACTACACCAAAGTTCAAATCAACCGGAAACACACATTTGGGAGTAATAATTCCAACCTCGGAGATAACCCCGAGGCTTGCAGATCCAATACCAGAACACACATCGGAGAAAACCGATTAATCTCGGAGATAACCCCGAGGTATCCAGTCTCAGTCCCAATCATAGGAATAGCCACCAACCTTGGTGATAACCCCAAGGAATGCGCTTTGGCGATAACCAAAAAATGCTTGTTTAAATGCAACCACTTTCAATCTAAATCGCTCACAACGAGATACTCAGTACCAACCCGGATATAACACCGGGAGGACAGGAACACCTCAAAGATGACATTGAGGACCTTCAACAAATGCAACAATCCAATCTCAGCGAAGCCTTGAGCAACGTCGCTTGATCATTGAACCGTGATAATAACAGGTGAGAGGGCAACATCGTCATATCGCCAACACGATGCCACGTCACGTCATCTCAACATTTCATCACATTTCTACACAAACGATGTAAGACCCAAACTATTATGAATAAAGATTAATTCTCTCGAAATATATTTTTGAATATTATGGTGTGGATATGATATAATGTTATAGTTGTGGGTATTATTTATAAATTTTGCAAAGTAAGCAAGTGGTTATATAATATTCGATTGGTCGGAAAATATTCGTTTTAACAGGGAATATTAAATGCGACGACACAATCATTAATGAACCCCACAACGAAAGTATTGTCGTAGTTAGAAAAACGATAAAATTATCTTTTATAAAAATAACGGCAAAAGTGTTACTGTTAAAACCTGTTGAACTACCCAAAGTAAAAAATACGATGTATGTGGTTGCATAGTAGCACACCAGATTGATTATTGATGCTTACGTGAAAGTGACTCGATTATACTCAATTATTGCTACGATAATTCTTTGCATCATATCTCTCGTATTATTGATTCGATTATTGTCACGAAGATCATTTGCATTATATGATATATTATTAAATCAATAATTGAGACGACAAAGTTATTCATATTATTAAATTTCAATATTTATAATGTCTAGAAGTTCTGTTAAGGAGAGGTTTGGTCACCTAATTGCGCGCCAATATGGAGAAATCCTTATCAAAAAGCCCCCTCTTTCCTGGGAACGACCTGGTTGTTAAATATTGTGAGTTATAATATTAATGATGAATAAGTTCGTGTTGATTAAAGATAAATTTGATAGTTTCATTGTGTTGGGATTATTAGTGATAATAGCAATCGACATCTATTCCGATGACAATTGATGTCTGGGGGTTATATTGATAAATCGGGTAATTTATCGGATAAATGAGCAATTAATTGCTACTAATTCACATGCTTATATAACAATTTGTTCATATGTGTGTACTATTTGTAGACACTCGAAATTTTCTATACTACTGTTACTAACATTGCAGGAGGACAGATTCGTCTTTTAAGAGAGAACCCTGAAAGACAATCCAAATCCATACCGGACACTACCGAAAGTTCAGCATTAACCCCGGATCACAATCTTGAACTAACGGTTTCAACCTCGGATCTAACCCCGAGACTGCAGATACAATACCGGAACACACACCGGAGAAGACCGATTAATCTCAGAGATAACCCCGAGGTATCCAGTCTCAGTCCCAACCATGGGAATAGCCACCAACCTTGGTGATAACCCCAAGGAATGTTGTTTTGGAGATAACCCCAGAAATGCTTGTTTCAAATGCCATCAGCTTCAATCTCGGAACTCACAACAAGATACACTGTACCAACCCGGCAATAACATCGGGAAGACAGACACACCTCAAAGATGACAATGAGGACCTTCAACAAATGCAGCAGTCCAATCTCAGTGAAGTCTGAGCAACGTCTGCTTATCGGCCCAATCCAGCAGTAACACCGGTGAGGGGCAACATCGCCATCTCATCCAACACGATGCCACGTCTCGTCTCTACGCAACAATGTCCCACAAGGCTAACCAATCTCGAGTGACTATTGTGCGGGGTAACGGATGAAAGTTGAAGCTTGAAGACCGGAAGGCATCGTCCCATCTTCAAAGACTTCGTACAAACTCTAATCCCATGCCATCGTATAACTCTTGACAACGCGCGATCCAAAATAGGTCCTGAATACCTCAAAAAGGATGGCCGGATTGCACTTCTCAAAATCTAAGTGGACATTACAGTGCCTGAGTGCACGTACTTCAAGACAACCCGACCCGACAGAACTGGGCCGACCCGACCCGCCTCTGGTACACCTGCGGCTGAGCCACAGGTACACTTGCGGCACCTTTTGCCTATAAATAAGAGGCTTGGGGTGCTAATTTCTAAGAGAAAAAAGACGGGGAAACCCTGCATAATTTGCTCTGACTCTCACCATCTGATGTATTTTCCCCACTTTCAAATACACAGTGAGCTCATATATAGCCTCTTTTTGTACCCACAAAAAGCCCAGTGTTTACCCACTCTAAAGATATAGAAGCCCTTTTTATCAGTCAGCTGTAAGCCTTCTCACACACTTTAGAGTCTTTCTCTTCATCTTTGCACACACCCTTCTACACGTTGAGAGTCGTGTTGCTTGTTTTTGCCTGACTTGATCAGTGGTTCTATTCGATCTATATATATATATATATATATTTTATATATATATACTAACATTATCGAGTTATGCCTCGATTGAGCCTGAACTTGATGCAGGCGTTCTTTGCTTTAATATATATATATATATATATATATATATATATATATATATATATATATATATATATATATATATATAATATATATCATACATGGGACTTTGTTCGATGAGCCTGAACTTGATGCAGTGCGTTTATTAAGCTTTTATATATATATATATATATATATATATATATATATATATATATATATATATATATATATATATATATCAACTATGTGTCGGACTTTGTTCGATGAGTCTGAACTTGATGCAATACGTTTACTATTTTATATATATATACTTATATATATATGAACGTAATTAATTGTGTTCGATGAGCACAGATTTTATATCCGATCGTTTATTGCTTTTATATATATAATATATATATATATATATATATATATATATATTTATTTTGTCACTTTAGAGTTCCTTAAGTGGCGAGTTGATCGCTTCTGACTTTTTTTTACATTTAAATCCTCGCTGGAGTTTACTTATGGCGATTGACCTTATTCTGACAACTTTATTTACATTCTATCCCGCTTGAGTTTCCTTCGTGGCGGTTGGCCAAATATCTATAGCTTTATTTACATTTCGATCCCCCATGGAGGTGCTTAAGTGATTGGTTATCACAATACTGTATATATATTTTACCGCTTTTATATATATACCTGCTTATTGCTTTTATATAAATTGCAATATTCTGTGCGCCTAGGAATCATGTGATCACAGATTCATCTCATTGGATCTAGATTCGGTTCCCGTGATGGACATTTTCAGCTGTAAGCAGCTTGTAAATTATTCTGCGATATCTGTATTTCCTCAAATGGTTTCCATACCCACGAGGAAGTCGGCATTATTTTTGGATGTATTATTTTTTATACGGATGCCTCGCATCCAAATCAAATAAAATCAATTCAAATTACTCACTTAATAAAATGGAAGTGTAAAAGGTCTCAATTCCTATTGAGCATCAGGGTTTGAAAAACCTCTTTTATAAAACATCATTGCCATATCTTGCTAAAAACTGAATTTTTACATAAATTCAAACCCTGTGTATATAGGTTCGAACGAGGCCTCGCACAACTTTCATATAACAGCACATTGACCCACACACACACACACACACACACACACACACACACTCATATAATAGTTTCTTGAAAAGAGGCGGTCACCATGGTAACACGGATGTTGGGGGGTGCCTAACACCTTCCCCCCGCATAACCAAGTCCCCGGACCCTAAATGAATCTCGGTTTTGCCGACCCGTATATCAGTGTCACATCACTGGGTCAATGTGCAAACCTTTTCTCGGTTGTGTTGGTACAACCATTTAAAAAACCAACTGGCGACTCTTAACAGTCCCATCATCGACATTATACATGTCGGACCTTTTTCACTTGTTTTTCTAAACAAATCTCACCTAAAATGAGAACACCAAAGAACAAGTAACGGAAAGGGACATCCAAAAATCCCGACGTCGACAAGTGGCGACTCTGCTGGGGACTCCAGTAAGAGGACTTAAGCCGCTACTACAATCTTTTCAAAACTGATTATATGCTTGTATGTGGGTGTTGCATTTACATTGGATGAATGTGTACGAATGCATGTCTTGTTTGAGCTTAGTGCTTCGCATCATATATGTGTGTGATGTTAGTGCTTCGCACTATAAACTGCTTATGATATTAGTGCTTCGCACATGTCATCATTTCATACGGTGAGACGCGATGTATGTGAATGTATGTTGTGTGGTCCCTCCACCAGGAGGCTATCCCGTCGGTGTTTGATTACTGGACTCGTGAGAAGACTAATTCTCCGAGGCTCAGGAAAGGCACCACCCAAATTCACTCCAGTTGAAAGACCGGATTAACTTCCCATCTAGTAGATTGCGATGATTTGGGAACCTTCATGCCAAAAAGCCGCGAGAGTAACCTAAGATAGGTTAGCCTCTGATAAACCCAAAACGAAGGAAAGTCTCTTCATGCTCTCATATTAATTATTTGTAAACACAGTTACTTGTAATTTTATTCCATATCTATCTCCATGTAATGAGAAATATGAAGCAATATGTCCACATACATGCTACAAACAGCTGACACCCGTTTTGCAGGATAAAATTCCTAAAATGGACACATCACATAGCATGTCATTATACACTTTCCCTATGGACTAAACTACGCCAGTCTTTTGCAGGGAATCAATCAGACCTACTTACCTTCGTCAAAGTCCAAAAAGCAATAGGCCCACAATCGATCATGTCGTCATCCCACCGGTGAACTTAATCCGATTTCTCGCAAAGAATTCGATGGGTTAAGCAAGCAGTTATAGATTTGGTACGTTTATTAAAAAAATTACACCGATCTGCACAGGTCATAAAATACCCGTGCATCTTGAGCCCTCCATACAAGGAGGAATTCCGATCATTACCATACCAGAGCCACAGTTGGATACGACCAACAAAACGCATAATGCTGCCCATTCCACTGGAGATCCAGACAATGGTGACATCAAAAAGAAAGTCCTCCAAATGGAAGAGACCCTTCGCGCTATCAAAGGAATTGGAACACACGGGAGTGTTTTATATGCTGATCTATGTATTTTTCCTGGTGTTCACTATCCAAAAAAATTTAAAACTCCTGACTTTGAAAAATATGACGGGTTAGGGGATCTTTATACACATTTAAAAGTCTTTATTGGAGAACTAGGATCCTATGGAGAGGATTAAAAACTCAGAATGCAATTGTTCCAAAAGAGTCTAACTGGAGAAGCCCGTTCGTGGTACACAAGATTAGACAACTTCAAAATCCATAGCTGGGAAGAGCTAGCATATACCTTCCTCACTCAATCTGATTTTCAAACTCAAATGGCTCTGATCGGTATCAGTTACAAGATCAAGAAAGCAATCTAACGAGTCTTTCGGAGAGTATGCTCAAAGGTGGAGCGCTTTGGTTTTAAGTTAATCCTGCCATGTCGAAATCAAAATGGTCATGACATTCGTAGACATACTGAAAGCTCCTTCTATGAGAGAGTTTTTAGCCAGGCATCGGCAAAACCATTTTCTGAAATGGTTAAACATGGGAGATGGTGAAATGGGGTTGAAGTCGAGAAAGATTCAAGACCTAGCCACACTCAAAGTCATTGCTTGATCACATCCAATCTAGAAATTATGGGAACAACCCCCGGAGGGTCCTTAAAAATGAAAGAGGAAGATGTTTCCCTGATACTACAGGGACAAAAAGGCAATCAAAGTATGCCCATTCAAAGGAGAAACTACACTCCCTTTCCAGCACAGTCTTCAAACCCTCCAGTACCAAAAGGTGGAGAAGTCAAATGCCATCGAGTGTTTACACCCTTGGGGATACCCTCGAGAACATTCTTAATCTTCGACAACACGTAGAAGAAAATTACGCATCTTCTTCCACCACCCGACCCTAATGGGCGGGGTTTCAATCTTTGCTAGGAAATGTGCTTATCATCTTTGGGGCACTGGACATGATACTCGGGATTGTTGGGCCTTGAAACACAAGATCCGAGAACCTAATAGATAATGGAGAGATCGTAGTCACCAAACCCGATCGACCTCACGTACAAGACAACCCTCTTCCTCAACCTGAAAGAAGAAGAGGTCAACATGATTAATTGGAGCGATGGGCGAGTTCCAACTTCAAATTGTGATTCCCCCAGACCATCAATAACGGTGATGACGGATGGGATTATGCTAAGTTCCATTCCACAATGGAGCGAAAGATGAAAGCTCTCTGCAAACAAATTGAGCAATTGGCGGACCTGGTGACTTATCAGCATCAAGTGACTCGGCAATTAATCAGCTAGGAGCATGCCAGTCTCCTACCAATTGTCATGAATATTCCTCGTCACTTTCGGAAAATGAAATCTTTGGAAGATAAAGTGACGAAGAGAGCAAATGCCAAAGCTTGTCGTGATTTACGCCAACAAATGGGAATTCACCTATTTGGGCCAACCCATGGAGGAAATCCTTCACATGTTAATCAATGAAGGAAGGATCAGTTCCCTTCTACCTTAAATCAACCCCCGGTCGGGACCGTACAACTCTGATGGAGTATGTCAATACCACTCCCGATCTCGCGGTCACAACACGAAAGAATGATGGGCACTCATACACCTTATTCAAAATCTAATCGACGGTGGTGTCTTTGCGCTTGGCGGATAATGACACTGTGTTACGTGCAAGTGAGAATGCAGGCCCTACTAAGTGGAAAAGTGTGGTAGCAGTTATATCTACTGAAGTTAAAGGGATTAATATTATTCTCACAACATCGATAATCCAGCTCAAAGGAGGAAGCAATCCTTTGAAAGTGGCCACTCCCGAGCCAATCAACTTGCCATGCAGAGCACAATATCCTATCGTTAGCTTGCGCAAGGTTCCGTGGAATTATGGAGAAGGTGAAGGATCCACCTCATATACCACTGCTGCAGTGTCGAAGGAAAATCCGCTGTTTCTTCCCCATCGGGTGATGAACCCCACCACCAAATCAAAGGGGAAAATACCCATTGAGAAGATTGAAAAATTCCTCCGCGCTGTGGGTCATAACAAAGCCTCGGTGGTTTTAAGCTTGAAGGAAGCGCCACCACAAATATCAATTTTGGACTTGATCCTAACCTCTGAGAACCACCGGAAGGTCTTGTTAAAGGTTCTAGAAGAAGCCTATCTCCCGACATCAGTGGATACGGAAAATTTTCAACACATGGTTGATCACATTTTCAACAACAATGTGATATCCTTCACTGATGATGACATAACATCCGAAGGGATTGGTCATTGCAAGCCGTTACACATTGCGGTCTTGTCTTCCGGATATATGGTAGCAGGGGTCTTAATAGATGGAGGTTCCTCTCACGAATATCGCCCATATGCCACCTTGGTGAAGATGAATATCAATCTCAACCGAATTCGAAGTAGCCATACTATCATCAAAGCTTTTGATGGAGCCCGCCGTAACTCGGTTGGAGTAATTGAGCTGCCAATCGAAATTGGCCCTCATACATTCTGCGTATCCTTCCATGTGCTCAAGATAGATTCGAGATACAACCTACTCTTGGGACGACCATGGATCCATATGGCTGGGGCAGTCCCCTCCACTCTTCACCAACAATTGAAGTACATTATCAACAATAGCCTGGTCACGGTCAATGCTGAACCAGAGATTCCTCAGCACGGGGACATTCCGTTCATCAATGCCAATGCAGACGTAGAACCAGTCAGTTTTCATGCTTTGGAAATAAGCAACACCCAATACCACGCTATTGGAGCACCATTGCCCGAACCCCACATTTCTGCTGAGGTGATGTCAGCCACTCAAGAAATGATGTCGTTGGGTCATAAGCCAGGACAAGGGTTGGGTAAAGATGGCCAGGGTATCCAGTACCCCATTCGATTAACCAAGCAAGTTGGAACAGCTGGACTAGGCTATTCTGCCAGCTCTAGTCACAGGAATCCTCATAAGCATCAGCAGATTCCTTTAGCTTCAACCATGTGGCATTTGGCTTTGCCTTCAAACTCCGAGTCCGCACAACCTCCGATAAAGGTGTCGGCCCGATGTAATGGCCATGTTATTTCCTAAGCGAAACCGGTGGAGGAAAAGAAAATCGTTATTCCAGATCCCGCATGATGAAGAAGAGGAGCGGAGAATCAAGAAAACGTTATCCGAATAATGTCGGGCATCGCGTCATCGTCCATGATGAACATACCAACAGATACACTCCAGGATGATGATTGCCTTGACGTAATGGCCATCATTCGGGACAAGGAGGATGATGACAATCCCTCCATCACTGCGGTCCACCGAGACTTTCCCCTTACCAATTGGAACAGCATTCCTTGCTTTGGTCGACAAGGGTAAAGCGGGCAGAAATTCTTTTCTGCCCTATAGATACAATAACTGCTTACTTTTCTGTACAGTATTAGCAGTTTATTTTGCCAGTATATACTAACACTGTGTATGATCAACGCATTTCATATATACTAAGTGAAAGCATATTTTGTTTCAGGACTATGAATTTAGATGTGCCTGTATTTGCGGATACGATGCCTCTCCTACACAAGGATTATACCTTTGATGTAGAGATGAATTAAGCCTTGATGGATCTCCAGGATGACATTGAGGTGCCTCCAGAAATTCAAGAATGGGTCAAAGACAAACCCAAACCTAACCTTGATCAAACCACTTCTTTCAATCTAGGAACCTTAGAAAGCCCTAAGTTAATCCAGATTGGTTCAGACCTTACCCCAAACC
This sequence comes from Panax quinquefolius, assembly GCA_020205615.1. Classification (NCBI taxonomy): domain Eukaryota; kingdom Viridiplantae; phylum Streptophyta; class Magnoliopsida; order Apiales; family Araliaceae; genus Panax; species Panax quinquefolius. The sequence goes on along the minus strand of CM035172.1, from coordinate 121,820,667 downwards.
AACGGAATGATATGGTTACGCTATTAACCCAATTCCAGGATGTATTTGCATGGTCTCATGAAGACATGGTGGGTTTATCCACTGACATTGTCCTTCATCGCCTTCCCATTAAAGAGGGATTTAAGCCAATCATGCAAAAGCTCAGGCGATTGGAACCTGAGTGGAGTTTAAAGGTGAAAGAAGAAATTGTGAAACAATTTCAAGCTGGCATCATCATGGTGTCTACATATCCTGAGTTGATATCCAACATTGTACCCGTGCCTAAACCTGGAGGGAAGGTGCGAGTTTGTATGGATTACCTGGACTTGAACAAATCTTGCTTAAAAGATAGCTTTTCCGTGTCATTTATCTACATTCTCATTGACAATCTTTGCATGATACGACATGTACTCCTTTCTTTGATAGCTGCGGGTACCATCGGATCATGGTTCTTTGAGGAAGATCATGAGAAGACCGCTTTCATCACTCCTTGGGGAACTTTTTGCTATAGACGGTTGTCATTCGGCCTCATCAATGCCGGAGCTACCTATCAACGAGCTATGATGGCTCTTTTCCACGACTTAATTCATAAAGAGATTGAGATCTACGTGGATGACATCATTGTCAAGTCCGGAAGGAGGATGACCATCTAGACCATCTCGAAAAGTTGTTCAACAGAGTTGCGTAAAATCTGACTTGAAGTTGAATCCGACTAAGTGCGCCTTTGGCATCAAGTCGAGCAAGTTGCTAGGATTTCTAAATCGACCACAAAGGGATTGAGTGGATCCTACCAAAATCCAAGCCATCACGGAAATGCCCATTCCTCGAATAGAAAAGGAAATCACGGGGATTTTTGGGAAGCATCAACTTCATCGTGAGGTTTATCTCTCAACTCACGAAGAACACGTGAGCGATCTTCAAGTTATTAAGGAAGAACTCCTCCATGAAATGGAATGATGAGTGCGAGAATGCCTTCCTTACAATCAAAAGCTAGACTAGTCAAAGCTCATGTCTTGGTACCACCCGAGGATGATGTTCCCCTATTCATGTACACATCCATAAGTGACAATGCCATGGGGAATTTGTATCTTTGGAGACGAGAAAAGGCGATAGAGGCGAAGAACGAGCTATCTATTACATCAGCAAAAAGTTCAGCAGCAGTGAACATAAGTACACTCTGATCGAGAAGACGTGTTATGCTTTAGCATGGGCTTCCGTGAGGTTACATCATTACCTACATGGTCACACAACCCATCTCATATCCTACGTGGATCCTCTCAAGTACGTGTTCAACAAACCCATGTTGAATTGCCGGCTGTCCAGATGGCAGTTGATCCTACAACAATTTGACATTGTATATGTGACTCAAAAAAAAGTCCATCAAAGGTCAAGGAATCGCGGATCAACTAGCCAGCGCACCTTCGAGGGATTTCAAACCCTTGAAACATATTTCCCGATGAAGGAGTAATGATGACGGATCAAACAACACCATCGATCGGTCTGAATACACGCCCAATCATGAAAGATGTATTTTGATGGAGTACATTAACATGGAAGGTTACGGATCTGGAGCAATTCTAATATCTGATACGGGGGCGCGATCCCGTTGTGAGTCAAATTACGGTTTATCGGCACCAACAATAATACGGTGAGTATGAAGGCTATCTCATGGGGCTAAAACTTGCCCGTTCAATGGGCATCAAGCGATTAACTGTCCTTGGAGATTCAGAGTTGGTAATCAGACAATCCACCGGAGTCTATCAAACCAAGGAACTATATTTGCTGCCTTACCATCGGCAGGTTTTGAAGATGGCTTTGGAGTTCGAAGGAATCTCCTTTCTACACAATCCTCGTAATAGGAATGATTTCGCGGACGCATTAGCAACTTTGGCCTCCTTGGTTCGCATATCAGACAAGGAACACTTGCCAAGCGTCACAATTGCCGTGAACAAGGCCCCAGCCTATAGGAATTACGTTGTAGAAGTATCGGATGAGCTACCTCCCATCCAACCTCCTTGGTATCAACATATCAAGGAATATCTGCGAGATGGATCTACACACATTGAGGCGAAGCTGGCCCGAGAAAAGGCGGATTCATCGACTTCTTATGAAAGTTCTACTGAGTGAGAGATGCGCTCTACAAAAGATCTGCAGACTAAGGGTCTCCTCGGTGTTTAGACAAAGATCGAAGCCAGAGGCTTATGGATGAAATCCATGGTGGAGTCTGTGGCCCCCACATGAGTTGCCCCCTTCTTGTCAAGAAAGTCCTCAGGGCGGGACATTATTGGGTGTCTCTCAAAGCTGATTGCAACGACCACGTCAGAAGATGCTATCGATTGCGATTCATGGGAATGCTATATACATGCCCCTCCACGGAACTCCACAATATGAGTTTGCCTTCTTCTCGATGTGAGGAATGGGCGTTATTGGGCCCATTGAGCCTAAAGCCGATAATGGTCACCGATTTATCTTCACCATGATCGACTACTTCACCAAGTGGGTAGAAGCGACCTCCTTCCCGAGGGTCACTAAAGAAGTCATCATTGCTTTCATCAGAAGCAATGTCGTTTGTCGATATGGACAACCAGAGGTGATTGTGTCAGACAATGCCAAAAACCTCAACAACAAAATGATGGAGGAGTTATGCAGTAAATTCCACATCAAACATCTTAACTCTGTCATCTATCGTCCGAATATGAGCGGTCTTTGTTAAAGCGGCTAACAAAAATATCAAGAAGATTATGCAAAAGATGTCGTGAACCACAAAGATTGGCACGACCTGTTGCCTCGACTCTGTTAGCCTCTGAGGACCTGAATGCGTACTTTCAATTGGGGCAACCCCTACGCTTTAACCTATGGGATGGAAGCGGTGCTCCCCATAGAAGTTGAGATGGAATCTCTCAGAGTGTTGATCGGCCTTCGGCTAGATGAAAATCAATGGGTACAAGGCGGGCATCACCAATTGTCTCGATAGGCGAAAGGCGAACCGTGGCTATCTTCCATGGTCATTATATCGACAAAGGATCGCGGATCCTACAACAAAAAAAAGTTAAACTCTGACAATATAAAAAACATGACTTGGTTCTGAAGAAGATTCTTGACAATCAAGATCAGGCCAAAGGAAAATTCGCTCCTAACTGGGAAGGCCCGTTTATTGTCAAAGAAGTATTGACGGGAGGTGCTCTCGAGTTACAAGAAATGGGCTACGATGAATTTCCATAACTCATCAACTCGAGACAATCGTGAAACGGTATTATGTCTAAAGTAACCAGCAAACACCCTGGTGCATCATCATCAGGTCACCAGTCATTCCGGTTCTTTAACCCTTTACCACCTACAACTTTTCTACACTTTTCCACTCAGGGAAACATACTCTTCAAGCCAGTAGCCTGGCTTTCTCCTTTACGTTCATACAACTTAGGTCATCCCACTGCGGATTGAACCTCTTGCGTTCGCAGTTTGGCTACCAATACATGGGATCAAACCTCTCCTACCTGCAGTTTATCCTTAACCTAGGATTAAACTTTCTCCTCCCCGCACTCTAACCTGCACATGGGATTACTCTTTTCTTCTCGCCCTGAGGGGCGAACTACATCGACCTGATCACCTCTTCAATAGGAGTACGTAGGCAACCATTTCATATGGCTCGGTCGCAATAAAACAAAAACAACAAAAACATTTCTACCCTCTTCTCTTTACAAAAACAAAAATAACCAAAAACATTCCTACACCATATCAACCATATACAGCGTTGAACCTCTTACACCAGGTTCGAACTACGCAGACCTGATCTCCTCTTCATAGGAGTACGTGGCGACCATTCATGAACGGTCTCACCCCTACCAAAACACAAACCATTGTCAACGGATGTTGGGATTCCTTTTCAATCCATTATATGTCATTCGGCTTCAGACCAAAAGGATGGAATTACCTGAACTCCTCCCAAATAGGAGATTCGGCGACAATCTAAGCTGCGGTCATACCTCGAAGAGCAATACTAAACCATAAGAGGTGGAATTAACTAGGCTTCTCCTAAATAGAAGTACTTGAAAGTAATATGCACACAAGCCAATCATATTTGATGATAAAGCATATACTTTGTAACAATCTTATTCATTTATTAATAAAAAGTATTAATTTATTAAAGGCTTTTAATTATCTACATGATGCTGTTTTATAATATGTGATAAACCCATAGTTTTAAGCAATGCTTTTAGAATAATGATGATGATCATTCTAATGAGATCTAAATTCTTAGAAAGCTTAAAACTAAAATAGTTCCCAATCGATGGATTACTAAATTGGGGATTAGTGAATCCGGATAGATTGGTACATCGTTCTTGCTCGTTGGATGAGGATGATTGATCTCATGATCATTTGTGTGGAGACACTAAAGCAAGTATGTAGGTGCTTATTAGAGAATAAGTTCAACGAGCGTTGGCTCGCTAAGGAATACCTAATGGAGTTTTATTTGCTGTCGATAGGAATTCTGTAGTGATAGTAGTCTGAGTAATCCTTGGACTTGAGATCATCATAGTATCTTGTGTATGATGAGTTATACTTTGACTTATTCCTTAAGACCCTTAGGGTATATCAAAGGGTATGCTTGGGTATAATAAGTTGTACATGGAGATAATGTATGATCGATAAAGAATCTACCACTTCTAATAAAAGAAGAGAAATGTCCTATGTGATTCGATAAATGACAACCCAGTAGTCCTTGGCGAAGCGAAATGAAATTAGAAAGGAGTTTCTAATTTGCATTATTTGGAGTTGTGCATTTAAGGATCGAAATACATATAATTAAATAAAATAAGACTTGACGATAATTCCATGTCTTATATTTAATTGGGACATTGTATGGTGGAAGGATTGAATTATCGGTAACTATTTACTCAAAGGTTCTTTTATGATTAATGTTGAAATCTATATTATCTGGAAAGTCGTTGATCGCTAGGGGAGGCTTATCCCTATTGTAGAATAAATATTATTTATTTAAATAAATTAATTGTTTAATTTATTTATTTAAATAAGGTTAAATTATTCTAATTGATTTATTCACAACCTATTTAATATGGAGAACCTAAAGGGTCACACCATAAAAGGAAGAATAATTATTTAAGAAGTTAATGGCATAATCGTAATAATATGTTAAGTATATTTAATTTAATCTATGGTGATAGAATAAATTAAATAGCTTAATATTATTATTTAATATTTTAGAAATATTAAATATAAATTAATAAGAGGAGTCTTATTAATATTATTACAATTATTATTATTTTAATTTCTAAAAGAGTTTAGGAATTAATTTAATATAAGTACTCTCATTTATTCCTAATTGGATTAGGAAGGAAAATTAGTTAAAGGAGTTTAATTAATTATCCCTAATAAGATTAGGGAGCTTAATTAATTAAAAGAATTTAATTAATTAAATAAAACTCAATTCCTTAATTGTTAAGATGGGTTGCCCACATCTATAAATAAGAGGAGTCTTATTATGGGTGGTGGGGGTTGTTGACTTTTACAACATACGACATAATTCCAATTTGTTGGAGAGTACGCCTTTTTCTATACAGATAGAAAAACTAGGGTTTGAGCCAATACACCTTCTTCTTGAATCTTTATTTTTCCTTGGTGGATCACCTCTAGAGGGCCAAACATATGGGTGGCTAACGTTGATCGAAAGGAAGGAACAAAACCGGTGGATTCAAGTTGAGCGAAAAGGATTTGAAGGTGAACTTGTACTTGAGGAAGCTCGATCTTCAAAGGTATGATTTTATTCTTTATCTTTTAAGTTTAATTAATAATTATGCATAAAGGGTGATCCGGGGTATATGGTTTGTAAATTTTTAAACTACGATTTTACACGCTTCCACATTATTTTTGCAATTTGATTGCGTTCATGAATATTACAAACCTAACGGTGGCATCGAGCCAAACCTTTATGCGAATTATTAATTGTTTTAATTTGATATTATATTGATATGTGTTTAGAACAATTTAATTGGGCATAATTTTATTGTATAAAATTTATTTAACAAAAAAAAAAAAAAAAAAGATTAGCGGGATTAATGCTAACATTATCTGAATCATATATTATTATTATATATACACCGTTCCTTGATTTAAATGCTGCGTGGTGGTAGGTAGTTTGTATCATATATATATGTTATTTAATAAGAAATCAAGGCAACAATTCACAATGGTAGCCGCGTGCTTCCTTAATCAAAAAATTTAAAAAAATTGGTAAATGCGGTTTTTTTTTTTTTTTAAGAACGTTGGATATTATATATATATATATATATATATATATATATATATAGTATAATATATTAACTATATATATATATTATGTTTATATATATATATATAATTTATATATATATATATATATATTATTCTTAATTATTTTATAATTAAAATAAAAGTTTATTTTAATTTTAAAATAAAAGTTTATTTTAATATTAAAATATAAGGTTTATTTTAATTTTAAAATTAGATTTTTCCATACTAACTAATTAGAGTTGGAATTAGATTCCATGATAACTAATTGGAGTTGAAATTAGATTTTATTTTTCTAAAATAAAGGAGTTTATTTGTGAATAGGAAGTAAATCCATCTTTCCTTAAATAAAGGAGTTTGTTTAGATATGAAATAAGATTTCATATTATTCAAAATAAAAGAGTTTATTTGTGAATAGGAAAGAGAATCCTAATTTCCTTAAATAAAAGAGTTTATTTAGATATGAAATTAGATTTCATATTATTCAAAATAAAAGAGTTTATTTGTGAATAGGAAAGAATATCCGTGTTTTCCTTTAATAAAAGATTTATTATATATATATATATATATATATATATATATATATATATGGAATTGGATTCCATAATTAATTAAAATAAAGGAGTTTATTTTGATTAAAGATTTTGATTAAAATAAAATAGTTTATTTTATTCAAAATTGGATAAATTAAAATAAAATAGTTTTATTTTGATTTAAATTTGGATTAAAATAAAGGAGTTTATTTTGATTCAAAAATAGATTTTATACTAACTAAATTTGCCCATTAAATGATATCAATATATATATTGAATGTTTATTATTCATAAGATGAATGTTATTTATTGATGCGTATGGTGATGTGTATGATAATAAATGGGATTGATTATGGACTATTGACGATGTGATTGGATTTTATTTTAGTTGGATGCATGAATGTATGGGTTTTTATTAAATGGGGTTACATGTGCCTCGTCTTCTCTAATTTTTTCTTAATGTAAATTCTATCTCCTCCTATGTACTTCTTCCTTGATGGCGATCAAGGTTTCTATTTATTTTAAATAGTTTTGTAATAGGAATAGTTAGAATTATTTTGAAGAATTGGAGATCGAGGGACAAGGCGCTTGAAGACCCGTTTGTAATGGAGCCAGGTTTAAATGTAATAGTTATATTTAAATATTATTTCTTGCACCCCAAGGTTTGACCTTTTGGTTCACTTGATGGCTCTAGTGAGACGAAACTAGAATAAAAGTCCATAATCAATCCGGGTAGAATATAGTATTACTATATGTGCATGTTTATACTATATATATTATATATTATGCAAACATGCTTGCATGTTCATTAATATGACGCGTATTTTATATATATATATGTGCAAATGCGCTACTAAACAAGATGAGACAAATTAATAACAAACCCCTCAAAATTTTTATTATTAAGTCCTAAGCGTTCAAAGATATTTGGAATATCGAGCGTCAAGCCTTCTAGCATGATAAAATTAATAGAGTATTAAATATTTAATATGAGTTTGTTGTGTCACCACAAGGCAAGTATTATGTATTTAAGATGTTAATTTATCACATTTGATGCTTATAAAGAAAATTGAAATAATATTGTTTTGTTGTGTCACCACAAGGATGATATTTTCTTTTTTGAATATATGGAGTGCTAGGTGGGACTTAACTTGGATAATTTTGATTCGGATGTGCCACCACTTGATCAAAATAATCTAAGAGGCAAAAGAAAAGGAGTTGCATAGTTGATGTAATTGACAAAAAGTTGTCTACTATTTATTTATATATAGTTTGTTGTGTCACCACAAGGCTATATACATTTGAAATGGGATCCTTATTCTCACTAGCAAATCTTTAATTAGATTTTGCGAACTATATAAGTGAGGTAATATAGTTTGAAGAAAATAGTGGGAGATACCAATTTAAAACAAGACCTAAATTATTTTGGTAATTAATAAAAGAATGTATGTTAAAATGTTGTTAATTACAAATTCATTTCTGAAATTTTACAATGTCTAAAATTACTATCAACTGCGAAAACATATTAGATGCTAAATTAACGAGGCCGAATTAAGCAGATTGGTTAAGAATTTGAGAATAGTTCTCATAGTTTGAAAAGTTATCTTATGTCCTTAATCGCTTATCCTGCAATGGTTGCGAGATAATGCCTCTGAGGAAGACATTGCTACTTTTAGAAAGTGGCAAGATGATGCCTGATTGGCTCGATGCATCATGCTCGCATCCATGAGTAACGAGCTTGTTGTCGGCATGAAACTATGGATGCTCCTACTATATTCCACGCACATCAGTAGTTGATGGTGAGGAAAGTAGGGCGATAGATATCGAGATATCTAAGGAGCTCTTAGATCTAGAATGACCAATGGCACTATAAATGCAGACAAAAGTTCTTAACATAATCAATTTGATTGATCATTTAGAACAACTGGTTTTGTCATGGATGGAGAGTTGAGCCAAGATTTGATCTTGCACTCACTCCGGACTCCTTTCACAATTGTTGTGAATTTTCATATGAACAAGCTAGATATCGACCTTCGTGATTTGCTTAACATATTGAAAAATGTTGAGAGTCACTTTCAACCAAGAAAGATCAAGTATTCTTGGTAGGGGCCAAAGGATCTTACGAAAGAAGAACGATTCAAAGAAGGTAAATAGAAAGGCGTAAACAAAGGATAATAAGAACAAAACCGTCTATGGATAGCAAAGGAGTTTGCTTCCACCGCAATAAGCTTTGGACAATTGGAAAGAAACTGCGAGAAGCATCTTACGAGAGGCTAACCAAAGAAGCTTAGTGAAGTTTCGATTATAAATACAAATTTGTTCATGATTTAAAATAAATTTTTCTTTAAGTCGAGGTTCTACTTGGGTATTGGATACCGACTTTGGTTATCATAAATATGGATTTATGAAGGGACCAAGCAGAAGTAGAAAGTTAAACAAAGATAAGTAATCCTATGTGTGGCGCCCCCAAAAATAGGTATACATCACACATTACGAGTTATCAATACATGAATGCAAAACAACTACAACTTTATTATTACAACTATCTTCTGAGACAATATCTATACTCAAATAAATCCTCATCACATTTATTGATACATTATTTTACAAAATGGTGAGGACTACTAAACAATCCTTTCTAAAACCTTCATTCCATACCCCTAAATACTATATATTCTCGCCTCCACGAGAAAAATGGAACAAAAAGGAAAATGGTGAGCTCAACTAGCTCGATAAAGAATATTATGACTAAGATAATATCTGACAAAATTATCGTTAGTCTTCAACAGAAAAATATAATAGAATCTGATAGACAACAAATTTTAAATCAATATTACGCAATGAAATAATAATTCATTAGAAGAGTTAAGTAGAGAATGCAAACTACTATCTTCTATGTATGAATTTAAAAGTTCATCGTCTATCTTTTATCCCACAATAACATCAATCAATATACATCAAAGTCAAATATTCATCTTTGCACTCTGAAGGCGAAGATATTCATCAGTTGGTCATGTTCATTTAAACACTGTTCATCTTTGCACTACGGACCAAAGATATTCTTCAGAAATCATTCATCTTTTACTTTCTGGGCCAAAGATATTCTTAAGAAATCATTCATCTTTTGCACTTTCTGAAAGCCAAAGATATTCCATAATATCATCATTTAAGATCGAGGATGATGAAAATATTTTTTTTTTTTAAAGAAACGAATCCGATGAAACAAAATGACAAGGATTAAGGATTAGTACTTGGTTTTACCCCATCGTCCAAAAATACCTCAAAAATAATCATAGTGGTGTAAAATTCAAGAATGATCAAAACATGGATCTGATCGAGTTAGTATCCGAATAGATGTTTTGAATGAAAAGAAGAAATTTTATTTTTCTTGAATAATACAGTATCGTGAATAGTCTTGTAGTATCGTGAATAGTAACTCAGACACCAAAAGATAGAAATTCCACAAAAACATCTTCACGCTTCATGAATAGTACTCGTGAATAGTAACTTCGTGAATAGTAACTTCATGAATAGTAACACGTGAATAATAACTCATAAATAGTAACCCATGAATAGTAACCCAGACATGAAAAAGTTCCAAATTTGATAAAAACTTCAGATCAACATTTTAGTATAATGATATTGAAGAAATAATATCATTCTGAAAAAATAATATCCTTACCTCGAAAGATCGAGATTTAAATTTAGAATCTAGAATATAGTCTTTGAAGGAAACTTGCACCTTCTAGCAATACTCAAAGTATACTCAAAATACTCACAAAGAATACGCTCGATAATATAGAGAGAAAAACTTCGATTTACAGTGTGATTTTCAATTCTAACCTAAGCACCTATTTATAGGAAATTGCTTAGAACACCAAAGTAGAAAATTTAATAAATTAATATATATATATATATATATATATCAAATTCATCGCCAACCTTAGAATTCAGATCCTAGCATTTCCCATGCCACCTTCTAGAAAAGTAAGAAAAAAAACGTTTTCATAAAATAAATAATTAAAACTTTCAAAAAATCAATTATTTAGACTTGAACTTCAATAATTCATAATAAATAGCCCTTTCATCAGAAAATTCGAATCTCGCGAGTTTTTATAGGAAATTCAATTCTCTACAACTTTGCAAAAGAAAGTTTTTCCAAATTCCAAATGGAAATTGGCCGAAATCCACAAAGCAGTTAGATTTTACAAAGTACTTATAATCAAATTTCGGTCAATAAATGGGGTCCACAGAGCATGTTTAACATGTTTTAAACATTTATTGCAACAAAATACTCTTCCTCCTCAGATACTCATATATCCCACATTCGTTTGTAAAAATATCACCGTTAATATATTATTAAAATAATATATTTAAATGAATTATTTTATCGAGAAAAGATAAAATTTCAATTTTCAATAATTGTCACTATAAAATTTTCTCCATCTATATCCACATAAAATCAATATTTTCTCATCATATGAATCAATAATTAATTATTCATAAATAATATTACGAATCACAATATTGATGACCAGGCGGTTCAGGAAAGAGGGGCTTTCAGTAAAATTTCTCTTCTTCTGGCCTGCATTAGGTGACCAAACCTCTCCTTAGAGCGAGAACTTTCTAGACATTGCCAATAATGTTATCTAATAATATTATTCAGGATAATATGAATTATTGCTCGATAATGAAAAATCTTGTGTAATGACAATTATTGAAACAACAATGATATAAAATATCAACCACGACAATTATTAACTCGATAAAATCTTTGAGCGGTAATTCTTTGTACCATTATTGAGTAGTGCCTTCTTACGTAAGAATCAATAATTGGTGCAATCTGGTGTAATATTGTTGCTTTCGACAACGCGTATTAGTGTGTTTTAACCACCGGGTATTCCAGCGATAATACTTAATAACAACTTCTGGCGTTATTTAAAAACAACTTATATTTGTCGTTTTCTTCATCCAATCGCTTTTTGGGTTATAGGGGCCCACACATGGGCTGTGGTTGCGTAAATGCGAATATTCCCAGACAGCGATTCACGAATATTCCACGACCAAACGAATATTCCCGACGATAATGAATATTTTATAACCACTTGCTTATTTTGAAATATTTGCGTATTTAACCATAACTATCCACATTAATCAAATCAACCCTTCTTATTTCAAAATAATAAATAAAGGAAATTCCTTTTTATTTAAAAAATTTTGAGGGTCTTACTGACCTCCCTCCTTATGAAATTTCGTCCTCGAAATTGGCGTGCGATACTACAGTGTTTGAAAAGGTGAGGATACCTCGCTTTCATTTCCATTTCAATTCCCGGTCATTTCCTCTATAGCATGATTCCTCCACAAAACTTTAACTTGTGGTATGACCTTTCTTACGTAGGACATGCTCCTTCCTATCCAAGATCTTGGCGGTTACCTCCTCATCGTTAAGTCTTGACTATCTCGTCCGGTTCTAACTTCGATAACGTGGTTCGGGTCTTTCACATATTCTGAAGTACTGATATATGAAACACATTATGAACACGAGACATACTCGAGGTAACGAAGTCTATAAAGCATTTCCTACTCGGTCAAGAATTTGAAATGGACCATAAATCGTGAATTAAGCTTTTCTCTCTTCCCCAAATCTTGTAACTCCTTCCATGGAAGCAACTCGCAACAATACATGATCCCCTACATTAAATTCCACGTCCTTTCGATGAAGATCGCATAACTCTTTTGTCGATCTTGTCTTGGATTTATATCGTTGTCGAATCATTTGGATCTTTTCGGTGAGTCATACGTACTAACTTTCGGGTCCCAACAATGTTGCTTCACCCACCTCATCCCAACATATTGGAGAACGACATTTTCGTCCATATAATGCTTGAATGGAGCCACACTGATACTTGCACGATAAGCTGTTGTTGTAGGAGAATTCCACCAATGGTAGATACTTATCCCAACAACCCTTGAAGTCTAGGACCGTGAGTCTTAATAGATCTTCAAGAGTTTGAATAGTCCTCTCGATTGTCCGTCCAGGTTTGGGGATGGTATGCTTAAACTAAATCGCAAATCCGTGCCCATAGCTTTTTGCAAAACTAACCCAAAATCTTGAAGTGAATCTTGGGTCACGATCCGAAACTATGGATACAGGCATGCCATGCAACCTCACAATCTCATTCAACGTACATACTAGCAAGGCGTTCAAGGAATAAGTCTCCGTGTCGGCAAGAAATGAAGCGGACTTGGTTAATCTATCAACAATAACCCAAATAGCATTGATGCCTTGAGAAGCCGTAGGAAGACCCGTAATTGAAATCCATAGTAATGTGTTCCCACTTTTTATTCTCGAATCTCAAGTGGTTTAGCGAAATCTTAGGTACAAGATGCTCCGCCTTTACACGTTGGCAAGTTAAACACATCGAGATAAACTTTGCAATCTCTCTCTTCATATTGTTCCACCAAAATGTATGTCGAAGATCACGATACATTTTAGTACTTCCGAGATGGATTGCAAATGGCGTATTGTGTGTGCCTCCATCATAATCTTGTACTTCAAATCGAGTCGTTAGGAACACAAAGTCTAGAGTGGACTCGAAGTATTCCTTCTTCATCAATTCTCGCTTAGGAATAGCTCCTTCTTGTACTTTCTTCTTCATACGCATCATTTCAAGGGTCGGTGGCTTGAAGCAACCTTAACTTTTCTATTAAAGTTGGCTCTATCGTATACTTGACATCACTCTTTTCGTTCCGCATGATCTTCTTCTACTCGAATGCGTTAGCTACCACGTTAAACTTTACGGGATGGTATTGAATAGTGTGAGTCGTAGTCTTTCAATAGCTCGAGCCAACGTCATTGCTTGCATGTTGAGTTCTTTTTGGTGAAGAAATATTTAAGGCTTTTTTATGGTGCGAATATATCTCCACTTTCTCCCCATATAGATAGTGCCTCCATATTTTTAGCGCGAAAGCATTGCTTGCCGCAACTCTAGATCATGAGTAGGATAATTCCTCTCATACTCTTTAAGTTAATCGCGAGGCATAAAGGCTATGACTTTCCCGTTGCATGAGAACACATCCTAACCCTTTGCTGAAGCATCGTTTGTAGATAACAAATCCATCCGAACCCGGATGGTATTGTTAGAGCAGTCTTAGAAATAAGTCTCCTCTTAAGCTCTTGAAACTTTTCTCGCATTCTTCGCTCCAAACTAAATTTTGTATCCTTAGGGAGGTTAGGCGAGTTAATGGAGTAGCGATTCGAGAAAACCCTTCCACGAATCTCGATAATAACCAAATAAGCCCAAAAAGCTACGTGCTTGATCAGCCTTGATTGCTCCCAACTTTGTATTGCTTCAATCTTGGCCGGATCAACGGATACTCCATGTTTCGACACCGCGTGCCCAAGGAATGCTACTTCTTCAGCCCGAACTACGCATTTCTTCAATTTGGCATATAGTTGGTTTTCCGCGGAAGCCTTTGAATTACCGACTTCAAATGGTGCTCATGATCTTCACGGCTTTTGGAATATATAAGGATGTCATCAATAAAGACAACAACGAATTGATCCAAATATTCCTTGAATACCGGTTCATCATATCCATAAAGCCGTAGGAGCATTAGTTAGTCAGAAAGACATGACTAAGAATTCATAATGCCCGTCTAGGAGTTACGGCGCGGTCTTTGGAATATCCTCGATTCTAATCTTGGTGATGATATCGAGCGAAGATTGATTTTGAAAAAGAATTGTGCCTTACTGGTGGTCAAACAAGTCATCAATCACGGGTGAGGATACCTATTCTTGATGGTGACATGGTTGATTCCGATAGTCGATCTGAAAAGTCGCGTACTCCGTCTTTCTTCTTTACAAATAAAGCAGGAGCACCCCGAGGAGATGTACTGGGGCCAGAATGAAGCCGATGTCCAACAATTCACGTAGTTGGACCTTTAACTCTGAAGTTCAATAGGAGCCATTCGATATGGGGTTTAGAAATGGGCTTTGTGCGGGTTGAAGATCAATAAAGAATTGACTTCACGTTACGGGGGTAGGCAAGGGAAGTTCTTGAAATCGTCGGGAAAGTCGATAACAACCGGGAATATTATTCAAATTTGGCGTGTCTTTATTCAAATCCATAACATGGGCTAAGAAAGCTTGACATCCGTTTTTAATAAGCGAATAGCTTTATGATTAGATATGGCGGTGATCGATTTTAATGGTTTAGTTGCTTGAATTAAATACAACGGGTTGGTTAGGAATATGAAAACTAACAACCTTATGAAAACAATCAATTTTGGCATGATGAGTAGTTAACCAATCAATCCTAAAATCACATCAAAAGCAAGTATCTTTAAAGAGATAAGGTCAACGGGTGAGTAATGGTGCTGACTTGAATCGAAGCAAGATTTATAAGCGATGGATGTGATGAAAGTTTCTCTAGCGGAGTTTCCACGAGATAGGTCAAAGTCTAATTTCTCGGGTCAAGTTTAAGCGTTGAGCACATGCGGAGAGATAAATGAATGGGTATGCCGGTATCGAGTAAGGTATAAACTTGTAAAAATTTATAAATAGCTTACGTGATCACCTCGTTTGGGTTCTCGCATTATGACCGATCCACGACAAAGCGCTCTTCCGAGGAATCGTTGACTTTGACTTTTACAGGATAGTCTTTTAGAGTCACCGAATCCCCATTGAACTAGACTAGTTTTATTCTTGTCTGATCTCGGCGATATGTCCTTCCTTTCCACAATTATAGCGTACCTTGAAGCTGTTGTGGGCGGTTTGGTGATATGTCCCTCTTTTCGCATTGTAGTATGATAATATTGGTGGTCGTTCTCCTCCCAAACCGGTTGTTTAGTCGGCATTGTCATCTTCATATAGTCGTTGTTAAATCTCCTCTTTTTAAAATCTCCTCCTAACTTCTTCTATTTTCATGGCGATTACCACAGAGTGGTTACCATTTACAATAAAATTCTGTTTCTTTCTCATGAGTTATCATTATTACATTGGCCCTTGTATCTACGTCGATCTGGTTGTGGTCCCTCGGTTGGCCAGTACTCGTTATCTCGCTCACAATAATTGAGCCACATTTTGACTGTACGAATAAAGAAAATTTATGAGAAATGAGATCTTGGCGTATCTGGGAGGTTTCAAACCTCTAAGAAACATCGCGTCATCGTTCCTCATTCTCCACCAAATGAGGTGCAAACACGGATAACTCTATGAAACTTTGCCTCGTCTTTGAGACCACTTCGTCGTGTCTGAGACTCCACCGATGAGTCTACTCATCGCCGGAACATAAAGGTGGCGAATGGAACCTCTGTTCCTCGCGCATCCCAAGAGCATCAGAATATCTTGGTAATTTGTTTGACTCGTGTTTCGCTTACATGATCGGATCGGCTTTCCTTAAATTCACGGTGGTCTCGACTCTTTGAAGCCTTGCTTGTGACAACTAGTAGTAGTGCTTATCATTTCCTCCTGTATTTTGAACACGAGTTTCCAAATGTCGATTTTTATGATGCGCAAAACTTAAAACATCCCTCGTTCATCATCATCGCTCCGATGGTGTTGTTCACAGGAGAACATTACCCGACTGTTGAGCGTTCTCCTCGTTGGTGAGTCTGAGGCATCTCCACGGTCTCATTTCCATTGTTAATATTCTCGATTCGACATTCTCAAATCTTGTATTAAGTAAAACAAAAGGGGTTAATTAAAGAAATCAATATATCACATAATATCCTATATCTTGACCAACTAACAAATAAGCTTAGGTAGGACACCTTAGCGAAGGATTTACTTTCGTCTCTCCCCTCTAGTTTCTATTCCTCGATCTCAGCGGAGATCGTATCCTAACTCATTACCAAGTGCATGTCCCCCAAAATAGGTATACATCACCTATACGGGTTGTCGATAGGTGAATGCAAAACTACACAACTATTATACTGTGATAAAGCTGTGAGTTTGAATACAAATATTATCTTAGAACAAATATCTGCTCAAATAAATCCTCATCAACATTTATTGATACATTATTTTACTCAAATATTATGGTGATCATCACTTTACTATTTTACAAAAATGGTAGGGACTACTAAAACCTTCATTCCATACCCAAGCTTGTACTAAGCATATTCTAGCCTCCACGAGAAAATGGAACAAAAAGGAAAGGGTGAAATTCGACTAGCTTCGATAAAGAATATTATGACTAAGATAATATACTGACAAATTATCGTTAGTCTTCAACGAGGAAAATATAATAGAATCTGATAGACAACAAATTTTAAATCAATATTACGGCGTTGAATAATAATTAAATTAGAAAGAGTTAAGTAGAGAATGCAAACTACTATCTTATGTATGAATTTAAAGTTCATCGTCTATCTTTTATCCTGTAACATCAATCGATATACATCTGGAATCAAATATTCATCTTTGCACTCTTTCAGGCCCGAAGATATTCATCGATTAATTAAGTATTCGTTTTAAACACACATTCATCTTTGCACTACGGGCGAAGATATTCTTAATCATTCATCTTTGCACTACGAGGCCCGAAGATATTCTTAAGAAATCATTCATCTTTTCTACTGGGCCGAAGATATTCCATAATATCATCATTTAAGGTGAGGATGATGAAAAATATTTTTTTTAAAAAAGCGAATCGGTTGAAACAAAATGACAAGGATTAAGGATTGAGGTTTCGTACTGTATCGTGAATAGTCTTAGTATCGTGAATAGTAACTCAGACACCAAAAGATAGAAATTTCACAAAAAACATCTTCAACCGTGAATAGTACTTTCGTGAATAGTAACTTTCGTGAATAGTAACTTTCAGTGAATAATAACTCATGAATAGTAACCCATGAATAGTAACCCCGACATGAAAAAGTTCAAATTTGATAAAAACTTGAGGATCAACATTTCGATTATAATGATATTGAAGAAATAATATCATTACTGAAAAATAATATCCACTTACCTCGAAAGATCGATTACTTAAATTTAGAATCTAGAATATAGTCTTTGAAGGGAACTTGCAAATCTAGCGATACTCAAAGTATACTCGAAATACTCACAGAATACATTCCGATAATATAGAGAGAAAACTTGAGTTTAATTGTGATTTTCAATTCTAACCTAAGCACCCTATTTATAGGAAATTGCTTAGAACACAGCGAAAAATTTAATAAATTAATATATATATATATATATATATATATATATATATATCAAATTCATCATGAACCTTAGAATTCAGATCTAGCATTTCCACATGCCACCTTCTAGAAAAGTAAGAAAAAACGTTTTCTATAAAATAAATAATTAAAACTTTCAAAAATCAATTATTTGAACTTGAACTTCAATAATTCATAATAAATAGCCCTTTCATCAGAAAATTCGAATCTCACTTGAGTTTTTATAGGAAATTCAATTCTCTACAACTTTGCAGAAGAAAGTTTTCCAAATTCCAAATAGAAATTGACCGAAATCCACAAGCAGTGGATTTTTCTGTCCTTAGCATATTTTAACATGTTTTAAAACATTTATTGCAACAAAAATACTCTTCCTCTCGTATACTCATATATTTCCACATTAGATGTAAAAAATATCACCGTTAATATATTATTAAAATAATATATTTAAATGAATTATTTTATCGGGAAAAAGATAAAATTTCAATTTTCAACAATTGTCACTATAAAAAATTTTTCTCCATCTATATCCACATAAAATCAATATTTTTCTCATCATATGAATCAATAATTAATTATTACATAAATAATATTCTGAGAATCATGATATTGGCCGATGACGAGGCGGGTTCAGGGGAAGGAGGGGCTTTCGATAAAATTTCTTCTTCTACATGGCTAATACTGATTAGGTGACCAAACCTCTCCTTAGGCGAGAACTTTCTAGACATTGCCAATAATGTTATCTAATAATATTATTAGGATAATATGAATTATTAGCCGATAAAAATCTATGTGTAATGACAATTATTGAAACAACGCAATATAAAATATCCATTATGCTTTCGATAAAATCTTGAGCAGTAATTCTTCATGTAACCATTATTGAGTAGTGCCTTCTTACATAAGAATCAATAATTGGTGCGATCTGTGCTGCTTGCTTTCGACCACATTATTAGTGTGTTTTTAACCATAAAGAATTCAATGATTAATTAACAGCGACCTTCTGTAGTTAATTTATAATTAAGAACAATTGTTGTTTCTATTTATAATAATAATATTTTGTATAGAACATTAATCAAATATTACTTAATATTCCTTTTTAAAAAATTTTGTATACTATGACTTACTGGCAAATCTATTAAGTCGATAAGTTGTTAAAAATTAATTTTGCATATTGAACAAATTAGTATAAGAAAAAGGAGATGATCATTCAAAGAATAATTTTGAATGTGTGTATTTGTTAAGAAATACAAGTATGAATTATTTGAAAGGTTCAAAGAATTCAGAAGTGAAACAAATTGACAATGTATTAAGATTCTTTGATTAGATCAAGGAATAAATACTTGTTAAATAAGTTTCTAGATCATCTTAAATGGTTTTTTCATAATGGACGCCTCCTGATACGCAATAATTGATTGATGTATTTGAATGGAAAAATCGTACCTTGTTAGACATGGTGCGGTCCATAATGATTTTACCGACATTCCAGTATCCTTCTAGGATCATGTCCTAGAAATGGCTGCATATCTATGAAAAGGTAACCTCAAAATCCGGCCCCAAGACTCCATAAAAGTTATGGACAGGGAGGATTCCTAATCTTAAGTATGTTAAGATAAGGGGTTGTCCAACTGATGTGAAAAGGTTTCAAAGGATAAGCTTGGGACAAGATTTGACAAGTGTACAGATTTGTGTGACATCCTAAAGTAAGTTTAGGGTATATGTTCTATAATCCTACTTAGCAAAAGGTGTTTGTTGCGAAACACGCTGCCTTCTAAGATAAATGTGTTTATCATTGAAGGGGCTAGTGGGAGGATAATAGATCTTGAAAAGTTCAAGAACCACAAAACACTATAAGTCAAATAAGAGGAACCTATAGATAGACCTGTTGTACCACAATCGAATCGTAAATCTGGAATAGTACCAAAGATACCTAGGAGGTATGGATTCATCATAGATGATGATGATGATGATGATGAGGTACACATCATAGAAGATGATGATCTAGTTACATACGATGAGGTAAGTGTTGTAGACACTCAGAGAAATGGATTGAAGCAAGTTTCTCAAATATGGAACATTCATTTTGATGAGGCAATCAAAAGAGTTTGATTTTATCAAAAATAAGAATGAACCTAGTGTGTACAAAAGGGTCAGTGGGAGCATCGTGACATTCCTAGTACTATATGTTGATATACTACGGATAAGGAATGACATACCAATGCTACAATCGAGAAAGATAAAGTTGTCTAAACATTCCTCCATGAATGATTTGGAAGAGTATCTTAATTGGGGATATAAATCTATATAGATAGATTTAAGAGGATGCTCGACTTAACCCAAGGAACGTATATTCATTTGATGCTAAAGTCGTTTAGCATGGCAAACTCAAGAGATGTATCATGTCGATGAGCTAAGGAGTGAATCTCTCTAATAGTCCCCACAGACTCCACGAAAAGAGAGGTCGCATGAGTGACAATCATGTATGCAATGAAATGTACGAGACACGATGTTGATCGGTCATATTATGGAGAAGTTCACTATGAGTCGTGAAAAATATCTTAAAGTGCTTAACCCAGCACTAAGGATGTGATCATATTCATGGTGGGTCTAAATTAAAACTGGAGGGCTTAACAGGACTCAAGTTTTTCGAACGGACCAAGACAGCGAAAAAATCCACTTTAAGGTAAACGTTATCTTGAGCAGTGGTGCGATGAATTGGAAAGGTTCCAAACAATGAAAGAGTTGTTGGTTTAGTGATAAAGACAAAGTATATAGCTATAAATGAAGGCGCAAGTTGATTGTTTGGATTAAAAGTTCATTCTGAGAACTAGGAATAGTTCCTAAGTCTCATCTTGGATCTAAACATGTGTTGTGGCACTTTCATTTGATTATTAGAATCATTGAAAGATGGGAAATCATTATAGAGATAGTGGACTCTTAAGAACAACATTACATATCCATTAACTAAAAGCTTATCCAACAAACAGGATAATCGTCACTTAGAGAAGAAGAGTATAAGATACAATGGCGATCGGCTTTTAGTGCAAGTGGGAGATTGAAAGTAATATGCACACAAGCCAATCATATTTGATGATAAAGCATATACTTTGTAACAATCTTATTCATTTATTAATAAAAAGTATTAATTTATTAAAGGCTTTTAATTATCTACATGATCTTTGTTTTATAATATGTGATAAACCCATAGTTTTAAGCAATGCTTTTAGAATAATGATGATGATCATTCTAATGAGATCTAAATTCTTAGAAAGCTTAAAACTAAAATAGTTCCCAATCGATGGATTACTAAATTGGGGATTAGTGAATCCGGATAGATTGGTACATCGTTGCTTGCTCATTGGATGAGGATGATTGATCTCATGATCATTTGTGTGGAACACTAAAAGCAAGTATGTAGGTGCTTATTAGAGAATAAGTTCAATTTGAGCATTGGCTCGCTAAGGAATACCTAATGGAGTTTTATTTGCTGTCGTCATAGGAATTCTGTAGTGATAGTAGTACAAGTAATCCTTGGACTTGAGATCATCATAGTATCTTGTGTATGATGAGTTATACTTTGACTTATTCCTTAAGACCCTTAGGGTATATCAAAGGGTATGCTTGGGTATAATAAGTTGTACATGGAGATAATGTATGATCAATAAAGAATCTACCACTTCTAATAGAAGAAGAGAAATGTCCTATGTGATTCGATAAATGACAACCCAGTAGTCCTTGGCCAAGGCAGAATGAAATTAGAAAGGAGTTTCTAATTTGCATTATTTGGAGTTGTGCATTTAAGGATCGAAATACATATAATTAAATAAAATAAGACTTGACATAATTCCATGTCTTATATTTAATTGGGACATTGTATGGTGGAAGGATTGAATTGTCACGGTAACTATTTACTCAAAGGTTCTTTTATGATTAATGTTGAAATCTATATTATCTGGAAAGTCGTTGATCGCTAGGGAGGCTTATCCTATTGTAGAATAAATATTATTTATTTAAATAAATTAATTGTTTAATTTATTTATTTAAATAAGGTTAGAATTGTTCTAATTGATTTATTCACAACCTATTTAATATGGAGAACCTAAAGGGTCACACCATAAAAGGAAGAATAATTATTTAAGAAGTTAATGGCATAATCGTAATAATATGTTAAGTATATTTAATTTAATCTATGGTGATAGAATAAATTAAATAGCTTAATATTATTATTTAATATTTTAGAAATATTAAATATAAATTAATAAGAGGAGTCTTATTAATATTATTACAATTATTATTATTTTAATTTCTAAAAGAGTTTAGGAATTAATTTAATATAAGTACTCTCATTTATTCCTAATTGGATTAGGAAGAAAAATTAGTTAAAGGAGTTTAATTAATTATCCCTAATAAGATTAGGGAGCTTAATTAATTAAAAGAATTTAATTAATTAAATAAAACTCAATTCCTTAATTGTTAAGATGGGTTGCCCACATCTATAAATAAGAGTAGTCTTATTATGGGTGGTGGGGGTTGTTGACTTTTACAACATACGACATAATTCCAATTTGTTGGAGAGTAAGCCTTTTTCTATACAGATAGAAAAACTAGGGTTTGAGCCAATACACCTTTTTCTTGAATCTTTATTTTTCCTTGGTGGATCACCTCTAGAGGCCAAACATATGGGTGGCTAACGTTGATCGAAAGGAAGGAACAAAACCCGGTAGATTCAAGTTGAGCGAAAAAGGATTTGGAGGTGAACTTGTACACGAGGAAGCTCGATCTTCAAGGGTATGATTTTATTCTTTATCTTTTCGTTTAATTAATAATTATGCATAAAGGGTGATCCGGGTATATGGTTTGTAAATTTTAAACTCGATTTTACACGCTTAGCATTATTTTTGCAATTTGATTGCGTTACATGAATATTACAAACCTAATAAAGATCTTGGCGACCATCCGTGGTAGTGGGTCGATCTCGGAGAGGAAAGCCACACTCCTCTCTCCACATTTCCATTCGAAACAAGTCCCAAGACACCAAAGATGGTAGGGATATACATAGATCGATGATCCATTCGAACTATCCGAGAGGCAACTTTCAATGTCCATCCACCAAGGAAGAATTCGGAATTCATCAAGATCACAAGCCACAAACAATGAGGCAAAATATCAAGCAAATAGCAAGGCATATCTAAAAGGGAAGTGATCCAAAAATATATTTCCCTATCATATATAATGTTGTTTGATATATATACAATGTGAACTGTATATGATAAAATGGATAAGCTAGTCTGTGCAAGTAAATACAAGCTCATCTACGAATCAAGGTACATGCGAGCTAGCAAAACCAACATGGCATCCCTCTCAGATGAAGGAGGTAAAGCTGTAGTCTCCTAGATAAGAATATCCACACGACCCAACAGATTAGTAGCCATCTGCATGATGACCATATGCTCATCGATATAAGCGCACATCTCTGCAATCATACCCGTGGTAAGGGACCTCGCTGCAGTACTATCTGTGACAGCCACATCCCGGGTAGATATAGCACTATCCCGCTCAACTATCACTGCGTCTCTGTCTAACCTGGCCTCATCCCACTCAACAACAGCGGCATCTCTACGAGCTAATGCCTCGTCTCTCTCTAATAAGTGGCGTCCCTCACATCAAGAGCGATCGACATCATAGATCGAATCGGGTCTCTCTCAAAGGTCATCGGATGAAGACTACGCTCTAAATCTTGTCTTAGAGTCTTTGGATCACAAAAGTCTTTGGTACTAAGAGAATCCGAAAGAAATGCTGGCAACCCAACAACGGTATCCTCCTCGATGTACGTATCAATGTCCTCTATAGGCTCTACATCGTCTAACTCAATCTCCGGTACTACAAATACTGCTGCAGCCGATAAAACCTCTGTCTCCATCCATACGGAGTACTCTGCGGAATAACCGGGACGACTGGCAGGAAAAACAACTAGCTCACGCTGATCCCAGCAAGCGTATACACGAGATCGGTCCTCGGCTGAGAGGTATTGAGAAGTTGAGCGCTGACCTGCCGCCCCCTCGAAAGGATGAAAATCCTGGAACTGGTCAAACTGCGACATCACGGCCAATGGATGATAAGTCGTCACGCCCCTCAAGCCAGCCAAAGGGAGAAAATCCATGCCCGGAGCATGAGTAATAAAGCTGTATGGTGAGCAAAGCCCCGAGCACAACAATATGCTAAATGGTTCTCAGATATCTGCCAAAAATGCGGACCAGGACTAAGCATCTACACACTCCGATGGCTGAAAGGAATACGACATAGCCACCTCATGGGAGAAACAATACACGTGACGTCTAAAGCTACCAACTGGTCGCAAGTGTGACATAAACCACACATACAACATGACCGAACTCCCAGTAAACACACCTGATGGGTAAGTACGGCAGTAGGATGCTGATCGCAAGGTCTCTGCCACGATCATAGGTACAATGGTACGACCCTCCCTAAAAGCTCTCACCACCATGATAACGCCTATATCTATCTCATCCATGTACCGCGACATGTACACGTATGACAGTACACATAGTATCAGTACATCAACTCTGGCCAAACGCTAATGATCCTCCGACACGGTGAAATCCCTTGAATGTCGTGAGTAGCTATCCTCCGCACCAAATCTGTCATACAGAAAACGCTGAGAGATCACATGGCCAGATGTCAGCTCATCCTGAACCACTCTACGCCTCAATCATGTGAGAGTCATGAATCTCCTACTCATGTCTCCCAAAACCATGTGCACGCAAGGTCTATCTAAGGGCAGCATCGTCAAACGTGCATACTCCTCCAGAGTAGGAGTCAACTCATGGGTACCAAAATGGAATACCTGCCTATCAGCTAGCCAATGCTCTAGCATCCCATCTACACATCCTGCGAGGAACACGAAATGCCAAAAGGGTCATGGTATGTTTGCAATAACAGATCTCAGATCACCTATCTCGGTGGTGACATGCTATCGTACCACGAAGCATACCCAATGCCACCACCGACGGTGGGGTATGATCTATACGGCTAACTGTCGAAGAAGACATCTGTGCGAGCCGTGTCATAAGACCATCCAGGGGTCAAGACCGAGTATCTCTGGACATACATACATATGCATAACATGATACATGCATAACAGATAATGGATGGAAATATGATATAGGGAATGAGAAAACGGTGCATACATTCCTAAATATATCATCATCTAATACATCAGCTCTATACAGCTATAAATACATGAAAATGGGGCACAAAAGCCCTACTACTAACAGAGGCATATCTAAAGATATAGCGAGAATGGGTAACAACCACCCAATATCTAACAGAGACCTATCAAAAGATATAGCGAGAATACACATCAGAAAAAGACAATGGTCTCGATGTCCACATCCTCAATCCTGTCCACCTGATGTAACTCCCCTTGAGTCACTGGATCTCTATCAACAGGGATGTCAGGCCTATAAAGGGGAGGATCTGCGCCGACAAAACCAAATGGGTCGTCTCGGGGCGGCTTTTTGGTGGAAGGAACAAATGTCTCCACCTCTGCTGGATCTCTACCCAAAAGTCGAATAAATATATGTGCCCGATCCAACTGCCGGGTCAAGCTATCAATCTGGGTCATATGGGTCGGAGCTCGAACACAAGCTACCCAATCCGTCATCATCAATGATCCAGGAACCATGTCCCCCATAAACTGTGTGGCACGGACTAGGCCCCCAATAGTGCGAGGGAGCCACCAAATACTGAATATCTCCCCGAGTACATGGACCCTCGGATAAATCAAAACCGTCAACTCCCAACAATGGAATATCAATGGCGGGTGACTGTGATATAGGCCAATGACGCCTAACAGGAGGCAAGATCGGTATACGAATCTCCCATGTGGTGCTCCCTAATAGCACGCTCTCTAAATAGAGCTCCCACCTCCATCGGTGAAAAGAGGAAATCTCCGGTGGAAATCAAATACTCTACTCGGTGGGGTGTCCATCCTCAAAACCGATGATCAAATGATCCCCTGAATATGGAAGTCATGTGATGGCGTCGGCCGTCAGCAACTCCAGTTGCATACGGAAATGAGAGAAGCCCTCAGATATAGGGACCTCTGGCAAAATAGAATGGTGCCATCGTCGTCCTCGTGGATAGGTATCTAAGCTTCAACACACTCACAGGGCGCAAATATGGAAGCCTCTCATAGGCCCCAAACCGCCAACACAATGGCAAAACATCTGCTATCGATAAACACTCTTAACTTTGTGAAAGAAAAACAAAAAGAAATACTCACCGGCGAGAAAACGGGTAAAATCCTAGCCAAGCCTCGGTCGAACCACAGCGAGCACGAGACGCATGCCCACGAGGAAATAGGCAAAGGTGTAAGAGCTTCAATCGTACTCTCATATACTCGGTCCACATCGCATGTGGCGGACCGACGAGCGAAAGATACCGTGGAAGAGTTATACGCTATGGCGACCTCGAATGATCATCGTGAACAATCGCCACGAAACGCGATCCACGATCCTCGACATCATCGAGCATGGGCTCACTCAATAGCCCGCATAACATCTACGCTCAAAGGACACGAACAGACGATCCTACCTTTGGCGCACTACGAAACTCCTAACAAGGACCGGGACGGCGGTAGGGGTGATATTCGCCATGCAAGGAACTCTCCCTCCAAACTCCATACCGATAAATCGCCAATCCATAGGAGTCATCATCACCTCATGATCCAACGGTGGAGTGGTGAGTCTGATGAAACCATCGCTCGAGACAATGCCCGAGAGTAACCCCGTGGACAATGACGGGAAGGATGGAGAAAATGCCCCAAATCCCCACTCATGCACTCTTCGCTCTATAATCGGGATGAAGCCCTCAGTACATGGAGTGGATGCTAAACCGATTCCCAAGAGACCGTGTAAAACACGGAACTGCATAAAGCACAAATTAACATCGAAACCCTTTAATCCTCATCAATAGGAAAGAAGGAAGATAAAGTCTAACGTCATACCTCGTTAGCATGCAAGTACATCGATGGGTGTCTACCCAAATCACCTAGCAACTCTGGGTTCACCACCTGGATGCTCAGAAGCTCCCTGCGAGGGATATGTACAGCAGGAGCGGGATCCTCAATATCCACCTCCTTGTCCTCAACGTTTGGAACATCTACCTGGACGGGACGAATCACAGCCTCCACCAACCGAGCGAAATTTGTTTGACGAGAATCAGGGGACGAGGCACTTGAAAGCCCTCCGTCAAATGCGCCGAAGCGGTCCTATAAGAACTGCTCGACTGATCCGGATCCATAATATCTGGATAACAAGTCTCCAAATCACCTCAGAAAGGGTGTGGTATTGCCTTACCTAAAGCTTTCTAAAATGCATTATATGACTATATGCATACATGCATTTACTTTAACATATAATAGAGTTAGAATGCATGACTACCCAATGCCTACATTTGGAAAAATTTCGTCATAGTCCCCTTTGAAAATAGGACTATCCACATGCGCACATGCATGTCTAGGTGGCCATTCAGTAGCACACCTACCCCAAAGTCATATACAGAATATATGCATTAAAAATCAAGAACATCATGCATAAGGCCAACCTCAATGCTAGGAGTATTTTGCCTTTCTACCTTTTACTCATTGGACCTCAAATAGGACAAAAATAGCGAGAAAAAAGGTGCCAATTGACTTGTCTCGAAGTCAAAATTTTTTACATCATTATGTTCAGCATGGTTTAATACTAACATTTACTATGTTGAATATTTTTTATCAAGTCAAATGTGCATACATAATCACTACTATGTGTTTAGATGCATTTCGTGCAATATCTCACAATCTAACGAACAGAAACTGGAAAAAATACATGCATACGTTACCAGGATAGTGTAGAACACTTGTACGGTGATAGAATTTGTAGAAAGCAGCCCGAACTCAGCAAATCTGGAAGTGGCTCACGGTTTTTCTAGAGAGAAACAAGTTGAAAGTGACTTGTGAAGGCAGGCTGCTGGGATTTATCATCCACGCCTAGTTGCAGGCTCACCTGTGGCTACAGCAGGTGCACCTGTAGCTCCTCTATATGGGCCCCACCCCTCCGGCTCGGTCCAGATCGAGTTAAAACAGAGGTCTTACATGCTAGAAAGGTCAAATCAGGAAGAAAATGCCACGCGATTGAGCAAAACAGCATGCAATCCTGGTCTTCTCAGATGAGACTTTGAATTTATACATCACTCATTGGTAGTCGCCTGAACACAAGGTATACTCTGCCGATGACCTCAGTTGTCACAAATCACATACGGCAATACCTTATATAGGTCCGATGTCGCCGACTCCAGGTCGTTACCCTACGTGAGTCCCCGACGAGGGTTACAACGTGAGTACCCGACGAGGGTTACAACGTATATCTCCGGCGGGAGTAGCAATGCATGCTCAGCCGTTGACACACATATCAACAAAGGTCAAGCAACCTTGACATCATTTCAGCCGATAACGTTTAAACCAGTCAGAGCTATAGAGTTGTCCGAGGTTCTCATACCGGTACTTCATATTCCCAAATGGATCCCCATGAAGTCACAATGCAATCCTCCATTGATCTACACGTCAGCGAATGTCATGCAACCTTGACGATCTCCTCACAGAGTTTCAGCCGTTGATTCACACATCAGCGAAGGTCAAGCAACCTTGACAGTATATCCCACGGATGTTTTAGCCGTTGATTCACACGTCAACGAAGGTCGAGCATCCACGACGGCATTTGTTGTTGGCGATAAATCAACGAATCGTCATGACATATTACGGTGATACTAACCAGAGAGGTCAACATTATCCAAGAGGATAGATGATGGAATATGTTAAACACATCCTCAAAGCGGATCAAGCTTTATCCCAACGGATCTCTTACACATAAGAGATACCCCTTGATGTCAAGTCGTTCTCAAGAACACGAGGAATTTGTGTGATAACTCCAACACCAATATCCTAACATTAAACTTGCACATCGGATCTGGTCGGTATTGCCAATCCCGATTGAAGCAACGAGGAACCAATAATCATCCCCAGTATGTTGGGCCACAACCCAGTACACATGCATCATACATTTACATCATGTTACTATCCATAGTACCATGTTTATCTTGTTGCGTTTCAAGTGTCTAGGATTCTTTATCCTACCCATGCATCGCCATGCATGAGTATGATAAAGAGGGGCATCTGTGAGACACTCAAAATTTTCTCTCATACTCTTTATTAACATTGCGGGAGGACAGATTCATCTCTTTAAGAGAACCACGAAAGACAATCCAAATCCATATTGGACACTCACTGGAAGTTCAAAGTAACCCCGATCACAATCTGGGAGAAACGGTTTCAACCTCGGATCTAACCCCGAGACACCGCGAGATACAATACCTAACACACACCGGAGAAGACCGATTAATCTCGAGATAACCCCGAGGTATCCAGTCTCAGTCCCAACCATGGGAATAGCCACCAACCTTGGTGATAACCCCAAGGAATGCAGTTTCGGAGATAACCCCAAAATGCTTGTTTTAAAGAACATCAGTTTCAATCTTGGCACTCACAACGAGATACACTGTTCCAACCCGACAATAACATCGGGAAGACAGGCACACCTCAAAGATGACAATGAGGACCTTCAACAAATGCAGTAGTTCAATCTCAACAAAGTATGAGCAACGTCTGCTTATCGGTCCAATCAACAGTAACACCGGTGAGGGGAAACATCACCATCTCATCCAACACGATGCCACGTCTCGTCTCTACGCAACAATGTCCCACAAGGCTAACCAATCCCGAGTGACTATTGTGCGGGGTAACGGATGAAAGTTGAAGCTTGAAGACCGGAGGGCATCGTCCCATCTTCAAAGACTTCGTACAAACTCTAATCCCATGCCATCGTACAACTCTCGAACAACGACGGTCCGAAATAGGTCCCGAAATACCTCAAAGCGGATGCGGTTGCACTTCTCAAAATCTGAGTGGACATTACAATGCACGAGTGCACGTGCTTGAGATTAACCCAACCCGGCAAGCCGAGCAATCCGGCCGACCCAACCCGCCTCTGGTGGTACACTGCAGGTGAGCCAGCAGTACACCTGCGGCACCTTTTGCCTATAAATAAGAGGCTTGGGGGGCTGATTTCTAAGAGAAAAAAGATGGGGAAACCCTGCACAATTTGCTTTGCACTCGCCATACAGTGTATTTTCCCACTTTCAAACACCTGTGAGCTCATATATAGCCTCTTTTGTACCCACAAAAGCCCCGTGTTTACCCACTCTAAAGATATAGAAACCCTTTTTATCAGTCAGCTGTAAGCCTTCTCACACACTTTAGAGTCTTTCTCTTCATCTTTGCACACACCCTTCTACACGTTGAGAGTCGTGTTGCTTGCTTTTGCGGACTTGATCCGTGGTTTCATTCGATCTGTATATATATATATATATATATATATATATATATATATTGACTAACATTATCGAGTTATGCCTCGATTGAGCCTGAACTTGATGCAGGCGTTCTTTCGCTTTATATATATATATATATATATATATATATATATATATATATATATATATATATATATAACTATCTGGACTTTGTTCGATGAGCCTGAACTTTAGTGCAGTGCGTTTATTAAACTTTTATATATATATATATATATATATATATATATATATATATATATATATATATATATATATACTTTATATCGATGAGCTTTGTTCGATGAGCTTAGATTTGATGCAATGCGATTTAAGCTTTTTATATATATATATATATATATATATATATATATATATATATATATATATATATATATATATATATATATATATATGATATGAACTGGGTTGATTTTAGCACATTTTACATCCTAAGTGCGTTTATTACTTTTACTTTTATATATATATATATATATATATATATATATATTTTGTCCTACTTGGAGTTCCCTTCGTGGCAGTTGATCGCTTTTACAGCTTTCTTTACATTTCGTTCTGCCTGGAGTTTACTTCGTGGTAGTTGACCGCATTTATAGCTTTATTTACATTCTGTCCCGCCTGGAGTTTCCTTCGTGGCGGTTGACCATATCTACAGCTTTATTTACATTTTTGATCCCCCATAGAGGTGCTTCGTGGTTGGTGATCCTGTCTGTATATATATATTTACCACTTTTATATATATACCTGCTTATTGCTTTTATACAAATTGCAATATTTTGTGCGCCTAGGAATCATGTGATCATAGATTCATCTCATTGGATCTAGATTCGGTTCCCGTGATGGACATTTTTCAGCTGTAAGCAGCTTGTAAATTATTCTGCGATATCTGTATTTCCTCAGATGGTTTCCATACCCACGAGGAAGTCGGCATTATTTTTGGATGTATTATTTTTCATACGGATGCCTCGCATCCGTCAAATAAAATCAATTCAGCCGCTCACTTAATAAAAATGGAAGTGTAAAAGGTCTCAATTCCTATTGAGCATCAGGGTTTGAAAAACCTCTTTTATAAAACATCATTGTCATATCTTGCTAAAAACTAAATTTTTACATAAATTCAAACCACAATAATATATAGGCTCGAACGAGGCCTCGCACAACTTTCATATATAACTTGATCATTGACCACACACACACACACACACTCGGATAATAGTTTCTTGAAAAGAGGCGGTCACCGTGGTAACACGGATGTCGAAGTGCCTAACACCTTCCCCACGCATAACCAAGTCCCCGGACCCTAAAGGAATCTCGGTTTCGAATGGGCAGTATATCGATGTCGCATCATCAACGGGTCAATGTGCAAACCTTTACTCGGTTGTGTTGGTACAACCATTTAAAAAACCAACTGGCGACTCTTAACAGTCCCCATCGTCGACATTATACATGTCGGACCTTTTTCACTTGTTTTTTCAAATAAATCTCACCTAAAATGAGAACACCAAAGAACAAGTAACGGAAAGGGACACCCAAAAATCCCGACGTCGACACTATTGAATCACATTCTTGTACTATTAGGAGAGTTGGTGCAAGATTGATAATACTTGCATGACTAAGTTAAAAATGGAGGTATAGATGGAAGTACTATACTGTAATTCATATTTTTCAGATGATTATACTATTGATTCACATGATTGAACTATTGATTCACATTATTTACTATTAGGGGAGGTGGTGCAAGTTTGATAATACTTGTAGGACTAAATTAAAAATGAAAGAAAAGTTGGAGGTATTTTATTGTAATATTTCGAGCCCCAAAACGTGCAATTATCGAAACTATATTTTCCTATAAATAGAAGCTTATTCTTCCTTCATTTCTCACCAATTCACAAAAGCTTTAGAGCAATTATTATAGAGAGAAATTATAGAGAGAAAGAAGAAAAGTCTGCTACCTCACTATTCCGATTATCCGATTTTTTCTCTGAGTAAGGGTATTATTTCTTTTGTATTCATGAAGAGAACTTACATTATTCCATTCTTTATTATTACATTGGAATAACTTTGTATCTGCGGACTACCCTATACTTGGTGAAATTCTTCTATTTTTCCATTCTTTATCATTCTGTTGGAACATCACATGCATGCTTTTTTACGCATGACACTGGTTCCATTATTTATCATTACATTGGAACATCCATATGCATGTTTTTTACGCATAACACGTTCCATTAATTATTATACAGTTGGAATATCCTGTTTGTGCGTTTACGCATGACCTGGTTCCGTTATTATTATTCTGTTGGAATAACCTTTTGTGTGCGGTCTATCGCATGCCTGGTGATTTCTTTTGTTATTCCATTCTTTATTATACTCAGTTGGTTAAATTTTTGGCTTTTATACTCCATGAAATTAGTGGAATATCCTTGATATTTGCGCTTCATCCAGTATCTTTTCATGGAAATATTCTTACGAGCATTCTTGAGTTTTATCCTGGCGATATCATGTTGACAATTTGAACGTTATTGGTTCCTGGACAAATTAATTCTTGAACTTGTTTTATTGAATTCTTATATCATTGTCATCATCCTCATGTTTATAATATGTTGAAAGTCATCTGTGACCTGTAGTGCATAGATGGACTTGGTATGATTATGACCAAGGATTATTCGGTATAATCATGGTAGTAATGTTACAAATGATGTGGTAAAAGTCCTCCTTGGCGTAGTGCATTGATGGACGATTGTTGGCATGATCATGACCATTGATGAATACACGAATATCCTTGGCCCGTAGTGCATGGAAAATTTGTGGTCGTGATACTAATGAATATCCTTGGTAGTAGTCTTGAGGATGATGTGGTTTATTTATTAAAATTGAGTCTCGGCGATAAAAGTGATGAAAAACCTTTTAAATCATAGAAGATAGTAGACTTTATTCTCTACTTGACTCTTCTAATGGATTGCTTGTTCATTGCGAGTTAAACTTGATGTTTGTTATATTTTATCGGTTTAACAACTTTGTTGAAGGCTAATGATAAATTATTACGCATTATCTTAGTCATAATATTTCTTCTTGGGCTAGTTGAGCTCACCCTTTTGCTTTCATTGTTCTCTTGAGGAAATGAGAGCGTAGTTGGGACTAGTCGGGGAGCGGAGTGATGGTCCGGATGATAGCATTAGTAGTCCTCACTATTCTATGAAATAGTGTGATAATAAATGTAATGAGGACTCCATTGAGTGTGGATATTGTCTAGATGACAATATTTGTATTAAAACTCATAGCTTATGTTTTTTATTTATTTTTACCTGACGGTTGTATTATTAAGTTGTATTTGAATTTTATACCATGTATTTGGCGACTCAAGATGGGTGATGTATATCTATTTTGGGGGCGTCACAGTTGGTATCAAAGCTTAGGGATATGATCCCTGGCTAAGATGTGAGACTAGAACTAGGAGGGGAGAGACGGGGAATTCCTTCGCTAGTATGACCTACCTAAGTTTATTTGGTATTTAATTGGTCGGTCGATTTTAAGGATAATATGTTGCATGTCAATTAACCCTTGTTTTGTGGCGATGTCTGAAAATGACATCCGAGAATGTTGAGAATAGCAATGGAGCACAGAGAGCCCGTTGAGTCTCCACGGATCGATAATCGAGGATAATGTGCATCGAGAAGGCGACAATCCTCATGCAAACAACAACAACAACGACCAAATGATGAGCGATGGAATGTTGGGCTTTATGCAATTCATGCGACATCGGTGCGCGAGAGCGGCTCTGTCCAAAATGTAGGTGGAAACACTGAAAACTCTCGGGACGGTCACCGCTAAATAGTTCAAGGAGCTGGGACCACCGGAGTTTATTGGAGAGCAAAACCACTTAAAGGCGGAGCGTGGATAAAGCGGATCACCAAGATATTTGATGTCTTGGGATGCTCAGAGGAGCAAAAGGTTCCCTTTGCCACCTTTATATTACGAGGAGAGCGATTCTTGGTGGGAATCGGTAAAGCGTACTCAACTACCTGCTTGAAGATGTCTTGGGAGAAGTTCGAAGAACTATTCAACGATAAGTACTTTCCATAAAGTATTCGTCACATAAAAGAGGTAGAGTTCATCAAGTTGGAAGCGAGAACAATATGGCCAGTGTCGCGATGCGAAGCTAAGTTTGTTGAGTTGTCCCGATTTCCATCTCACTTGGTTGATAATGAGGAGAATGATTGGCGGATGTTTCTAAGAGGTTTGAAACAGAGATATCGTCGATATCTAATTTCTCATAAAGCGTGTTTGTATTCGGATGTTATAAATAGGGCTCGATTATTGGAGCGATAATAAGTCAACGTGAACCAAGAAAAGCGGTAAACAAAATGATAATACCGATGGTAGCGATCATCAAAGCGGTGACAACAAATGTGGAGGAATCAACATGCGAAAATGGTAACCACTTGGTGGTAATCATGGCGAAGATAATAATGGACATTTCAAGAAGAGAGATTCAACAATGATGGAAAGGCGTCGGCACCCACACCGTTGTTAAGGAAGGAGAACGACCACCTATCATATGCTTCAAATGCGGAGGGAGGGACACATCGGTCAAAACCTAGCGATGCGATCAAAAGCGTGTTATAATTATGGAAGAGAAGGTCACCTAGCAGGATTTTGTCGTGCACCGAAGACAAGTCCAATTGGGATGGAGGCACCAAAAGGTAGTCCCGAAAAAGTCAAAAGTCGGTAGTTCAAGGAGGCGTTTGTTGTGACCTCCCAAAAAGCAAGGAACTCAAACGAGGTCATCACGAGGTAAGCTTATCATAAACTCTAGCGAAGTCTATACCTTATTTGATCTGGGTTCTACCCATTCTTTTATTTCTCTACTTGCGCTCAACGTTTAAATTTGACTCGGGAGAAGTTAGACTTTGACTTATCGGTTGAAACTCCGTTGGGAGAAACCTTCATTACATCCACTATTTATAAGTCTTGTTTGATTCAAATCGTACGTTACCTATCGATCTTATTTCTTTAAAAATACTTGCATTTGACGTGATTCTAGGGATTGATTGGTTAACTACTCATCATGCTAAAATTGATTATTTTAAGTAAGGTTGTTAGCTTTCATATTCTAATCAACCTACTTATGCGAAATTCAAGACCAAACCATTAAAATCAATCACGATCATCTCGAAGCCATAAAGCTATTCATTTATTAAAAAGCGGATGTCAAGCTTTCTTAGCTCATATCACGATTTAAACAAAAATCGTCGATTTGAATGATATTTCTATTGTTAATAAATTTCTGACGTATTCCCAAGAAGAACTTCACAGCCTACCCAGGAGCGTGAAATCGAGTTTGGTATCGATCTTGAACCCGGTACAAAACCCATTTCAAAAGCCCATGTCGAATGGCTCTATTGAACTTGAGAGTTAAAACCCAACTACAAGAATTGTTAGACATCGGTTTCATTCGACTAAAACGTCTCTCCTTGGGGTGCTCTATTCTATTAAGTGAAGAAGAAAGATGGAAGTATGCGACTTTGTATTGATTATCGGGAGTTGAATCATGTCACCATAAAAATAGGTACCGTTGCCTCGCATTGATGACTGTTTGATCGGTTGCAAGGCGCCAAATTCTTTTCAAAGATTGATCTTCGTTAGGATATCATCGATTGAAGATTAAAATCGATGACATTCAAAGGCGCTTTTCGAAACTTCGATGCGGGCATTATGAATTCCTAGTCATGTCTTTTGGATTGACTAATACTCCTACTTTGCCTTCATGGATATGATGAACCGAGTATTCAAGGAATATTTGGATCACTTTGTGGTCGTCTTTATTGATGACATCCTCATATACTCCAAAACCCGTGAAGACCATGAGCAACACTTGAGGTTTGATACTCCAAAAGCTTCGTGAAAACAAGTTATATGCCAAGTTGAAGAAATCGAGTTACGGCTTGAGAAGTTGCATTCCTTGGGCACGTAATATCAAATCATGGAATATCTGTTGACCCGGCAAATTGAAGCAATTCAAAGTGGGAGCAACCTAAGTCGATGGCCAAAATCGTAGCTTTCTCGGCTTAGTTGGTTATTATCGGAGATTAAGTAGAAAGGGTTTTCTCGAATCGCTACTCCATTAACTTAGGTGACTCGAAAAGATACAAAGTTTGGTTGGAGCGAGGAATGTGAGAAGAGTTTTCAAGAACTTCGAGAGAGACTCATTTCAAGACTGTTTTGACAATACCATCGGCTCGGAGGATTTGTCATCTCTGATGATGCTTGAGGCAAAGGGTTAGGATGTGTTCTCATGCAACATGGGAAAGTCATAGCCTATGCCTCCGCGACAACTCAAAGAATATGAGAGGAATTATCCTACTCATGATCTAGAGTTAGCGGCGATCGTTTTTTGCACTTAAGATTTGGAGGCATTACACATATGGAGAGAAAGGTGGAGATCTATCTGGGATCATAAAAGCCTCGAAATATTTCTTCACTCAAAAGAACTCAACATGCGGGCGGATGGCGATGGCTTGAGTTGTTGAAAGATTATGATCATACCATTCAATACCATCACGGAAAAGCGAATGTAGTGGTTAATGCATTGAGTAAGAAGATCATATGCGGGTGCAGAGTGCATTATTGTCAATGAAAGGCCCATTTTATATGACTTACAAAGGATGGAGATAGAGTTAAAGACTCCGAGGACCCATGTGATGATGGCGAATATCTGAGTAGAACCGAAGCTTTAATCGATAAAGTTAAAGTTGCTCGAGCTACTGACACTTGGAGGCGATCGTTATGAGGAAGAAATTGCAAGAAGGTGCTATTTCGGAAGCAAGAATCGATGAAGAAGGAATACTTGAGTCAACTCCGGACTTTGTGTTCCTAACATTACGATTTAAAGTATAAAATCATGATGGGCGCACTGACACACCGTTTGCAATCCATCACAGGAGTACCAAAATGTATCGTGATCTTGACATACATTTTGGTGGAAGCAATATGAAGAGAGAGATCGCGGAGTTTATCTCGAGGTGTCTAACTTGTCAACGAGTCGGCGCGGAGCATCAAGTGCCAAAAGGTCCATTGCAACCACTTGAAATTCCGAATGGAAGTGGGAGCACATTACCATGGATTTAAGTTCTTGGTCTTCCCAAGGTTTCTCAAGGCGTAGATGCGATTTGGGTCATTGTTGATAGATTGACCAAATCTGCTCATTTCTTACCTATCTGAAAACTTATACACTTGAATGTCTTGCTTTCGTATGTACATAAATGAGATTGTAAGATTGCATGGTATGCCGGTATCCATAGTTTACGATCGAGACCCAAGATTCACTTCATAATTTTGGGTTAGTTTGCAAAAAGCTATGGGCGCGGATTTACGATTTAGCTTCGACATATCATCCTCAAGCGGACGGGCGATCGGAAAGGACTATTCAAACTCTTGAAGATTTATTAAGACTACTGTGTCCTTGACTTCAAGGAAGTTGGGACAAGTTCTTACCATTGGTGGAGTTTTCCTACAACAACGATTATCAAGCAAGTATTGGCATGGCTCCATTTGAGGCGTTGTATGGAAGAAAGTGTCGTTCTCGATTATCTTTGGGATGAGGTGGGTGAAGCAACGTTGTTGGGACCGGGAGTTGATACGTATGACTACTGAAAAAAGATTCAAACGATCCGACAACGTATAAAAACCTCATAAGATCGACAAAAGAGTTATCTTGATCTTCATCGAAAGGGCGTGGAATTCGATATTGGAGATCATGTGTTGTTACGTGTTGCTCCATGGAAGGGAGTTACGAGATTTGGAAAGAGAGGCTCGACCCTCGATTCATTGGCCCATTTTAATCCTCGATCGAGTAGGAGCGTGGCTATAGACTAAGCCTTTACTGCTTAAGTATGTCTCGTGTTCATAACGCGTTTTTCACATATCTATGTTACGTAAATATGTGAAAGACCCGAACCACATTATTGAATTAGAACCGGGACGAGATAGAGGAAGATTTAACGTAATGAAGAGTTACTGTTAAAATCTTGGATAAGAAGGATCATATTCTACGCTCGAGGTTATACCTCAAGTCGAAAGTTTTGTGGAGAAACCACGATGTGGAAAGAAATGACACAGGAGTTAGAATGCGAGATGAAGTCAGATATCCTCACCTCTTGATATACCGATACGCGTACCCTAATTTTGAGGATGAAATTTCATAAGAAGGGGAGGTTGTAAGACCCCAACTTTTATGAATAAAGATTAATTTCTCTCGAAATATATTTTTGAATATTATGGTGTGGATATGATATAATGTTATAGTTGTGGGTATTATTTACAAATTTTGCAAAGTAAGCAGTGGTTATATAATATTCGATTGGTGGGGAATATTCGTTTTAACGGGGAATATTAAATGCGACAACACAATCATTAATGGACCCCATGGCGGAAGTATTGTCGTAGTTAAAAATGCATGAAATTATCTTTTATAAAAATAACGGCGAAAGTTTTCTGAATTAAAAGCTGTTGAACTACCCGGTAGTAAAAAAATACAACGATGTCTGGCGTGGTTGCGTAGTAGCACACGGTATTGATTATTGATGCTTACGTGAGAAGTCACTTTCGGTTATACTCAATTATTACTACAGATAATTGTTGCATCATATCTCTCGTATTATTGATTCGATTATTGTCACGATATCATCGCATTATATGATATATTATTAAATCAATAATTGAGACGACAAAGTTATTCATATTATTAAATTGCAATATTTACAATGTCTAGAAGTTACATCGAGGAGAGGTTTGGTCACCTAATTACGCCATGATAAGGAGAAATCCTTATCGGAAAGCCCCTCTTTCACAGGAACGACACAGGTTGTTAAATATTGTGAGTTATAATATTAATGATGAATAAGTTCGTGTTGATTAAAGATGAATTTGATAGTTCCATTGTGTTGGGATTATTAGTGTTAATGGAAATCGACATCTATTTGATGATAATTGATGTCTAGGGGTTATATTGATAAATCGGGTAATTTATCGGATAAATGAGCAATTAATTGCTACTAATTCACATGCTTATATAACTATTTGTTCACATGTGTGTACTATTGAATCACATTCTTGTACTATTAGGGGAGTTGGTGCAAGATTGATAATACTTGCATGACTAAGTTAAAAATGGAGGTATAGATGGAGGTATTATACTGTAATTTGTATTTTTCACATGATTATACTATTGATTCACATGATTGAACTATTGATTCACATTATTTACTATTAGGGGAGGTGGTGCAAGTTTGATAATACTTACAGGACTAAATTAAAAATGAAAGAAAAGTTGAAGGTATTGTACTTTGTAATATTTGAGCCCCAAAAGTGCAATTATCAAAACTATATTTTCCTATAAATAGAAGCTCATTCTTCCTTCATTTCTCACCAATTCACAAAAGCTTTAAGGCAATTATTATAGAGAGAAATTATAGAGAGAAAGAAGAAGAAAAGTCTGCTACCTCACTATTCTTTATCCGTATCCAGTTTTTTTACGGTAGGTAAATTATTATTTCTTTTATATTCATGAAGAGAACTTCATTATTCCATTCTTTATTATTACATTGGAATAACTTTGTATCTGCGGACTACCCTATACTTGGTGAAATTCTTCTATTATTCCATTCTTTATCATTACATTGGAACATCCTTGTATGCATGCTTTACGCATGACACGGTTCCATTATTTATCATTACATTGGAACATCACATGCATGCTTTACGCATGACTTTGGTTCCGTTAATTATTATACTGTTGGAATATCACATACTTGTGCGTTTCGCATGACCAGATTCCGTTATTTATTATTACATTGGAATAACTTTATGCATGCGATCTATCGCATGCCTGGTGATTTCTTTTGTTATTCCATTCTTTATTATACTCAGTTGGTTAAATTTTTGGCTTTTATACTCCATGAAATTAGTGGAATATCCTTGATATTTGTGCTTCATCCAGTATCTTTTCATGGAAATATTCTTTTGAGCATTCTTGAGTTTTATCCCACAAAGCAGTATCATGTTGACAATTTGAACGTTATTGGTTCCTGGACAAATTAATTCTTGAACTTGTTTTATTGAATTCTTATATCATTGTCATCATCCTCATGTTTATAATATGTTGAAAGTCATCTTGACACATGGTGCATAGATGGACTTGGTATGATTATGACCGAGGATTATTCGGTATAATCATGGCCAGTAATGTTACAAATGATGTGGTAAAAGTCCTCCTTGGTAGTAGTGCATTGATGGAGAGATTGTTGGCATGATCATGACCATTGATGAATACACGAATATCCTTGGCGTAGTGCGTGGAAAATTTGTGGTCGTGATACTTAATGAATATCCTTGGTAGTAGTGCGGGGATGATGTGGTTTATTTATTAAAAGCGAGTCTCGGCGATAAAAGTGATGAAAAACCTTTTAAATCATAGAAGATAGTAGACTTTATTCTCTACTTGACTCTTCTAATGGATTGCTTGTTCATTATGATTAAACTTGATGTTTGTTATATTTTATCGGTTTAACAACGTTGAAGGCTAATGATAAATTATTACGCATTATCTTAGTCATAATATTTTTCTTGTTCTTTGGGCTAGTTGAGCTCACCCTTTTGCTTTCATTAGTTCTCTTTCTAAAAGGGATAATAAATGAATGAGGACTATTTGAGGTGGACTAGTCGAGATGAGCAATATGACGGTCTCATAGCTTATGTTTTGTCGATGATATAGCATTATTAAGTAGTCCTCATTTGGCTATTTACTAAGCATGAAATAGTGTGATAATAAATGTAATGAGGACTCCATTGAAAGTGTGGATATTAAAATCTAGATGACAATATTATTATATTAAAAAAATCTTAGGTTATGTTTTGTATATTTTACCATTAGGAACACCTTGTGACTAGTTGTATATTTAAGTTGTATTTGAATTTTGTATACCATGTATTTGGCGAATCTGCTAAACAAACTGTACTACTAAATCTAATATGAAATATGAATTTATTGCATTAGAATTGACAGGTACAGAAGCAGAGTGGTTGAGGAATTTATTGGAAGACATAACGTTGTGGTCTAAACCAATTCCTTTTATATCTCTGCATTGTGATTCTCAAGATGCTATTGGACGAGCAATTAACCATGTGTATAATGGGTAATAGAGAAATATTCGCTTGAGACATAATATTGAATGAAGACTGATCAGTAAACGGTGCTATTTCCATGGAATTTGTAAGGTCTGAAAAGAACCTAGCGGATCCGCTTACAAAGGGATTGATTAAAAAGAGTGTCCAAGAAGCATCCAGAGGAATGGGACTATTGCCAACATCTTGAGTAAGTAATACGCGATGGAAACCCAATCCATGTGATTGGAGATCCCATGAATTGGGTTCAATGGGTAACAACAAGTCACGTAATTACTTAATAATAGCACTACAATTATTTATATATCTTCTTGTGTGCATGTAATGCTTACTGATAAATTGTGAAAGGATGAATCGTTTAGATTCTTAATGAAACTCATAGCCCTAAAGGGTGGTGTATGTCAGTTTACACTTGATGGCTTCACCTATATAAAGGTGGAAGTGTAGGCCGCTTCCTATGAGAGTCTTTGGCAAACTCTCTAGAGCCTTTATGAAAATTTGGGATATGGCGCATGGCCTAAAACGCGCCCAACCGCGGACTTGTGTGGATTCAGGATTTTTAGATACGTGTGCAAGTCAAATTGATTGTATCAAAAAATAAAGGGTTCAAGAATATAGTTCACCTATAATCTACAATCATGAGCTTGTTCCACTAAGTGTCGATTCAAACCCACAAGGTATCAACGTTATGTATATAAAATCCATTGCCCTTCTCACTTCCTTTTAATTTTTCTTTTTTTGATAAT
The DNA here is from genome assembly GCA_020205615.1 of Panax quinquefolius. NCBI lineage: Eukaryota > Viridiplantae > Streptophyta > Magnoliopsida > Apiales > Araliaceae > Panax > Panax quinquefolius. The sequence continues at coordinate 121,778,270 of CM035172.1, read as the reverse complement.
TTTGAATCATGTGGGGGATTGTTGGTTATACTTCAAAATTATGGTTTTATCAAAATTCCTAACTTTTATTTCTTTTAATACCCTAGCCGTTATGAGCTTTTATTAGCATTATTTTCCTAATTTAATTGGTATTTATTTTTGTAACTCCCACCCAAGCGTTCCTTTAAAACTCCAACGTTCTCTAGAGTCTTTTTCGAACGTTCTTCGAACATTAATAATACGCACAGCAGAATATACAGTTTCTTCCTCTCCTTATCTCAAAAGTCTGTTCATATATACCGTGTTAACTGTTAATTGGGCAATCCACAATGGCAAGTCCATTTGTACCTGTGATTATTATCAGTGGGGGTGAAATCACTTTTTAGGACAGTAACTCTGCTACGCCTCGGTTTCTAGGTAAGTTGTTCCAATTTACTGTGTTATTCTTCTTGTTAATTGCTATATATTTCAACAATTCTAACTCAGTAACTCAGAACTCATATGAGAAGATAAGAAGGGCATATTGATTAGAGCAAAAGATTACCTTGAATCGCCTTGTTAGCTCATTAGTGTGCAGTAGGTTACAAAGCTTAGATTGTCCATAAGCTGCATTGGCATTTTAACTGAAAATTATGATAAGAAATTAATCAGTTATTAAAGTTTTTTGGATTATGGTAAGACTTGTAAATAGTTCTCTTAATAAGAAAAGAAAGAATTATGATCATCTATTCTAAAATACATATCTAGCTTAGAAGGCATAGCATTTAGGTATCTACATATATAGTACCGTGCTTTGTCGTTGATTTTGTCAAAACGAATACCTTCTTTGTACCCGTTGTGATGGAGGGCTGATGATACGTTAACTATTCTTCCTTCTCTTTGGGTTTTACGCGCTGTGTTTTTCATGGTCTCCAACAAAAGATTTGTTAAAAGAAATGGACCTGAGAAAATGTACAGATCAATCTTAAATATAATAAAATTTTCGATTAGATCGAGAAAAGATTTTCTCGGACACTTGTAAGAAAAATAATTCGATCCAAGGCTGCATAAAAATTACAAATTATGGGGGAACCAAGCAGCGAAAAACAATAGTTAGGTAGCTTTAGTTGGAAAATAGATAAGATTATATTTCATAACATTAGTTAGTTTAGTAGTTGGGCATGATATATATATATATATATATATATGGAATATTAATGTAACAATAGGTTCTTATAGTCTTTGTCTGACACCCTTTTTTGAATAGTTGATAAATTGAATAGATGGTCACTGCGATTAACTTTTCTATATTGATAAAAGTAAGCGCAGTTGTTGTGCCTAATTATTTACTATCTTAAACACTTTTTTATTAAGTGAATATTAACTTGTCGATTATAGTTATAAAAAGTAAATATTTATTATTAAAATAATCCGTAGAATCTGACTTATCTTAAACTTCATACTTTTTTTTTATTTAAGTAGAATTATAGCTTGTCTTGACTTATCTTTTATTTATTTTTTCTTCTTTCTCCATTATATGTTATGACTCGACAAATTAAAATAAAATAAAATAATAAAAAAGAAGACTACGTAGGGTATAAGCTTATCTTAGCTTATCTTTTTTTTTTTTTCTTTTTCTCCATTATATGTTATGACTCGATAAATTAAAATAAAATAAAATAATAAAAAGAAGACCGAGAATTATAACTTTATATAACTTTGAGGAAAAAAATCGATATCATTAAGTCCTTCTTTAAATTCGAACTTCATGACCTAATTTTTGATCATACCTCGTCGTATGATACTCAAGCACCACGAGGCTATTTGCTAAGTTCAACCAAGGATATATCCTTATAGAAAAACATCATTCTATATTCTTGCATTCTTACTATTATATTACGATTTATTATTATTAATAAATCTATATTATTAATTGGATTTTTCTAAATAGAAATAAGTTAATATCTATATTTATTATTATCCCTTTAATATTTTTTCTTATCTTTGTAATAATATTAATAAAAAGATTATTAATATATTAAAATAAATATCATTCTTTAATAAAATACAAATAATGATTTTATATTCATGTATTACTATTATTATTATATTCATGTATTACTATTATAAAAAATAATATTAATAATGATTTTTAATATTAATATAAATAATGTGATTATTAATATTAGTCCTAATAAAAATATCCATACAGTTCAAATAAAATAGATAATTTTTTTTTACAGATTAATAATATTAAGTGGTTTTATGTGATTCAATAATATTCATATTACTAAGTTATGAATTTGAAAATCCCATAAAGTTCAACCAAAAAGACATTCTTATTAATTAATATGTACATTAGATAACGTTGGAGTTTTTGCGATCCGTATGTTAACTAAGATGTTGGTCCACCTTTACACGAATGCAAATACATATTCACGCCGCAGGTGTAGTACCAATCAACGCCATTTTGTCTTGTTCCTATTCGCAATTGAAGATTGGATGGTTACCATAATCGACCCGCACTACAATGACACTAAGTATATTAAGTTACATGAAATGTACTCGTAATTCGCTCAAGTCATGCGGTATGTTTAGTTTTAAAATATTTTAATTTTATAATGTCATTTAATATTAAAAATTATTAACCAACTACTTTGTACATGCAGTACATTTGATACCATTTTGTTTATGAAATGGTAATCCGATGCGTGAGTGGCTCAAATGGTAATCCCATCAGGCAAACCTTAAAGATTCGAATCAAACAACACAACAACTCGATCGTGGCATTTTTTGTATGCAAGTATGTTGATTGCTTCGTTAGGGCCAATGGTAATATTTCAAGATAAGTGGTCCTTGAAGATGTCACAGTCTTTCGTTACCGCATCGTATGAGATCTCTACAAGAAATCCGCAAGATTACTCCCCTACCTCAAATATAGAACTTATCCAACGTTATCTAATGTACATATTAATTAATAAAATGTCTTTTTGGTTGAACTTTATGGGATTTTCAAATTCATAACTTAGTAATATGAATATTATCAATCACATAAAACCACTTCATATTATTAATAATGAAAAAATTTTATCTATTTTGTTGAACTCAGATGGATATTTTTATTCTACTAATATTAATAATCACATTATTTATATTAATATTAAAATTATTATTAATATTATTTTAATAATAGTAATACATGAATATAATAATAATAGTAATACATGAATATAAAATCATTATTTATATTTTATTAAAGAATGATATTTATTTTTAATATATTAATAATCTTTTTATTGATATTATTACAAAGATAAGAAAAAAAATTAAAGGATAATAATAAATATAGATATTAACTTATTTCTATTTAGAAAATCCAATTAATAATATAAATTTATTAATAATAATAAATCGTAATATAATAGTAATGCAAGAATATAGATTTTGGGGGATGGTGATATGTTTCTATAAGGATATATCCTCGTCGAACTTAGCAGCCAGTCTGTGGTGCCTGGTCATATGTATACGACGAGGTATTGCAACGTATGTCATCGCGAAGTTCGAATCACTCAAAGCAATGATTAGTTGATATCGATTTTTTTTCCTCACCATGATAAAGTATAATTTACTTGTCTTTTTTTTATTATTTTATTTTATTTTAATTTGTTGAAATATAACATATAAATGGAGAAAAGAAGAAAAAAATAAATAAAAAAAGATAAGTTTGCATATAAACTATACCTACTGTCTTTTTTTATTATTTTATTTTATTTTAATTTATTGAAATCATAACATATAATGGAGAAAAGAAGAAAAAATAAATAAGATAAGTTTAAGAAGTCGCACTTACTTAAATAAAAAAAAAAAAGTATGAAGCTTCTAAGACAAGTTTCATTCTACTAATTATTTTAATAATAAATATTTACTTTTTATAACTATAATCGACAAGTTAATATTCACTTAATAAAATAGAAGCTCAGACAGTAAATAATTAGGCATAACAACCTGGCTTATCAAATAGAAAAGTTAATCGCAACCATCTATTCAATTTATCAACTATTCAAAAAGGGGTGTTGGCAGATAAGACTATAAGAACTGCTATTGCTATGGAAGGCTTCTCTATATATATATATATATATAACCTAAGGGTTGTTGTTGCAATGGGTTGCTTCCCCAACAACCTCTTTGTGGATGGAATCACTATATATATATATATATATATATATATATATATATATATATATATATATATATATATATATACCCGGATCTCAAGCTCACCACTTATTCAATTCACCAGCCACCACCCCCTTTAGTGATTTTGGATCGGCGACAGTTGGATTCATATATAACCGCTGCCTATATTTTTAGCGACAGACAACATATAGCGACGCTGGACGACGGTTATATGACCGAACTGTCACGCCGAATCCGGTCAGCTAAAGGGGGTGAGTTCAATGTAGCTAGATAAGGTGTAAGCTTAAAATCCGGATATATATATATATATATATATATATATATATATATATATATAGTACGTAAATCTTGTGCTCTTGTCTTTTATTTCCTTTGTTAATTTCTGTGTTTGCCATAGTTGGTGGCAACATAGACCAAAGAGATAAATTTAATGTAAATGTAGCATACCTAAATGGTTAACTGCAAATTGCTGTTCAATGTTCGTCTTTGGAAAGTGTGAATGGAGGTGCCATGCATAATCCCTGCATTGTTACTTTCAACACCAAGCAAAGATAATAAGTTCATTTTAATTCTTCTAATTAATATTTCGACATTAACTTAATGTTTGTAGATTAAAGTTAAAGGTTTATGAATCAATCTACAATATATTAAGGAAAAAGAAAACTATGTCACATATTTCTTACATGAGGATGTTCAGGGAAAGACCAGACCAGACGAAATATATTCCTTGGCAAATTTCCTTACGGATGCCAATGAATTGAGATCGATTTCCATGACATCAAGTCTAGTGCGGGGGATTTTCTCGAGTAATTCTTCTTTAACTTTTCGACCAGCATTAACATTTCTCACTGCCATTACTACATGTACACCGCGTAAAGCAAGGACTCGCGTCGTTTCTGTCCCAATGCCATATTTGATGCTCCTGTAAAAAAAATTCCTTGGTATTACGCACTTTTCTGTCAAGTTATAGAGCAAGTACTGAGGCATGTAATAGGCCCAGTTTTTACTTAGTGTTAAGCACTTTTCTGTTAAGTTATAGAGCAAGTACTTAACTGAGGCATGTAATAGCCTGATTAAGTTGCAGAAGAGCCCCAAACCAGCCTATTTTCACAATAGTGTTCTCAATCTTATACAATAAACTGATGCCATTGAATAACCGATGTAAATAAGTTACAGGAGCCTAAACTCCATATTTAGTTATAAAAGAAAGTCATCAAGCTTGTTCATTATATCCTAGCTTTGAGTCATTTTTATACACATGGTGGATTTTAAAACTCCTAAAAATAAATAAAAATCCATACGTTGAAGGTATACAAAAGAATTTCATAATCAACATCCATTATTAAAGTTGTAAATCAAACCAAATAGTTCGAACTCGACTCGAAAAAGTACGAGCAAGACTCGGGCATAAAAAATAGTTCAAATAAAAATACGAGTAGAATCTGAGTAAGGTTATACTCGACTTGTTTAAAATTCAAACTACTCGAATTCTCAATTGTGATTCGATACATAATACATATAATTATTATTATATGTTTATAAAGTGTAATAGTAAATATATTTTCTCATTTACAAGTAAAATAATAAATTCATTATATAATTATATTTATTATAAAGCTAGTTATTATGTGAAGACTTGAATTAAGCTTGAATTCAAAGTTTACGAGTAGTTTGAATATAATTCGATCCGAGTCGGATATGATTCGAGCAATGAATATTCGAGTTGAGTCGAATTTGGAGTAGAGTTTTTCAAATACAATTCGAATCCGAGTCGAATCCGAGTATGAACTTAACTTTTCTAATCGAATTCGAGCTTCTCTCTATTCGTTTTAGTTCGACTCGTTTACACCCTTATTGATTATAATATTAGTAAAAAACTCACACTCTATAGTAAGATTACAAGCCTCATAATAAGAAGGAAAGAAAGCCTCACGATAAAGAAGAAATACAAACTCACACGACCGGAGAGAATCAAATGATCTCATTAATTGTAACACCTTAGTATTACATTGAAAGATATGAAATTTTTTTGTCTATATAATAAATTAAGTTATTAATAATAGTATGACTTTTTGGGTGAGCCTAAGAAGTTATTATTGGATTAGTGGTTTAAGACCTTGTTTGGATGGATTTTATTCGCTTCGGATTTGGAATTTGATCCAAAATTTGTTCCGGACTCAAAATTCGATATGAGTTGTTTCACTCATGATCAGTCTTAATCGACTAAGACCTCATTGGCTGTGAATTTTAAGACAAGTGACAACATATTAAACATCAAAATTTTATACATTTTCAAAACAATTGTAACATATAATATATATACACGTTGATTAAAATATAAAGTAGAAATATGTTTTTGACATGGATCAATTACATATATGCAACTCTGATGAAGAGTATATAACAGAACACAACAACAACTAAATGAATCAAACTCTTTCTTGGTTGATGATATTAAAACAAACACATCAAAGAAAAATGAAAACACACACACACACACACATATATATAGAGAGAGAGTCAGGATCTTAAAATTTCTTTTTTACTATCCAACTCACTGAAGTTAAACCCCATTAGCGACGGGATTCATGACGGTTCGATCATATAACCGTCGCCTATACTTTTAGCGACGCTTATATGTTGTTCTGTCAAGAAAGTATATTTATTTGTTGACCAAACTGCCGCTGCGTCCGTCGCTAAAAAAAATGAGCTCGATAAGTTTTGAATAAGGGATGAGCTTAAGATCCTGATCACAGATATATATATATATATATATATATATATATATATATATATATTAGATGAGAATAAGACTAGACCTGTAACAATGGCAGTGAGGCCAGTTCCATCAATTCCTTGAGTAACTTCCTCAGCTGTGGAGCGAGCAGAAAACCCAGAATTCCCTTTGCATCCAAATATCCACATATTATTTAATTTTCCGGGATTTTTATCAGAACAAGAAATGGCTTAAAACTATTGTATATTAATTATTGCAAATAATGTTGAACTCTGCATCAAATGTAGAAGACACTCCATATATATTTATAGATGCATGTAATAATGTAAAGTTTACTTCATTTATTATGATTTTCTTTTACTTTTTGTACATATCATTTTTGCTAGTTTTTTCGTGAATTGCTTTTTTGATTAGGTTTTAGAGTAAAAAGCATTTGTGAATATTTTTAATACATGAGTTTTATTGGCATTTAAAAAAAAATTATAGCTTGACAAATTGATTAATAGATTGAAAAAACATGCATAAGTATTTATTTCATTTCAAACGCAAGTGGCTCTCAGTTTGATAATAAATTATTTTTTTCGGAATATAGTTGATTCAAAAGAATTTGTTAATTCATAGCGAATATGTAATTGGATGTGTAGGTAGTGTTATTTGTAGTGAATTAAAATGAATTGAATGAGATATGTTCTACTAATTAGATTTATGAATAATGAAATATCAAGAGTTAATATTTATATCAATCATTAATTGAGAACATTGTATCTTTAGTAGAAAATATGTGCTACAATTTGTGTTAAAAAAAACTTTTGGGCTGCGAGTCATCAAAGTTGGATTGTCCAGTTGAGTCGGGACCAACCAAAATAATTCGGTATTTGTCTTTAGTGCATAAGCCAAAAAATAATATTGATGAATTAAAATTATTACTAAAATTATAAATAATTTTATGCTTGGTTTGCAAGAAGCGATCTTTCAAATAAATTTTTTAATACTTTGTACTTTCTAACACACACACACATATTAAAATGTCAATATAATAAGGAATAATATATGGTATATATACACTATATTGACTCATAATAGACTTTTTTAATCACAATTGTTCATAATTAATTATTTATTTATTTATTTTTTAAAAATAATATAAATTAGATTATTATTTAGTTTAAAATATTATAGAGAGATATACATATATTGAGAGGATATAAGTCACTAAAATTTGATTGACAAAGTTATAAATTTTTAATTTGACCCTGTATAATAGAAAATTTATAAAATTTTAGTAGAATCAATTTATATATAATAATTAAAATTTATCTTATATTATAAAATAATTATTTTTTTCGGTCAATTGATCTCACAGTGCAACACTTGGCTTCGCCACTACTTGCCTTGTTATATTTTGGTATTGACTGTACAAAAGAGTTTTATAATTTTTCAAAATACTATATTACAAGGGGGATCTCATACTATTTTATAAAGTAACGTTGCATACTTTAATGGCAAAACTATGTTTTTAATCACTGTATTTGGTATGTTTTACTTAATATATCACTGAACTTTTAATTTTTTGGATTACCCCATTAAAATTTTTAATTGGGTCATTCCGTCCAAAATAGTTGATGACGTTAAAGTAGTACAATGACATAAATACTGATGTAAAAAAAAAAAAAAATTCCTTATGTGGTAAAAAAAAAAAATCAAAACAGATTTTTTAAAAAATTTAACATTTTAAAGTTTTAAAAATAACAAAAACATAATAAAATACAACAAAAATATATTTTTTAAAAATTTTTTTTTTTTTAAAAAAATAAATTTATAAAAATGAATTTTTTTTTAAAAAATAGATTTTTTAAAAAACAGCTTTTTAAAAAAGAAGATTTAAAAAATAGAATTCTAAAAAAATATACTTTTTTAAAAAAAACATATTTTTTTCAAAAAAAGTAGAAATTTTTTAAAACAGCTTTTTAAAAAAAAAGATTTTAAAAAATAGATTTTGTTAAAAAAATAGAATTTTTTAAAAACAGATTTTTTAATTTTTAAATATATTTTTTTAAAAGCATTTTTTAAAAAAAATAGAATTTTTAAATAATATACTTTTTTAAAAACAGTTTTTCAAAAAATTATGTTTTTTTTAAAAAAACTGTTTTTTAAAAAGGCGATTTTTTAAAAAAATTTTTTATAAAAAAAATCAATTTTTTAAAAGTTCTACTTTTTTGAAAAATCTGTTTTTAAAAAGTTCCATTTTTAAAAAATCTGTTTTTAAAAATTCTCTTTTTTAAAAAAAATCTATTTTTTTAAAAATATGTTTTTTAAAAAGTATATTTTTTTAGAATTCTATTTTTTTAAAATCTGTTTTTTCAAAAATTCTGTTTTTAAAAAAAATCTGTTTTTAAAAAGTTGCTTTTTTAAAAAATCAATTTTTTTTAAAAAAATCTGTTTTTAAAAACAATTCATTTTTATAGAATTCTATTTTTTTTAAAAAAAATCTGTTATTTTTTAAAATTTTATTATTTTTTGTTATATTTTATTATGTTTTTGTTATTTTTAAAACTTTAAAATGTTAATTTTTTTAAAAAAAATCTGTTTTTGATTTTTTTTGCCACATAAGCAATTTTTTTATTTTTTTGCCACATCAGCGCCACTTTAACGTCTGTCAACTATTTTGGACTAAATGACCCAATTAAAAAATTTTAATTAGTTTAATGGGGTAATTCAAAAAATTAAAATTTCAATGGAGTATTAAATAAAACGTGCCAAGTATAGTGATTAAAAACATAGTTTTGCCATACTTTAATCTTCATCACATACACATCAATTCATGCATTACATCATTTAACTTGCTAAATTTTTTGCAGTCTCAAAATAGTGCAATTTTGAAATTTTAGTTAATAAAAATAGTATAGTTTGTGTAATTGAATACACATCCTCCCATGTTATGCTTAAAAAAATATTTTATAATTTTGTAAAATATTATTATTATAAGAGACACCTCAGACAAGAACGTGAGATATCCCTCACCTCCCTGCCCTAAAAAAAAAATTATTTTTTTATATTTTTATCTTAGAATAGATAAAATGGAAACATTTCTTTCTCCTCCTATTAGTCATTGAAAAGAAAAAGAAAGGGAGAATAAAATCTTCTTCTTCTTCTTTTTTTTCATTTTTTCATTTTTCTATCATAATGGAATCATTTTGATGCCTTATTGGACGTGTGTGTGTATATATATATATATATATATATATATATATATATATATATATATATATATAGAGAGAGAGAGAGAGAGAGATATGATCAGATCTTTATCTTATTATTTACCACCCTCTTTCTTAGATGAGTTTGGTTTCACCATACAACTGTCACTCTATACTTTTAGCGACTTTTGACAACATATTCGCTAAAAATATAAATGATGGTTGTATGACCAAAATTGTCGCTAAAGGAGAGTGAAAGACGGTGAATAAGATAAGGGATGACTTGATCCTGACCGTATATATATATATATATATATATATATATATATATATATATATATATATATATATATATGGGAGCCTTCCATAGTAATCATTGCTATGGGTAATCGCGTCTCACCCCTTTTTTGGAACGTTGATAAACTTATTGGAAGGCCGAGATTGAAACATAATATATTCACCAGTAACAACTTGTATTCTAGCTTTTATTTTAATATGAGGACCCCACCATAGTCAACATGTTGTCGGTTTGTTTAACTAAAATGAATTTTTAATATTAATAATACTGACCCAGCATGCGAAATTTTTGTAAACATATTGTATAAAAAAAAAAAAAAAAAAAAAAAAAATTCAAACCGTAACAAGCTCTTACTACTTATAAAAAATAAAAATAAAAAATAAAAAATCCTAAACTAGTAACAAGCTCTTACGGCTTAAAAAAAAAAAAAAAAAATAAAAATCTAAACCGTAATAAGCTCTTACTACATAAAAAAAAAAAAATGTTTTTAACAAATGTTTTATAACAAATGTTTTTATAAAAAATAATTTATAACAAATATTTTTATAACAATGTTTTTATAACATATTTTATAACAAAAATATGTTAACAAAAATATTTTATAACAAAATATGTTAAAAATAATTTTTTTTTTTTAGTAATAAAAATCTTACTACTTATAAAAAAAAAAAAAAAAATCTAAACCGTAATGCTCTTACGACATAAAAAAAATGTTTTTAACAAATGTTTTTATAACAAATGTTTTATAACATATAACAAAAATAAAAACATTCCTTAAAATATTTGTTTTATAAACGTATTTTTTTATTTTTTTTTCTACGTAAGTATTGACTTAATTTTCATCATTTTTATTTCCTTATAGAGCTTATTTCACTACTTTTATTTTTTTCTTATTTAATTCCATTTTTTTATTATCATTCATTACTTATTTTTTGAACTGAAGATGCAATACAGACTATAAAATCCTCGCTAATGACCAAAGCAATTTTTTTAATTAATATATTCAAAATCATCATTATTATTATTATATTAATACTATCACTACTTTTATAATTACTATTATTCTATAAATAAAATCACTATCGATTATCATCATGTATTTATCTGAGCTAAAAAATAAAAGCTTATTAATAATAAAATAATAATAAATCATATATAACATATTACCAATAATTCTAATATTTTATAAAAAAATGAAAGATGTAATATGTATTTATTCCTCTTAATGTTATGCGACGCCTCTAAAATTAGGTATACGCCACCCATCTTTTTTTTATTTGGGTCGCCACTTACATGGTACATAAATTCAAATACAACTTACTAACCTAACTGTCGTTATAAAATATGTTATAAATACTTACATAAACCGTGAGTTTGAATACAAATATTGTCTACTAGATATTATACAAACTCAAAAGGAGTCCTCATTACAACTATTATCACACTATTTCACGTATTAAATGAGGACTACTAATGCTATCCTCCGACCATTACTTCGCTCCCGACTCGTCTCAAATTATGTTCTCATTTCCTCAAGAGAATAAAGGAAAGAAAGGGTGAGCTCAATCTAGCCCAAAGAAGAAATATTATGACTAAGATAATGCGTAATAAATTATCATTAGCCTTCAACAAAGGTTAAACCGATAAAATACAATGATAAACAAATTTAATCAGCAATGAATAAGCAATCCATTAAAAGAGTCAAGAGAGAATAAAGTCTACTATCTTTTAGGTTTTAAAAGGTTTTCATCAATTTTATCACCGAGACTCACCAATAATAATAAACCACCACATCTAATCATCCCCGCATTCTACTTGGCCAAGGATTTTCATCAAATTATCAATGGTCATGACTATACCGAATCACCCCGGTCATAATCATACCAAAAACTATCCATCACCGCATTACAGTGCCACCGAGGACTTTTTGTCACATCATTTATATCAAGTCATGATTATACCGAATGATCCCCGGTCATAATCATACTAAGTTCATCTACGCACGTAAGCCAAAAGATAACATAATATAACATGAGGATGATGACAATGACATAGTAATTCAATAAAACAAGTTCAAGAATTATTTAATCCATGAATTATTAACGCCCAAATTGTCAACATGATACATCGCTTTCAGTAGAGTAAAATTCAATAATGATCGTAAGAATATTTTCATGAAAAGATATCGATGAAACGCAAATATCAAGGATATTCTACTAATTTCATGGAGTATAAAGTCAAAGTTTTAACCAACCGGGTATAATAAAGAATGGAATAACAAAAGAAATCACCACGCACGCAGATTTGATCAGATGTATGTGTTATTCCAATGTAATAATAATAATCTAACCAGTGTCGTGAAATTCACAATCGATGTGATGTTCCAACAGAATAATAAAGATGGAACTGCATCCTGTAAAACACACAGATAGGATATTCCAATGTAATGATAAAGATTTTAACCAGTCCTGTAAAACACATGCATGTGATGTTCCAACAGAATAATAAAAAATTAACCAGTCCTGTAAAACACATGCATGTGATGTTCCAACCTAATAATAAAGAATGTCACCAAGTATAGGTAAATCACAGATACAAAGTTATTCCAATGTAATAATAAGTAATGGAATAACATAAGGATTTCACCAAGTATAGGTATGCCACAGATACAAAAGTTATGATAGGGTATGCCACTTTTTACAAAAGTTATTCCAATGTAATAATAAAGAAATGGAATAATGTGTTCTTCAAGAAGAAAGAATAACACCCCTCACCGTAAAAGAACCTAATATATAAGTAAGTGAAGTAAAGTAGTAATACTCTTCTTCTTTCTATAATTTTCTCTATAGCTTTCTCTCTATAATTTCTCTCTGTAGTTTCAATGAATTCGTAAGAAAATAAATGAAGGAACGAGCTTCTATTTATAGAAAATGGAATGCATAAGAATTAATCCATGAACTATCCGTATTGATTTACTTTAATCTGACATCCATATTTAAAGAAAAATCTTTAAATAAAATATAATATATTCTATTTATATAAAAACATTTTACTATGCAAACACTATGCAATACTATGCAAAACACTATGCAAAAACACTACGCAACACTATGCATAATAAAATATAATATATTCTATTTATGTAATAACTTTAATAAAGTATTCTATTTTATATAAAGATGTTTCGCTTTTATTACGCTAATAATACGAATAAAACAAAACGCCATTATCGCTATAATAATTCATATTATTAATCGACAATAATGGAATCAAACCGAGTAACTTCTCACATAAGATCAATAATTAATACCGCAGCTACTACGCAACCACACTTTATTATCGTATTTTTACTACCGAGTAGTTCAACAAGAACTACTAGAAACTTCCGCCGTTATTTCAATAAAATATTTTTGTCGCTTTCAATCCGACAATAATTTCATTGGGGTCCACCAATGATTGAGTCATTGTATTTAATATTCCCCGCTAAACCTAATATTCCCCACCAATCGAATATATATATAAACCACTGCATACTTTGTAAAATTTATAAATACTACCCACAACTATAATATTATCTCAAATTCACACCATAATATTAAAAATTATTTCGACAAAATTTAAATCTTTATCGATAAAAATCTGGGGTCTCACAATCTCCTCCTTATGGAATTTCACCGAATTAGGGGTACGACTGGTATGATAAAGAGATGAGAATACCTTGAATACCTTTATCATTGAAAACATTAAATTCATTTTTGCAATCCTACCAAAGATATTCATTAACAATTCATCTTTGCACTACAAAAGCCAAAGATATACAACTCAGAAACCAATAATGCCGAGACTCAAATTTTAATAAGATCACAACCATGAATTATCCATGCACTACCGCTAAGGATATTCGTGTTTTCAATTACTTGGCCATGATTATACCGAATAACCCGCGTCATAATCATACCAAGTCTATCAATGCACTACTACCAAAGACGACTTTTTTTACCACATCAATGAATTAATATTTCATCACCGAGACTCAAATTTCAATAATTAATCCATATCATCGAATCATCCCCGCACTACAAAAGCCAAGGATATTCATTAAGATCACGACCACAAAATTATCCATGCACTACTACCAAAGATAATCGTATTCATTAAGATCACGACCACAAATTATCCATGCACTACTACGCTTAAGATAATCAGAGCAATTACTACTATGATTATACCAATGATCCTCGGTCATAATCATACCAAGTCCATCTATGCACGTAGTTTCACGTATGACTTTGAACACATCCATGAATTAATATTTCATCACGAGACTCACTCAATAATTAATCCACATCATCGAATCATCCCCGCACTACGTGCCAAGGATATTCATTAAGATCACGACCACAAATTATCCATGCACTACTACTAAAGATAATTGTGTTTTCAATTACTAAGCATGATTATACCGAATGATCCTCGGTCATAATCATACCAAGTCCATCTATGCACGTAAGCCACGTATGACTTTGAACACATCCATGAATTAATATTTCATCACGAGACTCAAATTTCCAATAATTAATCCACATCGTCAATCATCCCCGCACTACAAAGCCAAGGATATTCATTAAGATCACGACCACAAATTATCCATGCACTACTACTACCAAAGATAATTGTGTTTTCAATTACTACATGATTATACCGAACAATCCTCGGTCATAATCATACCAAGTCCATCTATGCTCTACAGCCACGTATTTACTTTTAAAAAAATATAAATACGAGGATAATGATATAAAGAATCAATCAAATAAGATAAAGGATAAATATTAAACATTTATAATATAATTTATCCAGATTCAAGAATATCCCCATGTTATCAATCACTTAATAATCTCATAATCTAATATCATTAATATTATACCAATATTTTAATCACTTCTTAAATTTATAAACAATTTATCTCAATTGTTTACGCTTTTACCATATAATGCATTTCATCATTCAAAAATGCCATACTCATAAAATATCATCACCAATTATCAAATCCTCATCAAAAAAATATGCATATATTTCTCTATAGGATTTTCAGCCATAAAATCCTATTTTCAACTTTCATTATTTCACATAACATATTTAACTCATATGTTCATAACTAAACTATTTTCATGAAAAATACCAAATCAGTCCCAAAAATATTTCTTTTCTGGGATTTAGCATAATATAGTCCTATAATGAAAATATATTTTCTCTAATTTTTAAAATTCATTTACTATTTTTAAAAATCAATTTCTAATTAATTCCTTAAGAAATTAGCTACCCCAAGTTTAACTCCAAAATTCCCAAATCTTGGCAGGACCTTACACATGTTAACGTGAGCTTCTAGTTTAAATTTCATGGTCATCTGAGTTATAGAACTCCGGTTATAGCGTCATTTTAAAACCTAAATATTGAAATAGTCATAACTTGCTCATTTTAAGTCGTAATGAGCTCATTTTTGGACAGGAGATACTTTATACCATATACCTTCATGTCCCAAAAGGCCAGAATTTTTCTCATAATTTAAGTGGCCAAAACAGCCCTTAAAGTTTCTGGGCAGTAGTAGCATTTTCGAAATTTACAGCTTTGGCCTCCTTTGCAAAAATCAGTCCACACAAAAAATCTACAACACCTTTTCCAGTAATTCCACTTGGATTAGTTAGGTAACTCATAGATCTAACTCTAGGATTTGACCACATTCAAAAATTCAAAATATAATAGGATATGGTCAATTAAATTTCATGTTACGCTTTTCACTAAAATCTGATTTTCAACTCTTTGTGATTTCTAAGAAACTTTCATGTTTTCTCATAATAACCAACATAACTCATTATAACACTTACTAATACCACGATACCCATGATTTTCATTAGTCCAATGCTTTTATTATGACTTTCATCATAATACACATAAAATGATCCTTTTAGTTGAAGAAATATTTGAGGGTTTAAGAAATGGGTTTTGTAATCGGGGTCAATACAAAATTCGATTTCACGCTCTAGGGTAGGCTAGAAGTCTTCAAGAATACGCCAAGAAATTTATTAATGATAGAAATATCATTCAAAATCATACTCTCGTCCAAGACTTGGACAAGACGTCACATCGATACCTATTAACTTGCCATCTTCTTCAACATGACGCCGCCACGTAAAGTCCGCTTTGCAGCATTCCACACAAGAAAGTCAACAACGAAAGGATCAGCTTTTACTTATGGCTTGATATAACAAAGATTAACTTTAGGGTTTGGTTACTTTGAATTCAGATAACAAAGTTGGTTAGGAATATGAAAGCTAACAACCTTACAAAAAGAATAATGAGTAGTTAATCAATCGCTTTTCAAAAATACCTCAAAGGCAAGTATTTTCAAAGAGATAAGATCGACAGTAACGTGAAAGTGTTTATTTGAAACAACAAGATTAATAAATGTTGGAGGTAACGAAGGTTTCTCCCAACGGTTTCAATAGATAAATCAAAGTCTAATTTCTTCAGAGTCAAATTTAAACGCTGAACGCAAGCAAGAGAGATAAAAGAATGGGTAGAACCCAGATCTAATAAGGTATAGACTTCGCAAGAGCTTACGATTAACTTACCCGTGATAATTTTATTTAGGTTCCTCGTCACGAAAAAAAAACGCCTCTCTAAAACCACCGGCCTCGGGTTTGTCTCGGGACACCTTTGGTGCCTCCATCCTAGTTGAATTCGCCTTTGTGAAACGACAAAATCGAGCTAAGTGGCCTTCTCTCCACAATTATAACATGCTTTGATGGCATGGCGCAGCCGGACCGATGTGTCCCTCTACTCCGCATTTGAAGCATATGATAGTGGTCCTTCTCCTTCCTTAACAACAGTCAAAGTGTCCGACGCTTTCCATCATTGTTGAATCTCCTTTCTTGAAATGTCCATTCTTATTATTTTGGCCCCGACACACCAAGCGGTTACCATATCCGCCTGCTGATTTCTCCACGCTTGTTGTCACCGCTCACGATGACTACTCACCGGTATTATAATTTTGCTTACCGCTTCTTTTTTAGTCATATGACTCGTTATCGCTACCCACTAATCGAGCCCTATTTACAACATCTCTAATAAAACACAGCTTATGAGAAATAAGATGTCGACGATCTCCGCTTCAAACCTCTTAAAACATTCGCGCATTCTCTCTTCATTATCTACCAAGGGGACGAAACCGTGATAACTCCGCAAACTTTGCCTCGTATCATGACACTCTGGCCATATTGTTTTGTTCCAACTTGATAAACTCCACCTCCTTCATGTGGCGTAATACTTTCAGAAAGTATTTGTCGCTGAATGTACTCTGAACTTCTCCCAAGATATCTTCAAGACAAAGAAGTCGAGTACGCTTTTACCGATTCCCACCAAGAATCCGCCTCCAAGAACATAAAGGCTAAGTGGGAACCTTTTGCTCTTCTGAGCATCCCAAGACATCAAATATCTTGGTAATCATTTATCCATGCTTCCGCCGTAAGTGGTTTTGCTTCCCTTAAACTCCTAGTGGTCCCAACTCCTTGAATTGTTTAATGCGACCGCCTCGAGAGTTTTCCGTGTTTCCACCCCACGCTTTGAATGTGAGTCGCTACCGATGTTGCGTATGAATTTAAAACCTTTTAAACGCATCGTCATTCATCAATCGATCGAAATTGTTGTTGTTTACGGAGGATTATCGCCATCCTCACAGCACATTGTCCTCCGATTATCGATATGTGGAGAATCAATACCTCTTGTGCTCCATCATATTCTCAACATTCTCTGATGCCATTTTCAAACACCGCCATAAAATAAGGGTTAATTAACATATCACATATTATCCCTATACTCGACCGACCAATTAAATACCAAATAAATTTAGGTAGGTCATACTAACAAGGAATTCCCTGCCTCTCCTCCTAGTACTATTCTCACATCTTAGCCAGGATCATATCCCTAAGCTCGATATCAAACCGCGACGCCCCTAAAATTAGGTATACGCCACCCATCTTGGGTCGCCACTTACATGGTACATAAATTCAAATACAACTTACTAACCTAACTGTCAGGTACAATACGACATATAAATCGTGAGTTTGAATACAAATATTGTTTACTAGATATTATACAAACTCAAAAGGAGTCCTCATTACAACTATTATCACACTATTTCACGTAATAGTGAGGACTACTAATGCTATCCTCCTCGACCATTACTTCGCTCCCCGACTGTCTCAAAATTATGTTCTCATTTCCTCAAGAGAATAAAGAAAGAAAGTGTGAGCTCAACTAGCCCAAAGAAGAAATATTACGACTAAGATAATGCGTAATAAATTATCATTAGCCTTCAACAAGTGTTAAACCGATAAAATACAATAGATAAAGCTTTAATCAAGCAATGAATAAGCAATCCATTAAAAGAGTCAAGTAGAGAATAAATCTACTATCTTTTAGGTTTTAAAAGGTTTTCATCAATTTTTATCACCGAGACTCACTTAATAATAAAACACCACATCTAATCATCCCCGCATCACTGGCCAAGGATTTTCATCAAATTATCAATGGTCACGACTATACCGAATCACCCCGGTCATAATCATACCAAAACTATCCATCATCGCATTACAAAGCCACCGAGGACTTTTGTCACATCATTTATATCAAGTCATGATTATACCGAATGATCCCCTCGTCATAATCATACTAAGTTCATCTACGCACGTAAAGCCAAAGATAACATAATATAACATGAGGATGATGACAATGACATAGTAATTCAATAAAACAAGTTCAAGAATTATTTAATCCATGAATTATTAACGCCCAAATTGTCAACACGATATCGCTTTCAGAGAGTAAAATTCAATAATGATCAAGAATATTTTCATGAAAAGATATCGATGAAACGCAAATATCAAGGATATTCTACTAATTTCATGGAGTATAAGTCAAAGTTTTAACCAACCGGGTATAATAAAGAATGGAATAACAAAAGAAATCACCACGCACGCTAGATTGCATGATGTAAGTTATTCCAATGTAATAATAATAATCGAACCAGTCGTGTGAAATTCACAATCGACAGTGATGTTCCAATGTAATAATAAAGATGGAACTGCATCCTGTAAAACACACGTATAGATATTCCAATGTAATGATAAAGATTTTAACCAGTCCTGTAAAACACACGCATGTGATGTTCCAATGTAATAATAAAATCTTAACCAGTGTCCTGTAAAACACACGCATGTGATGTTCCAACCGAATAATAAGAATGTCACCAAGTATAGGTAAACTCACAGATACAAAGTTATTCCAATGTAATAATAAGTAATGGAATAACATAAGATTTCACCAAGTATAGGGTATGCCACAGATACAAAAGTATGTATAGGGTATGCCACTTTTTACAAAGTTATTCCAATGTAATAATAAAGAATGGAATAATGTAAGTTCTTCAAGAAGAAAGAAAGAATAACACCCTCACCGTAAAAAGAACCTAATATGTAAGAAAGAAGTAAGTATAGTATCACTCTTCTTCTTTCTATAATTTTCTCTCTATAACTTCTCTCTATAATTTCTCTCTGTAGTTTCAATGAATTCGTAAGAAAATAATAAAGGAATGAGCTTCTATTTATAGAAAAATGGAATGCATAAGAATTAATCCATGAATCTATCTGTATTGATTTACTTTAATCTGACTATTCATATTTAAAGAAAAATCTTTTAAATAAAATATAATATATTCTATTTATATAAAAACATTTTACTATGCAAACACTATGCGAATACTATGCAAAACACTACGCAAAAACACTACGCAACACTACGCATAATAAAATATAATATATTCTATTTATGTAATAACTTTAATAAAGTATTCTATTTTATATAAAGATGTTTCTGCTTTTATTACGCTAATAATACGAATAAAACAAAACGCCATTATCGCTATAATAATTCATATTATTAATCGACAATAATGGAATCAAACCGAGTAACTTCTCACATAAAGATCAATAATTAATACCGCATGCTACTATGCAACCACACTTATTATCGATTTTTTACTACCGAAAGTAGTTCAACAAGAACTACTAAAAACTTCCGCCATATTTCAATAAAATATTTTTGTCGCTTTCAATCCGACAATAATTTCGCTAGGGGTCCACTAATGATTGAGCCATTGTATTTAATATTCCCTCGCTAAACCGAATATTCCCACCAATCGAATATAAATATAACCACTGCAGATACTTTTGTAAAATTTATAAATACTACCCACAACTATAATATTATCTCAAATTCACACCATAATATTTAAAAAAAATTTTTTTTTTTTTGTTACAAAATTTAAATCTTTATATAAAAACAATTTTTAAAATCAATTTTTTTTATATACCGAATATATTTACGTTTCAATCTCAAATTTTGTTTTTATCAACGCTCCAAAAAGGGTGTCAAAGACCCAAAATAGATTTTTAAAAAACTTTTTTTTTAAGTAGTTTTTAAAAAATATTTTTAAAAATGCATTTTTAAAAAAAGCGAAATTTTTAAAAAATGTAATTTAAAAAAATCGAACTTTTTAAAAGCGCTTTTTAAAAAATAGAATTTTTAAAAAGCTTTTTTTAAAAAAAAATATTTTTTGGGTAATTTTTAAAAAAGCTTTTTAAAAATTTTTTAAAAACAAATTTTTTTTTAAAAGGTTTTTAAAAAATGAACTTTTTTAAAAAACAATTTTTTTTTAAAAAAATAGAATTTTTAAAAAACACCTTTTTAAAAAGAAAAAATGTTTTTAATTTTTAAAAACAAATTTTTAGTTCTTTTAAAAAAAAAAGTAATTTTTTAAAATAGATTTTTTTTTTTAAAAAAGAATCTTTTAAAAATAGAATTTTTTAAAAACAAACTTTTTTTTTAAAAAAGAACTTTTTAAAAGAAGATTTTTTTAAAAAAAAAATTTTAAAAAAAAAATTTTTTTAAAAAAGGAACTTTTTAAAAACAATTTTTTTTAAAAAAATTTTTTAAATTTTTTAGTATAATAGAATTTTTTTAAAAAATAGAATTTTTAAATAGAATGTTAGTATTTTAGTATTTTTAATTTTTTTTTAGTATTTTAGTATTTTTTTTAATTAGTATTTGATGTAAATATGTTATGTTTTGAATTTTAGTATTTTGATTAAATGATGTAAATATGTTATGCTTTTTTATTTTGAATTTTAGTATTTTTTGTTTTGATTAAATGATATATATTAATTTATTTAAAATTTTATTATATTTAAGCACGTCATCATCAAATTTTAACGCCATTTGTTTTTTTTAACTAAGTGGCGGCGAAATGCGATTAAAAATATAATATTAAGGGTACTTTTGGAAAAAAAATTAGTTTAGGATGGAAATGGGACATCCGTGTAAACATTAGGGGTTTTTTTGCACCTTTACTCATATATATATATATAAAAAGCCTGTTCAAATAGCAGTACTTTCTTAAAGAGCAGTACTATTTAAAAGCCCCGTGTTTTAAATTCTCTCTCCTCACTCGGTATTATAGAACGACTTAGCTCTCGTTTCCCCTCCAGAAAACACCTTGCTGCAAAATCGAAGCTGCTAAAATCGAACGAGTTCCTTGAAATCGATTGCTGCAAAATCGTTGAGAGAGAAATCGAAGCCCTTGATCCCCTCCAGAAACGCGATTGTTGCAAAATCGAAGCCCCTCAGTTCGATCCCCTTCAAGCCCTAGAATCCTATTCTTCCCTTCTCTCCGTTGCCGCCTTCGCCCGTCGACTTCTCTCTAGGTCTGCACTTCTCATTTGATTGAATTTCTGTTTTATGGTGGGTATTTTTTGCTCAACCCATTATTATTTGGGGTATTTGACTACTGGGTTGCCTCCTTCATCTTTTATCCGATACTCTGAACAAGTACCATCTGTTACTATTCTTCTTTCTTTGTAAATGCTTCGTGTTACATTCAAACCTCTCATCCATGGCAGTCTCAGTGATTTAAAAGTATCTCTTAAAATAAATAATGAAATTATTTACTATTCATAATTTTATCTTTTTGTTACAATATCTTGTTGAACTGTTTGCTTAGATTTTAGAATCCCAAGAACTACTCATTTCAATCCCCAATTTGTTTGACTTATTGATTAGAGATATGTTAGTTGAGCTCTATGCTATTTACTAGCAATTGATTTAAATAATTTGATTATTATGAAATTGAGCAGACCCTAGAAAATATTCATTGATTTAATATCATCTAATGTTGTTTTAAATTAATTTTACTTGTTTTTAGCTAACAAGAAGTTGTCAAATCTCGGGCATGACGAATTTTAATTAGTGTAGAATTTTTGCTAGTTTGGCTTGGAAGTGTTGTTGCTGCTGTTGCTGTACACTTCTTATTGCAACTACTGCTTGAGTAATAACTGCTGTTGAAGTTGTGGTTTCTGAGTTGTGCTGATGCTGCTGTAATACTTTCAATATAGTGGATGATATTGAACTTTTAGTTCTTGCAATTTCCTCTATATAGGTGTAGCAGGGCTTATTGAAGGCCATATGCAAAATTTGCATTACTAATGGCTTGTACATTCTGAATACTACGCCATTTGTTGCACAAAAAGAGCCCAGTTAGTAAACTTTGCAAATATTAAGTTTATATTTTTGTACCATGTTTATCCCTATAAATTGTTAATTTTGTAGGGATGTCATGATAAATGAAACTTTGATGGCAATTTACAACTATTCTAGGAATCGATTGTTTTAGTTTTTCTTCATCAAAGTGGAGGTGTACAGAGGGTAGTTCATATCCCTTTCATTATAATTTATTCTGCTTGTGATGCTGAGAAACAAAAGCTGGTTCCCAGGTTTTGCTTTATAACTTCTCAGGTATATATTGCTTAGTATTTCTCATGTGCTTACTAATACAGAGCTGTTATTAGAAATTCTTTTTCTCTTCCTTCTACTTACATGCTTAGTGTTGCAGGTTCTTATATTGAGCTGTTTCTTTACTCTTTTACAAGTTGGAGGTTTATGTGCTGCAATTGGCTTTGTAGGGCAGCAGTTAAGTAGTAAGGATGATGAATGTATCTGCAATGGTCTGATAGAGCAAGGTTTGTTGATCTCCATCGCAGTGATACAGCATAACAGATGTAATGGTCTGATAGAGATGTAATGAATTGATTGTAATGAAGCAAAGATATTAGCTCAATATTTGTTTGATGTATTTCTATCTCATTTTGGTACATATTGGCCAATCTGTGTATGTATATACTGATCTAGCATGTGCTCTTGTATTGAAAATCCCCCGCCTCTCTTGTTGTCTACAAATTTTTAATATAAGGAAGTTTTGTTTGTAATTAATCATTTGTACAGTTGAGTTTTTCTTGTTGTAAATGGATGTGAAATTGCACAAGTTGGTTCTGAGTTGATAACATTTTGTTTCCTGCAAGACATTTGACATAACAGGAAAGTGGTACTGAAATATACTTAATATCACAGGTGCATTATAAGTTTGAAGGATCATATCTCTGAGAACAAACATATTGTACTCAAACATTATACCACTGTCCTCATGCACATCAAGTCATCACACCAACACAGTACTAAGAACAAACATATAGTACTCAAACATTACACATAATAAAATTTTGAATCATTGTTACTTATGCATGTACAAAATACCAAACCAAAACTAAGAATCTTCTCGGTCGCCAAACTAGTACTTCAGCTGTAAGACCCCAATTTTTATTTTATTTTTTAATAAAATGGAATTTCCTCTATTTATTATTTTGAAATAGTAAAGGGGTTGATTTGATTAATCTGGTTAGTTATGGGTAAAATGTGCAAATTTTGCAAATTATGCAAGTGGTTATAAAATATTCATTGTTGTCGGGGAATATTCTTTCGTACGACAGCGCAACCTTTTGTGGGCCCCATAACGGAAAGCGATTGGATGAAGAAAACGACAAGTATAAGTTGTTTATAAATAACGACGTAGTTGTTATCGTTAATACTGTTGGAATACTCGGTGGTAAAAACACAGTAGCACACGGTATTGCACCAATTATTGATTCTTACGTAAGAAGGCACTACTCAATAATTGTTACACGATAATTATTGCTCAATATTTTATTTTATTGATTCAATAATTGCTACGTTGATATTTTATATTATTGTTGTTTCAATAATTGTCATTTCACAATATTTTCTATTATAAGATCAATAATTCATATTATTTGAATAATATTATTAGATAGCATTATTGGCAATGTCTAGAAAGTTCTGTCTAAGGAGAGGTTTGGTCACCTAATTGCGCGCCAGTAAGGAGAAATCTTTATTAGAAAGCCCTCTTTTTCCTAGGAACGGCCTGGTTGTCAATATTGTGATTCTGTAATATTATTTGTGAATAATTGATTATTAATTTATATGATAAGAAAAATATTCATTTTATGTGGATATAGATGGAGAAAATTTAAAGCTTAACAATTGTTGAAAATTGATATTTTATCTTTTCTCGATAAAATAATTCATTTAAATATATTATTATTATATTATAATAATATAATAATGGTGATATTTTACAATGGATGTGTGATATATGAGTAAATGAGGAGGAATAGTATTTTTGTTACAATAAATGTTAAAAACATGTTAAACATGTCGGTGGGCCCCATTTCTTAACTAAAATTTGATTATAGCCTGTAAAATCGTCCACATACCGAAATCCACATACGAACCCTAATCAGTTAAGAGACTTATTCGCTAAAAGTATAGATGATGTATTTATTCTCTGCATGGCCCAATAGTATAGATAGTTACGTATCTTTCACATACCGAAGGTTTGATTATAGACATGTATTTATTAGCGACGGACAACATATTCGCTAAAAGTATAGATGATGGTTGTATGACCGAAATTGTCGCCTAAAGGGGGGTGAGCACGGGTGAGTAAGATAAGGGGTATGCACTTGATCCCTAGTGTATATATATATATATATATATATATATATATATATATATATGAGTCCTTCCATATGACCGGTTCTTTATGGGTCATCTTTGACTTACTTTTTGAATGATTGATAAACTTATTGGAAGGTGAGATTGAAACATAAATATACCCAGTAGTAACAATTTATGCAAAACTTATTTTAATATGAGGACCCCACCATAGTCAACATGTTGTCGGTTTGTTTAACTAAAAGCAATTTTTAATATTAAATAATCTGACCAAGTGCGAACATATTAAACATATAAAAAAAAAAAAAAAAAAATTCCAAACCGTAAGAGCCTCTTCTTCAAAAAAAAAAAAAAAAAAATAAGCTATTTACCTCTTACGACATATATAAAAATCAAATAGTAGCACAAGTTCTTTATTTGCTATTTTTTATAACAATATTTGTTATTTTATAAAATAAATATTTTATAAAACAAATATTTTATAATAACAAATAAAGAATATAAAATATTTTATAAAAACAAATATTTTATAAAACAAATATTTTATAATAACAAATAAAGAATATAAAATATTTTTTTATAAAAATAGCAAATAAAAAATTATAAAAATATTTTATAATTCTTTATTTGCTATTTTTATATAAAACAAATATTTTATAATTCTTTATTTGTTATTATAAAATATTTGTTTTAAAATATTTGTTTTTAAAAATATTTTATATTCTTTATTTGTTATTATAAAAATATTTGTTTTTATAAAATAACAAATATTGTTATATAAAAATAGCAAATAAAGAACTTGTGCCACTATTTGATTTTTTATACAAGCAGAAAAGGTTGCTTGCCTATTAGATTTTTTTTTTTTGCCGTAAGAGGCTCTTACTATTTGAATTTTTTTTTTTTTTTATAGTTTAAGATGTCGCATCTATTGTATTTAATATTAAAAATTGCTTTAGTTAAACAAACCGACAACATATTGACTGACTATAAGGGTCCTCATATTAAAATAAAAGCCGTAGATTGTTACTACTTACCGATATTTATGTTTCAATCTCACCTTCCAATAAGTTTATATCAATCTATTCAAAAGTGGTGTTACAGACAATCTCATCTATCAACTTATCCATTACATAAAAGGCATATATATATATATATATATATATATATCTATTAAAATTATATTGTTTTGGAGATTCATTTAGAAAACAAAATAATATTAAAAGAGAGTGATCCTTACCTTAACCCTTACATAATATATCATTGCTTAAATAGTTTTAAGGTGTTTTTTTTTTTTGTAATTTTATATTAATAAATCCAAAGTAAGTTATAATATTATCAATTAATGCTCAAAAAATAGTTACTAAAAATCTATATATGAAGATAATTTGAGTATCTATAATCTCTTTGTGCCTCTGTGGTGTGATATCCAGCTGCAGTACACAAAAAATAATACTCCTAATTGTTATTTTGGTTGCTTATTAAAGCTTCATAGCAACAAGCGTGAAGCATGGACTATTAAATTTACCACAAATACACATATATAATAACAAAACTAAGTTTTTTGATGCGTTATCTTTGGTATGAGACTAAAATTTAATTATTATTAAAACATTTTTTAAAATTTTCTGATTTTATTTTATTAATTACTACTAAAACACTTTTAAAATCTAGAATTTAATTACAAGTAATACATTAATTATGATCCTGAAAAACTTTAGAGTAATTTATTATTTTATAACAATTTTATTTCTTATAGAAATCCTAAATTATATGCAATTAGTAAGTTAAGTTGTGAAATTATTAACTATTAAAATAATTAATAGTTAATGTTAGAGAATCAAAATTCTTTTATGGTCCTACAAACTTTAATGATAATTTATTATTCTACAATAATTTTATTCTATAGTTCTTTAATTACTTCGTTATACAATAAATTTAACTTAAAAATGTTTAGAATTTTATTTACTCAACTTTAGACTCTAAATAACTAAATATTAAAAATGTAGGAAAAATATTATGAATTACATAAAAATTAAAATATATAGGAGGCATTTAGTTAATTAATGTTAAAAATAATTATGACTATTGTGATTAAAATTTAGTTAATTTTTAAAAGTAAAAGTCATAAGGGTAACTTATTATTTTACAACTTTATTCCTAAATAAATATATTATAAAAATATAGAAAAATATTATGAGAAAATAATAATTAATATTAAAAAGTGTAATATATATTACAAAATGTATTAATGATTAAACTTTAATTACTAATTTATTTTAGCGCTCAGGAGCCAAAACGAACACGTCTGCTACCTATCGTACTGGTCCCTCGACTAGGCATTTTACTTTTGTCGAATCGGAACCAATACCATTGCTCTAGATAAGAGATCTTTAGTTTATCAAAGTTAGGGGGAAAAAATTCAGCTATATATAGTTATTAAAATTTAAGCTACTATTAAAAACAAAAAATTATAAATCATGATGGTAACTTATTAGTTTACAACAATTTTATGTTATATAGAATTTCTTAAATACCAAGTTTAGGCCTTTAGGTTTCACTCATTTTTTAACTCTAAATAACCATGTATAAATTCGAAAGATTGAAAATAAAAACTAAATATTAAATTTAAAAAGTATATAAACTGAATATTAGATTAAAAACAACAAAAATAAATATATTATTAACATTCAATTGCAAGTTTTTGATAATTGTTTGTTTGAGCAAAGTTTATTGTCATTATATAATAAGTTAAATTCAAATTCAAATTCAAATTCAATTTTTTTTTATAATCATTATATATACAAAATAAATAGAGAAATAATATTTCCACGTTGTAATTTTGATATTTTTACATGTGCTCCTCTCACATAAAGTTGGGACCCACCCTACTCTCGTGAGAAAAAACTATATAAAAATATCAAATTTATATATGAAAATTGTGCTCCCAATAAATAAGGAATTAAATATAAACTCGTAATTCGCATAAATTTTGTCAATTCTTTTGTTTGATTTGCGTTTTTGGATATGATTCGCTTCAATATTCAATGTTTGTATTGGAATTTATTTTTGAATAAAGTATGCATTACTCAACTTATTTCCAAAAAGATTTTCAACTTCTTACCATTCTATTTATGGCTATTATATAATATTATAACAATGTTGGTAAAGAAAAACTAGGAGAGTGCCCCAACAGAAAAGAATATGTCCTCAACCCTTTTTGCCAAGAATCTCCCCATCAGTCTGTTTTGTTTTCTTCGAAAACACACTTTGTGTAATATCCGGAAAAATTAAAATTAAAGTAATAATAATAAGATAATTAAAATAAAATAAAATAAAATAAAAATAATAATCAAATAAATTAGGTCAAACTAATTTCTATGTATTTAAATTTGGGTTTTTTTAACTATTTGAACCCAATTTAAAGTGTTGGGGTTAAAAATTAGATTTGAAATAAGAGTAACAATAATATATTAGGTTAAAGTCCTTCTTAATATATGTACGGATATTAATCGACTAAACGAAAGAAGGGAGGTTAAAACGAATTAACAAAGTAATAATGTTCATTAATTTTTTTATTATAAATACATTAATAGATAATATTATATATCAAAACATAATTATTCTATATTAAATAATATTTGTGTACTAATATTGAAGTTTTAAAAATTATTATAAGATTATAAAAACTCACAATTTAGTAATTTAATTAATGGTATTGTATTAATTTGGTAATTATATAGATCAGATTGAGAAGGTCTAGCGGAGTGATATTTGGATTCGGTGAATTATTTTGGTACAATATTAATTAAGGTACAAATTTCGTATTTCATTTATTGATTGTGGTTCTATTCCCTATATCAGTTATGTAATATTTTTCGTTATTTGGAAAGCTTTGTTTTTGAGACTTTATTTGTTTGTATCTTTCTTCGTATATTTTCATTTACATTCGGTAGTTATTTTGATCATTGGTATCTTCTGATAGTTAAGTATGTTAGAATTTGAAATAATTCGATATCATTTGGAGATGGTCATATAAACCTTGTGATTTGAACCACTTTTGGCTTACATTTTGTAGTTCGATCCTTAAGGTATACTTGAGCTAATCACCTTTGAGGGTACCACATGCATGTTCTCTTGACACCGGAGCATGACACCTTTCGTGGCGGTGTGATCAGTCCACATCATATTCTTTTGTATGCTCTGGGTGTGAGTTTAGGCCATTTGATATGTTCATGTTTGATTTGCATACATCATGCAACAAATATATTTTGTTAGCCTTTGGCTATTTGTTTTTGAGCTTAGTATGAAATTGTTACCTTATAAACATTTGAGTCAGCCATATTTTGTTTGGGATCCTTTTGACTATAGTTGTTCGTTCGACAATGTTCATCATTAGTACCTAGTCTCTCTAATTTTGATATATTCATAATTCGTTCATAGTTTCCATTCGTTCGTTCATTCGACTCTTTTGGTTATATTATATATTGTGGTATATTTGTGCATTTTTATATATGTACTAGGCAATTGGCTCACGTTGTGTTTTTTTTTCAGCAGGTAATCGGGGTGCTCAGGATTTATGGGATGAGAGCTACCTTTAGTCCAAATAAGTAGATTAATTTTGAGACTATTATTAGACATAAATTTTTTTTCTAATATTTTGTAGACAAATTTTTTTTGCCTACGACATTCATTCTTAGAAGTAGAGACTATGTTAATATAGAGTTCGTTCTATTTACATTAGCGTTTATGACCGTTGATATTCAATTTATTTAGAAATATTTTGAGATTTTATATGTGATTGTATTTATTATGTTTTATATGACATCCCTTTTTTTTTAGAAAGGGGGTGTTACATTATGAATTCATCTTTTATTTGTACTTTATGCACCTCTCGTACCTGTCATTCCTGTGAATTTCACTATCTTTCTACAGTTTAATAAAATGAAATGAAAGTTGTCTAGAAATATATATCACTGCCAAGTTCACATTCCATTGATCCGAAATGACAACTGGTCATAACATCCTTTTCTATTAGATATGCATATAAATAGTTTGGATCCTTTTAATTAAATTAATATTTTCTGATATTTTCAAATGTTATAAATATGATACATGAGTCATATCCAAGTGTCCGTAGCCACCGTTGGCTATAGCTCATGTCCCAACTAACCCATCTTGAGACGTCCATCCCTATCGCCAACAACCCATATTAGATATGTTCAATTACTATGGCAAGAACTTCCGGTGAATAGTATTTACCATCTGCAAGAAGTTCTTGCGGATAGTTATTGGACTTGAAATTTCTCATTTGCCCCTAATTTAATTGGATTTGAATATAATTTAACTATTATATGCAAGAAGTTCTTACGTATAGTATATAGAAAAAACACTATAAAACCCAGAATTATATATTTGGACAGGAACACAAACTCAATTTCTAACCCTAGCCGCATCCCACGAGTTCAACAGGTAAAATTGAGGAAAAAGTCAAATTTTGGGCCTTTCATCAACATTTCAACACATTAAACTCTTGGTAAGATTTCTACCATGGTTGAGAATATGTTTAATTTGATTTATGATGTCTTCTTCATTATCTAGTATGCAAATTCAAGATGAAAGTGTTAATGTTCAAGATTCGTTCAATAGTAATAAGATAATTCCTTATGTTGGTAAAAATTTTGCCACACTAAAAGATGTTGAAGATTTTTATAGAAGTTATGCAAAAAATTAATTGTTTTGAAATTAAAATTAAGACGACTAGAAAACATGTGGGTTCGAATGATATTTGTTCCAGGCTATATCAATGTCGAAAAGTCGAAAAACTAGAAAATAATATTCATCAGATTGATGATGATGACTGTGACGATAGTAAGGGAAAGGGGCAAAGAGACCATATAGGTTGTACTGCCCGTAGTGCATTGATGGATAGTTGTTGGCACGATCATGGCCATTGGTGATAATAATGAATATCATTGACCCGTAGTGCATGAATAATTCAGTGATGTGGATTATTTGTTAAACTGAGTCTCATCGATAAAATTGATGATAAACTTTTAAATCATAGAAGATAGTAGATATAATGCTCTACTTGACTCTTCTAATGAATTGTTTGTTCCGCTGTGGGATTCATGATTGAGATTACCAACTCTCTCTTAACCCTTGTGCATTCTTGAAATTCTTTGGTTTGATTTGTGAGGTAATGGCATTATACCAAATGATCACTGGTAATAATCATACCAATCAACAGTCCATCTATGCACTATGGGCCAAAGATCACTTTCATAACAATATAAACATGAGGATGATGACAATGATATACGAATTCAATTAAATGCAAATAAAGGATAAATTCTAAAGATTTATAATTTAATTTATCCAGAGTTCAATAATGTCCAAATTGTCAATATGATACTGCTTTGTGGAGTAAAATTCAAGAATAATATTGTATCAAAAATAATTTGGACCGAAAAGAAATACTCCCTCCGTCCCAAATTAATTGCTCAGTTTTGACTTTTTTAAGTCAAATTGACTATTTTTAGAATTAATAATTAAGCATATATAAATATATTTCTAAAATTATAAAAATTAGGATTAGTAATAAATTGTATATACTTTCTTTTGGTTATAATCTCTTCACCTATATTTTAGCAAAAATAGTAAAAAGATTAGTTTTAAAAATGGTCAATTTGACTTTAAAAGGTCAAAACTAAGCAATTAATTTGGGACGGAGGGAGTATATTTTTTTATCATGAATAATAGTACCCCGGGTGAATAGTACCCCGTGAATAGTACTCTGGCATGAAAAGGGTAAACTTATCAAGAATGCTCAGAATAATATTTTAATGAAAAGATACTGGATGAAACGCAAATATAAAAGATATTCTACTAATTTCAGGAATTATAGAAGCAATACTTACCATAGTAAGTTTAAATTTAGGAATATGAAATGAAATAATATCCCTTCCATACTATGGAGTATGAAAGAAAATAATATTTCTTATGAGTATTGAAATAAAATAATATCCTTTACCTTAGTAGAAACTGGATTTGACTGGAATATCGGATATTATTCTGAGAAAATCTTATAGAAAGTCTACACTCAAAGTATCCTTATACTAAGGAAAATACTCACAATACTATAGAATAAAAATTTCTGATTTTGAAGGTGTGTTGAGGAAGGAGGGATTGCCCCCTATTTATAGCAACGGAGGACGAAAAGAATTAAGTAGGCTGCCTAATTCTGCCAACCTTTCCTGCCTATTTCTTATTTTCTTACATGCCAAACTTTTCCTTACCTCTTATTGGTTGAGGGGCCACCCTTTAAGGAAATTGGTTTGCAGGAGAATCATTTATTTGGAAAGTTTGGTCATGAAGGCCACACTTTGAAAATAAGGATTGCAGGCAATTCATTCATTAATGCCCAACTCATATTTTACAATGGTTGGGGCCCAAACTTATTTGAAAACAAAGGAATGGTTTGCAGGAAACCACATCACTCACCAACCAACTTAGGAAAAATAAGCAGAAGAGAAAATAAACCATCTTTGAAAAAAGGACATCTACTGTATTACTTTTGAAAATAAGAATTCGTTTACAATTTGTTCACTAATTATTATACTCCTTATATCACATGTTTATATATATATATATAATAACTTTATTATTTAAACAATTATAATATATTAATAATAATATATTTGAGTGAATATTTTATCGGAGAAATAATTATAATTCCACAGAAAATATGCCAACCTTTCAACATTTATATCATGTTAAATTCCTTCATTTATATCCACACAAAATAAATATTTCTCTGTCCATCATTTATATCCACATAAAATAAATATTTCTTTATCATATAAATCAATAATTAATTATTCACAAATAATATTACAGAATCACAATTATGACAACCAGGTCGTTTCCAGGAAAGAGGGGGCTTTCCGATAAGGATTTCTCCTTACTGGCGCGCAATTAGGTGACCAAACCTGTGAAACCCCAGATTTTATGAATAAAGATTTAAATTTATCGATTTTTTTTTTATATTATGGTGTGGATTTGATATAATGTTATAGTTGTGGGTAGTATTTATAAATTTTTCAAAGTAGACAAGTTGTCATAAAATACCCAGTTACTATTCACTCTAGTATTATTCACTCGGGTATTTGGGACACTTTTTGTGTCAGAGTACTATTCACAAGTTACTATTCATAAGTTACTATTCACGAGTTACTATTCACCTAAATTACTATTCACCCGAATATTATTCACTCAAGTATTTGGGGTATTTTTCGTGTCGGAGTACTGTTCACGAGTTACTATTCACGAGTTACTATTCACGAGTTATTATTCACGGGGTACTATTGATTCACATTTTTATACTATTAGGGGTGGTGGTGCAAGATTGATAATACTTGCATGACTAAGTTAAAAATGGAGGTATAGTTGAAGGTACTATACTGTAATTAATTTTTTCACATGATTATACTATTTATTCACATGATTGTACTATTGATTCACATGATTTACTATTAGGGGAGTTGGTGCAAGATTGATAATACTTGCAGGACTAAATTAAAAATGAAGAAAAGAATGTATGTATATTTCAAGCCCCAATATTTCAATTATCCTATATTTTCCTATAAACGCGTTAATAAGTTTCATTCTTCCTTCATTTCTCACCAATTCACAAAAGCTTTAGAAAGCAATTATTATAGAGAGAAATTATAGAGGAAAGAAGAAAAGTATTCACATTACTTCATTGCTCATATGTGACGCCTTCCCAAAATTTGGTATACGCCACCCATCTTGGGTCGCCACTTACATGGTACATAAATTCAAATACAACTTACTAATATAAGCGTCGCAGTATATAATCGAAAATCGCGTGAGTTATACAAATATTATCTACTAGATATTATACAAACTCAAAAGGAGTCCTCATTACAACTATTATCACACTATTTCACGAGGAGGAACTAATGCTATCCTCCTCGACCATTACTCCGCTTTCCGACTCGTCCCCAATTTATGTTCTCATTTCCTAAGAGAATAAAGGAAAGAAAGGGTGAGCTCAACTAGCCCAAGAAGAAATATTATGACTAAGATAATGCGTAATAAATTATCATTAGCCTTCAACAATGTTAAACCGATAAAATACAATAGACAACCGCTTTAATGCGGCAAGCTGAATATGTAATCCATTAAAAGAGTCAAGTAGAGAATAAAGTCTACTATCTTTTAGGTTTTAAAAGGTTTTCATCAATTTTTATCATTTGAGACTCGACAATAAATAAACCACCACATCTAATCATCCCCGCACTTACTCAAGGATTTTCATCAAATTATCAATGGTCATGACTATACCGAATCACCCCCGGTCATAATCATACCAAAACTATCCATCAATGCATTACGAATACCGAGGACTTTTGTCACATCATTTATATCAAGTCATGATTATACCGAATGATCCCAGTGTCATAATCATACTAAGTTCATCTACGCATCGTAAGCCAAAGATAACATAATATAACATGAGGATGATGACAATGACATAATAATTCAATAAAACAAGTTCAAGAATTATTTAATCCACATGAATTATTAACGTCCAAATTGTCAACACGACATCTTTATTTCAGAGAGTAAAATTCAAGAATGATCGTAAGAATATTTCCATGAAAAGATACTTCGGATGAAACGCAAATATCAAGGATATTCTACTAATTTCATGGAGTATAGAAGTCAAAGTTTTAACCAACCGGGTATAATAAAGAATGGAATAACAAAAGAAATCACCATGCATGCGGTGCGCCGCATGATGTATTGTTATTCCAATGTATAATAATAACTAACTAGGTCGTGAAATTCACACTTAAGCGCGTGTGATGTTCCAACAGAATAATAAAGATGGAACCGGATCCGGTGTAAAACACAACACGAGATAGGATATTCCAACAGAATGATAAAGATTTTAACCAGTCCGGTCCAAGTGGTATAAAACACCTGAATGTGATGTTCCAAACAGAATAATAGAAGAATGTCACCAAGTATAGGTAAAATCACAGATACGGAGTTATTCCAATGAGAATAATAAGCAATGGAATAACATAAGGATTTCACCAAGTATAGGGTATGCTGCGATATACGGGTTATGTATAGGGTATGCCACTTTACGGTTATTCCAACGTAATAATAATGAATGGAATAACAAAGTTCTCTTCAAGAAGAAAGAATAACACCCACTACAGTAAAAGAACCTAATATAAAGTAGTGAAGTAGCAGTAATCTCTTCTTCTTTCTATAATTTTCTCTCTATAAACTTCTCTATAATTTCTCTCTAGTTTCAATGAATTAAAAGAAAATAATGAAGGAATGAAGGCTTCTATTTATAGATAAAAAAATGGATAGTAACTAATCCATGAACGGTCCAGATTGATTTACTTTAATCTGACGGTCCATATTTAAAGAAAAAATCTTTTAAATAAAATATAATATATTCTATTTATATAAAAAACATTTTACTATGCAAACACTATGCAATACTATGCAAAACACTATGCAAAAACACTAACATAATAAAATATAATATATTCTATTTATAGAATAACTTTAATAAAGTATTCTATTTTATAAAAAAGATGTTTCATTTTATTACGTTAATAATACTGAATAAAATAAAAGCGTCATTATCGCTTATAATAATTCATATTATTAATCGACGAATATAATGGAATCAAACCGAGTGACTTCTCACATAAGCATCAATAATCAATACCATGTATTACTATGTAACCACACTTATTACTGTATTTTTACTACCGGTAGTTCAACAAGAACTACGGTAAAACTTCCGTTATTTCAATAAAATATTTTGTGCTTTCTCAATCCGACAATAATTACGTTGGGGTCCACTAATGATTGGTAGTTATGCAGAATATTCCTGCTAAACCAATATTCCCTAAATCAATATTAATATCACGACCACGAATTCCATGCACTGACGCAATTCATTAGTATCACGACCACAAATTATCCATGCACTCTACCAAAGATAATCGTGTATTCATTAGTATCACGACCACAAATTATCCATTACTATACCAAAGATAATCGTGTATTCATTAGTATCATTACGACCACAAATTATCCATACTATAAATACGAAGCTTTAAAAAATATAAACATGAGGATAATGATATAAAGAATCATTCTTCCTTCATTTCTCACCAATTCACAAAAAGCTTTAGAAGCAATTATTATAGAGAGAAATTATAGAGGAAAGAAGAAAAGTATTTCACATTACTTATCTACTTTCATATATCCGATTTTACTCTTCTTCTTAGGTAGGGAATATTATTTATTGTATAAATTTTGTAAGGGGTATTATTTCTTTTATTCATTCATCAAGAGAACTTTATTATTCATTCTTTATTATTCTCGAATAATTTTCAAAGCAAAAGGTTCGAGCTTTCAACGGAATAACTAATCATGACAAATATTTCCAATAATCTGTGCTATTATCAATCCTATACTTGGTGACATTCTTCTATTATTCCATCTTAATATTCTAAATCAAAGAATATTAACTACTTAACTCGAAGGTTTCCCAAATTCCAGCAGACCTTACACAATTATCCAAATAGCTCTATACCCAAATTCGTTGTCATGAGTCCCATTTATCTAGAGTCAAATATTAAAATAGTCATACTTGCCACTACATTCTTTGGCCGACAAAATCAAGTCTGCCTCGCTTAAATTCACTTTGAAAGTTGGAATATCCATATATATCGAATTCCAATGGGACTTGACTCATGCAATTTGGGGTAATGTTTGTCTATTTTGGCTTTATTGATCTACATCTTTTCTACACTATCAACGCGCTGTATCGATGCGCTTAAATTCTTTTTTACCCTATGAACAATTGCTTTGCCAAAAATAAAGAGTGATTTCTTCCCATCGAGGATATCACATATCGGGTACGCTAATTTTACTTTTGTAATTCTAAGTTTTGTGCGATCATAAATTTCTTAATGAATTCTCCTCGGTTCCTTTATTTCCTTTGGTTCTCTTCTTCTTCTTCAATCACTTTTAATTTATACCTCTGATCATTAGCTTCTTCAAACCAACTCCATTGGTCCTCTTATTCCTCATTTACTTCTCGTTTTGATATTCTTAATTTTCAGTTCATCTCAATTTAATTTGATCCCTTGTTCCAAATTGCTTGTCGCATTAACCTCGGGTTGATTAGTGATTAAAGGTGTCACAGCCGGATCACATTCACTCCATTGTGAATATTTTTTTTCATTTCCATCCGTAAATACCAAATAAACTTTCACTCCATAGGTCATATTAGCAGAAGAATTTCCGCTCTCCCTCCTCAGTTCTTATCTCACATCTTTATTATTATTATACAAACTCAAAAGGAGTCCTCATTACAACTATTATCACATGAGGACTACTAATGCTATCCTCGACCATTACTCGTTCCCGGCTGTCTCGGCTATGTTCTCATTTCAAGAATATCCGTAATAAATTATCATTAGCCATATGCATAAAATACAATAGAAAACTGGTTTAAATCGCAGCTTAATAATATACGATCCATTAAAAGAGTCAAGTAGAGAATAAAGTCTACTATCTTTAGGTTTTAAAAGGTTTTCGCCACCACATTCATCCTCGCACACTAAGGATTTTCATCAAATTATCAATGGTCACGACTATACCGAATCACCCTCGGTCATAATCATACCAAAACTATCCATTAAGCCAAAGATAACATAATATAACATGAGGATGATAACAATGACATAATAATTCAATAAAACAAGTTCAAGAATTATTTAATCCATGAATTATTAACGTTCAAATTGTCAACAATGAATCATCGTTCGAAGTAAAATTCAAGAATGATCGGAGAATTATTTATTATTCACCATGCTGAATAACTCACCAAGCATTACAAAAGTTATTCAATGAGAATAATAAGCAATGGAATAACATAAGGATTTCACATGCCACATACAAGTTATGTATAGGGTATGCCACTACGCATGCATGGTGATTTCTATAATATATTCTTTATTCTATTCTTTATTATTATCTATAATAATTCATTGGAACATCCTCGCTCAATAATCAATACCATGTCGCGAATTTTGCATTTTTACTACCGGTTCCGTTATTATTATTCTGCGTTGGAATAACTGCCATATTCCACCTTAAACCTAATATTCCCCACCAATCGAATATAATATAACCACTGCATACTTTCAGCAAAATTTATAAATACTAAGTACCACATGCATGGTGATTTCTTTTTCCATTTCCATTCTTTATTATACTTAGTTGATTAAAGTTTTATTATTATTCTGACTTCTATAATCCATGAAATTAGTGGAATATCCTTGATATTTTGCACTTCATCCAATATCTTTTCATGTAAATATTCTTAATCCATGAAATTAGTGGAATATCGAGCATTCTTGAATTTTACTCCATAAAGCGAAGATCATGTTGACAATTTGGACGTTATTGGTTCCCGGATAAATTAATTCTTGAACTTGTTTTATTGAATATTATGTCATTGTCATCATCCTCATGTTTATATTATGTTGAAAGTCATCTCGTGGCTCAGAGTGCATAGATGGACTTAGTATGATTATGACCGTGGATTATTGATTGTAATCATGGCCGTAATGTTACAAATGATGTGGATAAAGTCATCTGTGGCTTTGTGTGCATAGATGGACTTGGTATGATTATGACCAGGATTATTCGATGTAATCATGGTAAGTAATGTAACGAATGATGTGGTAAAATTCTCATTTCTTGTAGTGCATTGATGGATAATTTTTGGTATGATATGGCTATGGATTCTCTTCGGCCAAGGGTGCAAAGATGAATTGTTTTATGGCATGATCAGGACCGTTGATGACAACACAATTATCTTTGGCCCGTAGTGGATGGATAATTCGTGGTCGTGATACTAAATAATATCCTTGGCCTGTAGTGCAGGGATGATTTGATGATGTGAATTATTTATTAAGCTGAGTCTCAGCGATAAAAGTGATGAAAAACCTTTTTAAATCATAAAAGATAGTAGATTTTATTCTCTACTTGACTCTTTTAATGGATTGTTTGTTCCGCTGCAGTTAAACTTGTTGTCTATTGTATTCTATCATTTTAACACTGTTGAAGGCTAATGATAATTTATTTTGCATTATCTTAGTCATAATATTTCTTACTGGGCTAGTTGAGCTCACCCTTTCTTTCATTGTTCTCTTCAGGAAATGAGAACGTAGCTGGGACTAGTCGGGGAACAGAGTGATGGTCCTAGATGGAGCATTAGTAGTCCTCACTATTCTGTGAAATAATGTGACAATAAATGTAATGAGGACTTCATTGAGTGTGGATATTGTCTAGATGACAATATTCTTATTAAAATTCACAGCATATGTTTTGTCGTATTTTACACGACTGTTGTATAATTAGTTTGTATATGTATTCTGTACCATGTAAGTGGCGACCCAAGATGGGTGATGTATACCTAATTTTGGGGGCGTCACAAAACCCCTTTCCTAGATATAACTTCCTTAGACATTGCCAATAATGATGTCTAATAATATTATTCAAATAATATGAATTATTGATCTGATAATGGGAAATACTGTGCAGTGACAATTATTGAAACAACAATAATATAAAATATCAACGCAAAGAATTATTGAATCAATAAAATAACATATTTAACAAAGAATTATCAGAAATTTATTGAGTAGTGCTTCTTCACGTAAGAATCAATAATCCAAGATATCTTTATAAATACCGTATACTATACTATGCAACCACAGACATTCGCATACTTTATCAACGGGTAATTCAACAGTTAACGATAAAACTTTCGCCGTTATTTTTATAAAAAGATAATTTTGTCGTTTTCTAATTACGGCAATAATTCTGTTGTGGGGGGTCCACCAATGATTGTGTCGTCGTACGAATATTTTTCGACACAAAGAATATTTTCCGACCAAATGAATATTTTATGGCAACTTGCTTACTTTGAAAAATTTATAAATATTACCCACAACTATAACATTATAACAAATTCACACCTTAATATTCAAAAATATAATTCGAGAAAAATTAATCTTTATTTATGAAAGTTGGGGTCTTACAACTTCCCCTTCTTTTGAAATTTCGTCCTAAAAATTAGGGTACATACCTGGTATGTCGAAGAGGTGAGGATACCTTGATTTCATTTCAGATTCTAACTCCCAAGTCATTTCCTCAACATCGTGGTTTCTCCACAAAACTTTGACTTGAGGTATAACCTTGGACCGTAGAATATGTTCCTTCTTATCAAAGATTTTAACAGGTACCTCTTCATATGTTAAATCTTCCGCTATCTCTGTCTGGTTCCAACTCAATAATATGGTTCGGGTCTTCCACATATTTACGTAACATGGATATGTGAAAAACGTTATGAACACGAGACATACTTGGCTATAAGGCGAGTCTATAGGCCACAGTTCCTACTCGATCAAGGATTTCAAATGGGCCAATGAATCGAGGATTGAGATTTCCTCTCTTTCAAAATCTTGTAACTCCTTTCCATGGTGCAACACGTAATAACAAATGTTCTCCAACATTGAATTCCACGTCCTTTCGATGAAAATCAGCATAACTCTTTTGTCGATCTTGTGAGGTCTTTATACGTTGCCGGATCATTTGAATCTTTTTTGTAGTCATACGTACCAACTCCGATCCCAACAACATTGCTTCACCCACCTCATCCCAGCATACTGGAGAACGACACTTTCTTCCATACAAGGCCTCGAATGGAGTCATGCTGATACTTTCTTGATAACTATTGTTGTAGGAGAATTCTACCAATGGCAAGAACTTGACAACAGACCACAAGGGACCCTACCTAGTGACACCGAAAGAAATCCAAAGGGAAATCATGAACAGTGTCAGGCAGTCACCTTGAGGAGTGGAAAACAGTTGGATGGGAAAGATGCAGAAAATTCAGCTGTCTCTGATGATAAGAGTAATGACAATAAGGTGGTTGTAGAAAAACAGGGTGAGAATACGCAATTTGAGAAAACAAAGTTAGATGATAAGCCAGTTGTGTATCCTCCACCATCGTTTCAGCAAAGAGTTCAAAAGCAGAAATTAGACAAGCAATTTGCAAAATTCTTGGAAGTATTTAAGAAATTACAGATTAACATCCCGTTCACGGAAGCCCTAGAACAAATGCTGAGTTATGCAAAATTCATGAAAGGGATTCTGTCCAAAAAGAAGAAGTTAGAAGATTTTGAGACAGTGGCACTAACAGAGGAGTGTAGCGCGGTTTTACAGCGAAAGTTTCCACCCAAGTTGAAAGATCCGGGGAGTTTCACCATTCCATGTACGATCGGGAATACGACTTTCAATAAATGCTTATGTGATTTAGGAGCGAGTGTAAACCTTATGCCATTATCAATTTACACAGAATTGTGGTTGCCAACTCTAAAGCCTACGGACATCTCATTACAGTTGGTGGATAGGCCAGTCACGTATCCGAGAGGCATTGTGGAAGACATATTGGTAAAAGTTGATAAGTTTATATTCCCCGCGGACTTTATTATTCTAGATTTTAAGGAGGATAAGAACATCCCAATTATCCTAGGGAGACCTTTCTTGGTGACGGGAAGGACAGTCATCGATGTACAAAAAGGTGAACTAACGATGAGGGTCCAAGATCAAGAAGTTAAGTTTAACGTTTTCAAAGCCATGAAATTTCCCGCGGATGAAGAAGAATGTTTTCGGATGGAAATCATTGATCAAATAGTCAACGAAGACATGGGAAAGAGTCTGGTCAACGATCTTTTACAGATGTTAGATTCATTGCCACGACTAAGCCGATTCAAAACACCATTTGAACTACTACACACGGAGGAGATAGCCACGAGAAAATTGAAACCATCATTGGAGGAGCCACCAACTCTGGAACTCATGCCACTCCCTAAACATCTCAGGTATGCGTATTTAGGCAATTCAAATTCTTTACCTGTAATTATTTTTGCTGCACTTAACGATTTCCAAGAAGAGAAGTTGCTGAGAGTGCTTAGGGAACATAAAGCAGCGATAGGATGGACGATCACGTATATCAAGGGAATCAGTCCTTCATTTTACATGCATAAGATTCTGATGGAAGATGATGCAAAACCAACGGTGGAGCAATATTAACGACTTAACCCAATTATGAAGGAAGTAGTAAAGAAGGAAATTCTAAAACTATTGGATGCCGAAATCATCTACCCGATTTCCGACAGTAAGTGGGTTAGTCTGGTTCATTGTGTGCCGAAGAAGGGGGGAATGACTGTGGTACAAAACGAAGATAACGAGTTAATACCGACAAGAATAGTAACATGTTGGAGGGTGTGCATCGATTATAGGAAGTTGAATAAGGCAACCCTAAAAGATCATTTTCCGCTACCCTTTATCGACCAAATGTTGGACAGATTGGCGGGTCACGAATTTTACTGTCTATTGGATGGATACTCGGGCTATAACCAGATTGCCATCGCTCTTGAGGATCAAGAGAAGACTACATTTACGTGCCCTTACGACACATTCACGTTTAGGAGAATGTCATTCGGGTTATGTAATGCACCGGCTACCTTCCAACGATGTATGATGGCCATTTTCTCCGATATGGTGGAGAAAAACGTGGAAGTCTTCATGAACGAATTTTCTGTCTATGGAGACAATTTTGATACATGCCTTGGGAATTTGGTAATGGTGTTACAGCGATGCAAAGATACAAACCTTGTACATAACTGGGAAAAATGCAATTTCATGGTTGAGGAGGGCATAATTTTGGGCCACAAGGTATCGACTCAAGGACTGGAAGTTGACAAGGCTAAGTTGGACACGATCGAGAAACTGCCTCCACCGAGCTCAGTAAAAGGAATCAGAAGTTTTCTGGGACATGCTGGGTTCTACAGAAGATTCATAAAGGACTTCTCTAAAATTACAAAATCGTTAGCGCCTTTTTAGAAGAACTCTGTGTTTATTTTTGATGAGGAATGTAAGTCGACTTTTGAGTTGTTGAAAAAGAAGTTAACTACAGCCCCCGTGATCATCGCACCAGATTAGAATATACCTTTCGAGCTGATGTGTGATGCAAGCGACTATGCAGTTGGGGCTGTTTTGGGACAACGCCGAGAAAAGGTATTTCACGCCATTTATTATGCAAGCAAGACACTCACGGAGACTCAAATGAATTATACAACTAAGGAGAAGGAACTGCTTGCAGTGGTGTATGCGTTTGACAAATTTCGGGCATACTTGATCAGGACTAAGGTGATAGTTTACACGGACCATTCGGCTATTTGGTATCTAATTGCGAAGAAAGATGCTAAACCACACCTTATCCGATGGATTCTCCTTCTTCAAGAGTTTAATCTAGAAATAAAGGATAGAAAGGGACTTTTATAAATCAAGTCACGATCATTTTCCAGCCGGACAATCCGGGTACACAAGAAGAGGAC
Source organism: Panax quinquefolius (assembly GCA_020205615.1). Classification (NCBI taxonomy): domain Eukaryota; kingdom Viridiplantae; phylum Streptophyta; class Magnoliopsida; order Apiales; family Araliaceae; genus Panax; species Panax quinquefolius. The sequence continues at coordinate 121,734,365 of CM035172.1, read as the reverse complement.
AAGTGCGTCATCAACGAGTCATTCCCGGATGAGCAATTGTTTGGGGTAAATGCAGAATTTCCATGGTACGCGGACTTCACAAACTATTTAGTGAGCAACATGCTCCCCCCTGATCTTACAAGACAACAAAAGAAGAAGTTCCTTCATGACGTCAAGTGGTATATGTGGGATGAGCCATACCTATTCAAATAATGTGCAGACAAGATGATCAGAAGGTGTGTGCCTTACAGCGAGGTACATAGTATACTGCACGAGTGCCATTCGTCGGCGTACGGGGGACACTATGGTAGTGAAAGAACAACAGCAAAAGTCCTTCAAGCAGGGTTTTATTGGTCTACGTTATTTAAAGACGCCCATCAATTTATTAAAACTTGTGATAGATGTCAACGAGTGGGCAACATATCAAAAAGGAATGAGATGCCACTCCAAACTATCTTAGAAGTTGAGATTTTTGATTTATGGGGCATCAATTTCATGGGGCCATTCCCTTCCTTATTTTCCAATCAGTATATTTTGTTTGTAGTGGACTATGTGTCAAAGTGGGTTGAAGCAGTAGCACTACCGACTAACGATGCAAAGGTTGTGCTCAAATTCTTGTAGAAAATAGTTTTACGAGGTTTGGCACGCCGAGAGCCATTATAAGTGACGAAGGTAGTCACTTCTGCAACAAATCGTTTACAGCTCTCTTGGTAAAGTATGGGGTCAACCACAAGGTGGTGACGACTTATCATCCCCAATCCAGTGGGCAAGCTGAAGTATCGAACATAGAGGTAAAGAAAATTCTGGAAAAAGTGGTGAACCTGAATCGAAAGGGTTGGTCGCTTCAGTTAGATGATGCATTATGGGCTTACCAGACTGCTTATAAGACACCAATTGGGATGTCACCATATCAACTACTGTACGGAAAGGCCTATCACCTGCCAGTCGAAGTACAACACAAGGGCTATTGGGCCATTCAGAAACTGAACTTTGATCAAGCAGCTGTGGGTGAAAAGAGGGTACTACAACTAAACGAGCTCGATGAATTCCGACTTCAGGCATACGAAAACGCTAAACTATACAAGGAGAGTGTCAAGAAATGGGACGACAAGAAAATCATGCACCGAACTTTCAAACCGGGGCAATCAATGCTGTTGTTCAACTCACGATTGTGATTGTTCCCCGGAAAGCTTAAATAAAGATGGTCGGGACCATTCACCATCAAAACAGTGTTCCCACATGGCGCAATCGAACTCTACAGTAGAAATCCATTGGAGACATTCAAGGTCAGTGGCCAACGGATAAAGCATTCTTTGAAGCGAGATGCGAATCGGATGTCATCAACATTACCCTCATGGATGCTCGGTGACACAAGAGGCGTGTCGTCGATTACTTACATTGAAACTAGCGCTACTTGGGAGGCAACCCATGTTCTATCTTTTTTCTCTTTTAACTTTTCTTTATAAGATAGTTTATATTCTAATCTAAGTATTTGCTTTTGTAGAATTTTTACGTCAATTCTGAATGATTCGCAGGATGAAGAAGGAAGTCGATTCTGACCTCATAGCGCGGGCCGCACTGTCTAGTATATATATTTAGCATGGGGTGCGCTACAAGCCCAGTCCTTCATGCTATGCAGCGCAGACCGCGCCACTTCGCCGACGTTGCAGCGCGGGGCGTGCTTTCACAGTACGAGGCGCACTACGGATCCTCGAGCCCTTGACCGCCTAGCGCAGGGCGCGCTCTCCAAGAGTTCTACTTAGCGCGGGCCGCGTTGTTCTACCACTAACTCCCTGACCTCCTAGTGCTGGGCGCGCTACCTACACCTTTGTTGTAGCGCGGGCCGCGTTGCTATTAAATTCCAGGCGCCTACTTGCATTACACGACGTGTCCTCAACCATAACTCCCCTCCTTGCCTCTCCTTCACCAAATCAAATTCATCCACTTCTCCTACACCATTTAAAATTCCAAAACTCCATAACTCCAACAATAATGACAACACCCCATCAATCCTTTCCCTTTTCAACTTCTATTCCATTAAAACCCACTCACCTTCCATCTCCCTACCCACGTTGGATTTCCTTCTCCTATATGAACTCCAACTACAATCCACCAATTCATATCAACTTTACACACTACAAGCCAATCCTACATCTATTTCATTCCTTACACCATAATTTTATCAATTGGGGACACATTTACAAAAAAGGAAACACCATTAGTTCAAGGAACGCACAACTCGCTTCTTGCTCGATCTTCTTCTCTGTTCTTAATAGCAAGTAAGTAAAAACTTGGATATTGGGTGTTTGTTTTCATAATTTGGCTAACAAGATTACACCAAGTAAGCTATTGTGGGGAAAAACTCAGTCCGCTCGCTAACTGTTCGATAAAAATCCTGAACCAAACTTTGAACATACTCACCCCAAGAACCACCATGTCTTCCAACAAAAGACAACGCCCATCCTCCTCCACTGCTAGGCCTCAATATGACCACACTAGGTTTGTTAGTGAGAGGGCCGCTGACCGATTCAAGTCAACCATTGACAAGAAAACATTGGTTCTTGAACGTGGGTTGAAGCCGAATGCTAATTTGGATGGCGACATGGCTTTGCAAATTGTGGAGAGGAATTGGTTTCAGTTGGTTGAACAACCACTACCAGCGGCAATCACATAGTGAAAGAGTTTTACGCCAATGTAATGGAACATGTCAATCATGTAGTCATGGTCCGGGGGAAACCGGTGGCATTTCACGCCGATGCTATCAATGAGTATTTTGGGTTAGAGGCACCACAAGATGACAGATATGAAGATGGATTGCCCGAGTTAGACGAGTTGTTTATTAGACTATGCAAACCGGGTACTCAATGGGTAATTCAAACCGGAACAAATGAAAAGATAAGTTTTCCCCACTCTGCACTTAGTTGTTATGGAAAAGCTTGGTATGCATTTTTGTGTGCCAGTTTAATGCCCACTCGCCATCAGACCAAGGTCATTAAGGCACGAGCTCGACTATTGTATAGGATTGTTCACCACCATTTCCATATGGATAACTCAATTGCATTCTATAATGTCGATGTGGGGAAGTGTATTCAAGAGTCCATTGACCGGGTGTTACGCGGGAGCACTACTGGATGTTTGGTGCATGGATTCTTAATCATCGACTTGTCTTATAAAGTCGAGTCGAATGGAAACCTTCCGAACCTATCCAATACCCCATGGCAATCATTGATCATGCAACAATTAAGAAGTATAAGGCATGGGATGGGGCGAGATCACATCCACGTGGAGAAGGCTATATTATGATCTGACAACCTTTACCCCCAGTTACAGCAGAACCAAGGCATGAGCCACCAACGAGGGCTTCAAGGAATCAATTTCTATGGTTGGCCCAACGTCAAGATCTAATGCATCAGTACAATGCTAATGCATTCAACACGCTTGTTGATGCATTTTCCTGCTGCAATCCAACTGCACCTCCAGTAGTCATGCCCATTCCTAATTTGCCTGCATATCCTCCGGCGGACGACGACGAGCAGTGACTCGTTTTTAGGGAAGGCCTCATACTTTTATTTGAATTATTTTGGCGTAATGAGATCATTAATTGTTTTAAGTTTGGGGGATTATGTTTCATATTCTTTAGTCATTTATAATTGTCGTTTTCATGTTATCTTATCTTAAAAAAAATAACAAATAAAAAAAATAAAATTAAAAAATAAAAAATTTATATTTTGCATATAGTTGCATGAATCCAGTTATTAGATCGTATATGTGATTCTTGGACAATGATGAAATTGAAATTATGTAGACAAGTATTTTACTTAGTATGAGAATCTTGATGCAGTTTCTATTATGATGTGGATCTTGTTCTGATTCAAACTAGTATAATAAGGATAACACGTTAATAACATCTGTGTTAATGGATTAGTTCAAATTGTTACATAAAGATTTTCTAAAGGATAGTGTTAGTATAAACGAGAAAGTGACAAAGATAGGCATGAATCTAAGTTTGGGGGAAGATGTGGGGTATATAAGCTCTAAAAAAAATTGGAAATTAGTTGAGTCTTGTGGTGGGTTGAGAAGAAATACTCCCCATAAACACAAGCATGAGATGGAGCGTAAAACGCACTCACCAACCATCTATCTATAAAAAATGAAATAAAGAAAAGACGAAAAAATAAGGGTAAAGAGCCCCCGTCAATGAAAAAAAAATCTAAAAAAAAACACAAAAGAAGTGAGCATGAATACCCTTTTCGGAACCTGGATCTTGGTAATGAGCTAAGCTAGAACTTGTTTGTTTTTGAAATTTTTGAGTTTATGCTGTATGATTCCTGATAAGAAATTGGTTATGTAATTAAATTTGATTCGATATCAGTTAGCATGGGTGTTGCGCACACACACACACACACACACTGTATTTGTGACGACCCGAAAATTCGGGTTGTCCAAAATTTAAGTTTAAAGAATTAGTTATTAATAAAAGGAACTTTTATTAATACTATTATGTGCTATATGTTTATTAATCGTTCTATAACCTAGGATGATTATAAATCGGGAGTATTCTGGCTACGAGCTAGTTTGAGCGAATAAGAATTTACAAGACAAAAATAAAATTTTTCCGGGAACAAAATATTTTTCGGGGAAAAAGACGAAATATGCACTATTCACCCGACGAAACCCTAAGGGTTATGGTTTGAATAACATAGGCCGTTCCGAGAGTTCAGTATGTCAAAATGACATTCCGTCGAAGGATTTGACGATAATATATTGTGAAAAGTTAAGTAAGCCGATAAAAGTTTTTCTCGAAAAACGTGTAGAAATCGGACAAAATAAAAATGACAAAAAGTACTGTTATGTACTTTTCACTCATTTAGCTAAGTTAGGGTAAAATGTGAAGGAAAACGCTTAACGTCAAAAAGTGTTTTTCAGTTTTTCGAAGATCCGAAGAATACGTAAAAATTAGTCGGTAAAGGAAAGACGAAATATCCAAAAATATTTGAATTCCGGGAATCGCAGTTTTCGAACTGTCGGACAAAAACCGAAAGACGGAAGCACGAAGCTTCCAAGGGAAGGTACGTGAATAGTAAGGAGGTGTTGTAAGGAGGTGGGAATAGTAAGGAGGTGTGAATAGTAAGGAGGTTAGGGGGGCGAAATGACTAAAATATCCCTAGCTTTGGAAATCTATAAATAGTAAGCTTACAATCATTTAAATGGGATTTTAAAAATCCTATAACATGAGAGAGAGAGAGAGAGAGAGTTCGGATGGGAGAAAGAAAGGAGAGAAGAGAGGAAAATCTAGTAGTGTACAAACTTTGTCCGACGGGAGAAGATTAAAGGAGAACAGTAATCCAAAAAACTAATCTCTTATAAATTTTCTTTAATTTTCGATGTTTAAAACATAATTTAATGAAGATAATAAGTAGATGATGTTAGAAATGATTTTATATGATTGAAATCATGAGAAAACAAAGAAATAAGAATTTAAAGTTTACTAAATAAATTTCTTAAGGAAGTATAAGATTCTTAATGAATTTGAACGATCCGAGTGGATTATATGAATAAGTAGGTTAAATAAGTAAGGAATAATGTTCTATAACATCAAATTCCAATAAAAAGTGGAATCATAATCCAAAATATCGATTAAAATGAAGAACGAACGAAGAACACGAAGAACACGCGAAGAACACGAAGAACGTTGTTGATGGACAAATTTAAAACCATCGTTGTGTAATTGTTGTTTATGGACAAGTTTAAAACCATCGCGTATAAGTTAGATGTGTATTTTTTGGTTAGGAACGGTAGAAACGTTCATGAAGAACGGATTAAAACTTAGCTATAACGGAGTTATGACAAAATTTCGTAAAAGACGAACGAGAATTAGAAAGTTAGTAAATGAACCCGAACGTGTAGGGTTTCATAAGAAAGTAATAGAACGTAGAAAACATGAGTTATGGACTCAAGAACGAACTAGTTTTGAGTTCGGATGATCGAATTACTGACGAACAAACGAAGAGCATTAAAAACGTAAAAATGAATGAAGGGTGAAGATCAAGCCAATCTAATGGCACATTAACGGATTCAGAACGTAGTTCTATCTGAGGGGTATTGAAGTACGTAAGATAAGGAAGAGAATGGCTTTGGAACGACCTCGTTTTGAGTTATAACGAAGGAGTTATGAGATCGGGAAGTGAGCGTCTCAAAGAATTTATTTAACACTTAGAAAAAATTTCTAGGATTTTGTCTCGGTATTTGCAGTCACCGGATAGACTAATGGGAAGTGGCACATGCATGACGAGCTCGGCCATAATCTTACGGAGAGTGGCACCACGTGAGAGAGATAACAAAGGACTTGGCGCCAATGGCTTCGTTGGGAAAGAGAGGAGAGAGAAGTAGGTCGTGCCACAGTCACGAAAGGAAAGGAAGGGCTTTCGGTGCGTCATTGTCACGGTGAGAACAATGCCGAAAATGAGATTTTAATGCTCAATTACTAGGGGATGTGCAAGAAAGAAATATGAACATATAGTTCACCTAAAATAACACTTAAGCAAATGACTTAAACCTTTATTAAAGGTTGAACGTAAAGATTAAACGAGATTAAATAACAAAGAATATAATTATGAGTTACGTAACCGATGTCCGAGGACCGTAGTCGGGATGAACGAACGTGAGGAATTGCTATGGTTGTGATTCCTTAGACGTTGAGTGACGAGGGTAATGAATAACATTTCGATGTTATATCATGATAATGAGAGATAAGTGTGAAGCGTATAGGCGTTGTGAATGCAACGTCGTTGCGATGGACGCTTGGTCTTAGCATACAATGATCGGTATGGCTTTGACATTAAGAACGAGTAATGAACATGGGGTTCATATAATGGATAACGAACGTATTAAATAGTATATGAATTATCAAGAAAGCCGTAACAAACGGTAATAAGATTAATGAAAGCCGAATGTGATTCGATAAAGAATGAATCCGGAGGGATGACATTTAGTTTTAGAAAGCCGTAAGGAATAAGAAATTGACTTAATCGAACATTATAGTTTAATATTTCATATAAGTTAAGAGAAGTTAGGTTGTGGTACAATCGTAACCTTTGATGGTTGACATATGGGAGCTGGGCTAAACAATTCCTTCAGAGAGCGAAGGTATATATAAAACTGGCAACCGATCTAACTCAACGTGATAGCAATTAGGTGTAGATGAGACGGGAACTTGTTTGTTGGTTGTTTGTGGGAAACCACTCAGAGTACCATATGGACTACTAGCAGAGACGCGATGTGTGTTGAGTCCTAGAGAAGTTATAAGAATAAGATAAGAATATAAATCCTCCAAGATGATGAACGTTTTGAGTAAGACATCTCCGTATGTCATAAAGCCATAAATTGGTAAAAGAAGTTAGTCGCGTAAACTTATATTGCAAGAACGCGAACTCTAAGAAGTAAAGTTAAGTAAACCAATGCGTAAGTTCAATATATGACTAATTGGTGTTTATGTTTTCTCCATATGTGTGATATAGGAATTGAAATGAGCAGATCAGCGTAAGCTGTAGCTGGGCGTAAGGCAAGTTTCCTAACTTCATTCATATTACATGAATGCTAGTTTCTTAAACTTCTCAGATGTTGTACTTGAGAAGTTCTGTCTATATGTGAATGTGTGATATTTGTACAAGGTGTTAGAATGTATGAGGTCTTGAGCCACAATTTGAAAAGTTTGGTGTTTCTATGATATGGATTGTTCTGTGATTGAGCTGTTCAATACAAGTATGTTATGTTTATACATGAACCATTATTGTTAAGTCTGTGCTAATGATTCTAGCCAGACAGGATGTGTATGAAAAAGGTAGAGGGATGAAAGTATTTCAAAGTAAAAATAATTGATGTTTTAAGATGATAGGAATCGAGACTATTCCTATTATTCAAGCTGCTTCATAACCTTTGTTCGGTTATAGAAGTTCTAAAGAAATGTTTTAATTAAAGAAGTTGTTTGTTCAATTTGTTATGACTTCTTTGGGCAATTGAATGCTCACACATGCTTTAAATGAAAAATAATTTTCAGCGAACAAGGTTAAAAGAACTTAAGGATCCCGTAAAGATCAAGCTGACGGTATCCAGATGCAATACCATTCAGAAGGTGAATGAGCGAGAAGATCAAGTGAAGACTTGTAATGTAGAAAGATAAAACTGAACTATAGACTAGTTTAATGAACTATTATGTATCCTTGGTGGCGGATAAAAGTCACTCTTGTAAGATGAAATAAATAATGTAATTATTATTATTTGTAATAAAAGAGGTCATAAGGTTCCAGAACCTAGGATTTGAGAGCGTATGTCGTTATATTGCATTATATAATGATGTATGTTGGATGAATTATGTACTCGTGACGTACAGAATTCGAGTGTGAAGATAGACCGGATTTCGGGGCGTTACAGTATTAGTGATAACAGGGTAAGATGTAAGGATTGATAGTGAGTGCAGATTGATTTTGATATGAAGTGTTGACATGTCTACTAGTTTTTCTGAGGCCGTATGAGTAAATCATCTTACTGTCTTAATTCTGGATTCGTAGTTTAGTTGTTAGTGCATTGCATTGCAATTTTGCTTGAGGACAAACAATGTTCAAGTTTGGGGGAATTTTATGAGTAGGTTTTTAACCTACGATTTATGTTTGTTTAGCTTGATATATTGTTAGTTTTTGGTAATTTCATGTTACTTTTGATGGGTTGTTTGCTTGTTGCAGGATAAGCCATGGGTCTATCAAAATGTTACAATTGGAAGGAGATTTTTGGCAATTTTAGAGCTTCTGACTACATAGCGCGAGGCGCATTGTGATACATAGTAATGTGTGTAGCGAGCGTCTTTGAGAGTAAATAATCTTCGGGGTGATAGCGGCAGCCAGCGACGATATGTTTCTAGCGTGGGGCGCACTGCGTCGGTATTTTTGTTGGGCAAGAATTCACTTTGTGCTAGAAGTTGGGTTATGTTGGGAACTATTAATTCTATATGTAATGTGATCATAATAGGAGTGTGGGAAGGTTGTTAGTTTATTTTGTGGGAGTCTTTGACTATTGAGTTGTTGATTTTAAAAAGGATTTAGATTTGCACATGGGGAGAGTTATAGTTGGATTAGGATTGATGTATGGAGATGGGTTGAGACTATTTTTATGCTAAGTGTGGAATAATGGAGATCTGTCTAGACACACTTCGAGAACGAAATTGAAGAGCAAGAGCTTGGAGGAACAAAGAAGAAGAATAATTTCACGAAGATTTCAGAATTGAAGGGCGAGAAGGGTGGTGTATTACTATTCTCCTCTAATTTCTATATCATGTAATTGGGATGATGTTTTCTTTTATTTATTCAGTATTTAATTTATTAGCTATGAACTAATTTACTTATTAGGCTTATAATGGATCTTTAAGTGGAACAATGATTATGTAACCTCGGTTTTTAGTTTAATAAAGCTATTATGCAGTTTATCTATATTAATTTGAGCTTGAATTTATGAATCGCTTGATCAACAATTTTATGTGGATTTGTATGAATTCGAGAGATGAAATATAAATCTAGACTTAATTAATATAACATGTGTTCTTGATTTATGTAAATGAATAGAATCTTGATGTATGTCAGGGTAGAGATATGCTTGACATCGCATGTAATCATGAAGAGAACTTGAACTAAAACCTTATTTAATTAGAATTCACATAGAAATATAATGAGTTGATTGAGTAAGGTGTTTAACTTAATTCTATCTTAATTGTGGATTTGGGTTAATACGGTGTTAATACATCGAGAGGTGGTTAATACTATTTATGTGTTCTTGATTAATAAACTGAGATAGTGAATTAAACTGGAATAAGGAAATAATAATCAGAGGGATACTTAGAGTGAAGTTACAAGCCTAATTCTCCAATATTTGGTTGAAAATTCAGTTTTAGGGTTTGTTGGTATTTAGTTGATTTTTAATAATTTTAATATTTACGCTATAAACTGGAAATTGATTAGTTTAATAAAATTAGGATTAATAGAAGATTGGTAGTTGCGAGGTTAATTTCTTACTAAGTCTCTGAGGGAACGATACTTTACTTACTATTATATTACTTGTTGACCGCGTATACTTGCGTGTTGTGCGTATATAGATTTTACCCAACACGTACATACTAGCAAGATGTTCAAGGGAATAAGTCTCACGTATAGGCAAGAAATGGGCAGACTTGGTTAATCTATCAACAATGACCCATATCGCATCTATGCCTTGAGATACCTTGGAAAGACCCGTAACGAAATCCATAGTAATGTGTTCCCACTTCCATTTTGAAATCTCAAGTGGTTGCAATGGACCCTTTGGCACTTGATGCTCCGCCTTTACACGTTGACAAGATAAACACCTCGAGATAAACTCCACGATCTCTCTCTTCATATTGTTCCACCAAAATGTATGTCAAAGATCATGATACATTTTGGTACTCCCAGGATGGATTGCAAACAGTGTGTTGTGTGCCTCCATCATGATTCTATGCTTTAAGTCAGAATTGTTAGGAACGCAAAGTCTGGAGTTGACTCGAAGTATTCCTTCTTCATCGATTCTTGCTTTTGGAATAACATCTTCTTGCACTTTCTTCTTTATACGCATCAACTCCATGTCCGTAGCTTAAGCAGGTTTAACTTTATCGATTAAAGTCGGTTCTACTCGTATGTTTGATATCATCATGTGGGTACTTGGAGCCTTTACCTCTATCTCCATCCTTTGCAAGTCATACAAAATGGACTTTTGTGTTAACAACATTGTACTCGTACCCGCATATGATCTTCTACTCAACGCGTCATCTATCACGTTTGCTTTTCCAAGATGGTATTGGATGGTATGATCGTAATCTTTCAACAGCTCGAGCCAACGTTGTTGTCGCATGTTGAGTTCCTTTTGGGTGAAGAAATGTTTGAGGCTTTTATGATCTGTATAGATCTCCACTTTCTCCCCATACAGGTAGTGTCTCCAGATCTTCAATGCGAAAACGACTGCTGCCAACTCCAAATCATGAGTAGGATAATTCCTCTCATATTCTTTGAGTTGTTGCGAGGCATAAGCTATGACTTTCCCATGTTGCATGAGAACACATCCTAACCCTTTGCCTGAAGCATCGCTGTAGATAACAAATCCATCCGAACCAGATGGTATTGTCAGAACAGGTGCCAAAATGAGTCTCCTCTTGAGTTCTTGAAAACTCTTCTCATAATCCTCGCTCCAACTGAATTTTATATCTTTACGAGTCAATTGAGTTAACGGAGTAACGATTTGAGAAAATCCTTCCACGAATCTTCGATAATAACCATTAAGCCCGCCGAGCTACGTGCTTGATCCGCGACTTGATTGCTCCCAACTTTGTATGGCTTCAATCTTCGCTGGGTCGATAGATACTCCATGTTTTGACATCACGTGCCCATGGAATGCTACTTCCTCAATCCAGAACTCGTATTTCTTCAGCTTATCATATAACTTGTTATCGCGAAGCCTTTGAAGTAACAGCTTCAAATGGTGCTCACGATCTTAACGACTTTTGGAATAGATGAGGATGTCATCAATAAAGACAACAACGAACTGATCCAAATATTCTTTGAACACACGGTTCATCATATCCATGAAAGCAGCAGGAGCATTAGTCAATCCAAAAGACATGACTAAGAATTCATAATACCCGTACCAAGTTACGGCGGCGTCTTGAAATATCCTCGCTTTTAATCTTGGTGATGATATCCAGAACGAAGATTGATCTTTGAAAAGAATTGTGCTCCTTGCAACTGGTCAAATATGTCATCAATGCGAGGTAGCGGATACCTATTCTTGATAGTGACTTGGTTCAATTCTTTGTAGTCAATACAAAGTTGTATACTTTCGTCTTTCTTCTTTACGAATAACACAGGAGCACCCCAAGGAGACGCACTAGGACGAATAAAACCGATGTCCAACAACTCCTGTAGTTGGACCTTTAACTCCTGAAGTTCAATAGGAGCCATTCGATATGGGGTTTTAGAAATGGGCTTTGTACCAGGTTCAAGGTCAATAAAGAATTCAACTTCACGTTCTGGGGGTAGACCAGGAAGTTCTTTAGGAAATACGTCAGGAAATTCACTAACAATAGAAATATCATTCAAATCTGACGTGTTTTTGTTCAAGTCTGTGACATGGGCTAAGAAAGCTTGACATCCGTTTTTTAATAAACGAATAGCTTTATGGCTTGATATGACAGTGATTGACTTTAGTGGTTTGGTTGTTTGAATTCACATAACATGTTGGTTAGGAATATGAAAACTAACAACCTTACGAAAATAATCAATTTTAGCATGATGCGTGGTTAACTAATCAATCCCTAAAATCACATCAAATGCAAGAATTTTCAACGAAATAAGATCGGCATGTAATGTGATGGTACCAACTTGAATCAAGCAAGATTTATAAACAGTAGATGTAATTGAAGTTTCTCCTAACGGAGTCTCAACAGATAAGTCAAGGTCTAATTTCTCCGGAGTCAAGTTCAAACGTTGAGCACAAGCAGGAGAGATAAAAGAATGGGTAGAACCGGTATCTAATAAGGTATAAACTTCGCAAGAGTTTATGATTAGCTTACCCATGATCATCTCGTTTGGGTTCCTCGCGTTTTGGGCAGACATGACAAACGCTCTTCCAGGAACCACCGACTTTGACTTGTCCGGGATAGCCTTTGGAGTCACCATCCCCGTTGAACTTGGTTTCGCAACTAGACAATCTCTAGTTATATGATCTTCCTTTCCACAGTTATAACATACCTTGGATTGTTGTGGGCAGTTTGGGCTGATGTGTCCCTCTTTCCCGCATTTGTAACAAACGACCGGTGCTCGTTCTCCTCCCCTAGAAACAGTTGATGTTTGTGATGACGTCTTCACGTTATCATTGTTGTACCTTCTCTTTTTAAAATCTCCTCCCGACTCACTCCTTCTATTATCACGGTCATGATTACCACCAGAGTGGTTACCGCTTTTGTCCGAATGTTTTCCTCCCTATTGGTTTTCATTGCTCCGATGGCTCTCGCCACCGGTATGACCCTAGTTATGGTCCCTCGGTTGAACATACTCATTATCTCGCTCTAATAATTGAGCCCTATTGACAACATCTGAATATAAAAAAAATTTATGAGAGATAAGATATTGCCAAATCTTGGGCTTTAAACCTCTCAGAAACATCCTCGTCATTCGTTCCTCATTTTCTACCAAATGAGGTGCAAACCTGGATAACTCTGCGAACTTAGCCTCATCTGAGACACAGTCATGTTATTTTGTTCCAGTCTGATAAACTCTACCTCCTTCATATAACGAATACTTTCAGGAAAGTACTTGTCATTGAACAGTTTCTGAAATGTTTCCCAAGACATGTTGAGTGCGGCAAGCTGGGTACGCTTCATAGATTCCCACCAGTAATCTGCCTCACCGCGGAACATAAAGGTGGCGAATGGAACCTTCTGTTCCTCTGTGCATCCCAAGACATCGAATATCTTGGTAATTTGTTTGACCCACGTTTCCGCCTTAATTGGATCCGGCTTTCTCGCAAATTTTGGTGGTCCCAACTCCTTAAACTGCTTGGCTGTAACAAGCCGCGCATTGCTATCATTTCCACCCGTATTTTGTGTACGAGTCTCCCTCGTCTGATTTTGCATGAACTGTAAAAATCTTCTAATCATCCCATCATTCATCATTTGTTCGGTAGTGTTGTTTACATGAGGAATATTGCCTTCTTGTTGCACGTTCCCCTGGGTGGTGATTAAAGGTGTCTCCACGGTCTCATTCATTCCATTATTAACGTTCTCAGCTGCCATTCTCAAATACTGCCACAAAACAATTGTTAATTGACATGTCACATATTATCCCTATACTACGTGAGCCAAATAAATAAATCAAATAGACTTAGTCGGTCATACTAGCGAAGGAATTCCCATCTCTCCCTCTAGTTCTTGTCTCACATCTCGGCCGGGATCATTTCCCTAAGCTTTGATATTAAACTTGGCGCCCCCAAAATAGGTATACATAACCCATTTTGAGTTCGCCAAATACATGGTACATAAACAAATACAACCTCGATGTCTACAATTGTGCGTACAAAATACGACAACACATATACTATGAGTTTGAATACAAATATTGTCTAATAGACAGTATACAAACTCAAAAGGAGTCCTCATTACAATTATTGATACACTATTTTAAAAAATAGTGAGGACTACTAAAACAACTATCCTGAACCATCACTCAATACCCCGGCTAGTTCCTGCTATGTTCTCACCTCCTAAAAAGAAAAATAGAACAAAAAGGAAAAGGGTGAGCTCAACTAGCCCAGTAAAGAATATTATGATTAAGATAATATACAACAAATTATTATTAGTCTTCAACAGGGTAAAATCTGATAAAATATAATAGACAACAAGTTTTAGATCAACAACTGCAGCGGAAACAACAATCCATTAGAAGAGTCAAGTAGAGAATGAATTCTACTATCTTCTAAGATTTAAAAGTCCATCATCAATATGTTATCCCTATAACATCAATCAATATAAATCTTGAATCAAATATTCATCTTTGCACTATAGGCCAAAGATATTCATTTGTATCACCAGTTGGTCGTCATGTTTATCTTAACACCTGTTCATCTTTGCACTACGGGCCAAATATATTCATTAGGTAATCATTCATCTTTGCACTACAGGCCAAAGATATTCATTAGGTAATCATTTATCTTTGCACTACAGGCCAGAGTTATTCAAAAGTTAATCATTCATCTTTGCACTACAGGCCAAAGATATTCATTTGTATCATCATTTAGGACTGAGGATGATGAAAAATATCTTAAAGAAAACGAATCCAGTGATATAAAAGAACAAATATTAGGGATTCATACTTTAGTTTATCCAAGTTCAATAATACTTCATAATAACCAATTGTGAAGCAGAATTCAAAAAATAAAGATCAAAACGTGGATACAATCAAAGATAGTAACCATAATAGACATCTTGGATAAAAATAAGAAAATTTCATTTTTTGGTGAATAGTGCCGTATTCGTGAATAGTGCCGTATACGTGAATAGTTACCCCGTAACAAAAAGGTAGAAATTCCACAATAAAATCTATACCAATATTTAGGTATAATGATATTGAAAGAACAACATCATTATGAAGAAAATAACATCCCTTACAATCCCTTAAAATCCCCTACAATCCCTTACTATCCCTTACAATCCCTTACGAATATTAAACGAAAATAATATTCATTACGAATATTAAACAAAAATAATATTCATTACGAATATTAAATAAAAATGAGATTCCTTACGAATATTGAATGAAAATAATATTCATACGAATACGAATATTGAACAAAAATAATATTCATACGAATACGAAAAATAATATCTCTTCAGATTATGAAATAAATAATACCCCTTACCTCAAAATATCAGTACTTCTGATCGGAATATTGTTATAAGGCTGAAGGAAACTTGCACTGATAAATAACAACTCATAAAGTATCTAAATACTCACAAAATACGCTCGATAATATAGAGAGAGAGAGAGAAAACTTATTTCTGGTGTGATTTTCAATTCTAACAAAGCACCCTATTTATAGGAAAATGCTTAGAACGCCATAGCAGACTAACCTGCTACCTGATAGCTTTACCTGCTACTATTCAAGCCCAACACTTTTGAAAATAAATTTCAGCACAGTTCATTACTCACCAACCAAAAGTGGAGCCCACCATGTTTTAACAAAAACATTTATTTTTTGAAAATTCAATAATTCATAATAAATAGCCCTTTTATCAGAAAAATTCGAATCTCATGTCTATTCCATAGGAAATTAAATTCTCTACAACTTTGTGAAAGAAAGTTTTTCCAAATTCCAATCAGAAAATATCTGAAATCCACATACGGATGATTTTTAATACCTCCATTCTGATAAAATACTGATAAAACACCTCAGCATTTATTCCATCATTTATAACCACAATAAATATATCCATCATTTATATCCACATAAAATAAATATTTCCTTATCATATAAATCAATAATTAATTATTCATAAATAATATTACAGAATCACAATTATGACAACTAAAGTAGTTCCCGGAAAGGGGGCTTTCCGATAAGGATTTCTCCTTATTGGCGCGCAATTAGGTGACCAAACCTCTCCTTGACAGAATTTTCTAGACATTGCCAATAATGCTATCTAAAATTATTATTCAAATTATATGAATTATTGATCTGATAATGGAGATACCGTGCAGTGAAAATTATTGAAACAACAATAATATAAAATATCAACGCAACAATTATTGAATCAATAAAATAAAATATTGAACAGTAATTAGTGTAACAATTATTGAGTAGTGCCTTCTTACATAAGAATCAATAATTCAACAATCACTGCAATACCAGGTGTCTTCTTTGTGCATCCACGCCAGACATCAGTATTTTAACTACTGGGTATTCAACGGTGTTAATTCGGTAACCATTACTGTTATTATTTATAACAACCCAAACTTGTCATTTTCTTCATCCGGCGCTTATCCGTTATAGGGCCCACAAATGGTCTGCAGCAGAGTATTTAATATTCCCAAGCGAGAAAGAATATTCCACGACCAAACGAATATTCCCCAACACAATGAATATTTTATAACCACTTGCTTATTTTGCAAAATTTTCACATTTCACCCATAACCAAAGTATTATATCAAATTAATACCTTATTATTCAGAGTAATAATAGAGGAAATTCGATTTTATTAATAATAAGTTGGGGTCTTACAAAGTCTAGCTGGGATGGAGGCATCAAAGGCCGTCCCAGACAAGACAAAACCGGTAGTTCAAGGGAGAGCATTTGTCGTAACCTCCCAAAAAGAAAGGAATCCAAACGAGGTGATCACGGGTAAGCTAATCATAAACTCTAGCGAAGTATATACGTTATTTGATACCGGTTCTACCCATTCTTTTATTTCTCCTACTTGCGCTCAATGTTTAAATTTAACTCCGGAGAAATTAGACTTTGACTTATCTGTTGAAACTCCGTTGGGAGAAACCTTCATTACATCCACTGTTTATAAGTCTTGTTTGATTCAAATCGATAACCGCACGTTACCTGTCGATCTTATCTCCTTAAAAATACTTGCATTTGATGTAATTTTAGGGATTGATTGGTTAACTACTCATAATGCAAAAATTGATAGTTTTCGTAAGGTTGTTAGCTTTCATATTCCTAACCAACCAATTATGTGAATTCAAGCAACCAAACCACTAAAATCAATCACTATCATATCAAGCCATAAAGCTATTCGTTTATTAAAAAACGGATGTCAAGCTTTCTTAGCCCATGTTATAGATTTAAACAAAAATACGTTAGATTTGAATGATATTTCTATTGTTAATAAATTTCCTGACGTATTCCCCGAAGAACTTCCTGGCCTACCCCCGGAGCGTGAAATCGAGTTTGGTATCGACCTTGAACTCGGTACAAAACCCATTTCTAAAGCCCCATATCGAATGGCTCCTATTGAACTTCAGGAGTTAAAGACCCAACTGCAGGAATTATTAGACATTGGTTTCATTTGTCTTAGTACGTCTCACTGGGGTGCTCCTGTTCTATTCGTGAAGAAGAAAGATGGAAGTATGCGACTTTGTATTGATTATAGAAAGTTGAAGCATGTCACCATCAAAAATAGGTACCCGTTGCCTCACATTGATGACCTATTTGACCAGTTGCAAGGTGCCAAATTCTTTTCAAAGATCGATCTTCGTTCCGAAATCATCAATTAAAGATTAAAACTGATGACATTCCAAAGACTGTTTTCAGAACTTGGTACGGGCATTACGAATTCCTAGTCATGTCTTTTGGATTGACTAATGCTCCTGCTGCCTTTATGGATATAATGAACTGAGTATTCAAGGAATATTTGGATCACTTTGTGGTAGTCTTTATTGATGACATCCTCATATATTCCAAAAGCCATGAAGATCATAAACAACACTTGAGGCTGATACTCCAAAAGCTTCGTGAAAATAAGTTATATGCCAAGTTGAAGAAATGCGAGTTCTGGCTTGAGGACGTAGCATTCCTTGGGCACGTGATATCAAATCACGGAATATCTGTTGACCTGACAAAGATTGAAGCAATTCAAAGCTGGGAGCAACCTAAGTTAGTGACCAAAGTACGTAGCTTTTTGGGCTTAGCTGGTTATTATCGGAGGTTCATGGAAGAATTTTCTAGAATCGCTACTCCATTAACTCAGCTGACTCGAAAAGATACAAAATTCAGTTGGAGCGAGGAATGTGAGAAGAGTTTTCAAGAACTCAGGAGGAGGCTCATTTCAGCACCTGTTCTGACAATACCAGCTGGTTTGGAGGGATTTGTCATATACAACGATGCTTCAGGAAAAGGTTTAGGATGTGTTCTCATGCAATGGGAAAGTCATAGCCTATGCCTCATGACAACTCAAAAAATATGAGAGGAATTATCCTACTCATGATCTAGAGTTAGCAAATTTGTTGTTTTCTTGAAGGCTTAAGATTTGGAGGCATTACCTGTATGGAGAGAAGGTGGAGATCTGTACGGATCATAAAAGCCTCAAATATTTCTTCACTCAAAAGGAACTCAACATGCGACAACGACAATAGCTTGAGTTATTGAAATATTACAATCATACCATTCAATACCATCTTGGAAAAGCGAACGTCGTAGCTGACACATTGAGTAGAAGATCATATGCGGGCACAAGTGCGATATTGTCAACACAAAGGCCCATTTTGTATGACTTACAAAGGATGAAGATAGAGTTAAGGACTCCATGGACCCATGTGATTATGGCAAATATACGAGAAGAACCGACTTTAATCGATAAAGTTAAAGCTGCTCAAGCTACAGACCTGGAGCTGATGCGTATGAGGAAGAAAGTGTAAGAAGGTGCTATTCTGGAAGAAAGAATCGATGAAGAAGGAATACTTCGAGTCAACTCCAGACTTTGTGTTCCTAATGATTCTGACTTGAAGTATAAAATTAGGATGGAGGTGCACAACACACCGTTCGCAATCCATCATGGGAGTACCAAAATGTATCGTGATCTTCGACATACATTTTGGTGGAGCAATATGAAGAGAGAGATAGCGGGGTTTATCTCAAGGTGTCTAACTTGTCAACAAGTCAAGGCGGATCATCAAGTGCCAAAAAGTCCTTTGCAACTACTTGAAATTCCAGAATGGAAATGGGAGCACATTACCATGGATTTCGTTACTGGTCTTCCCAAGGTTTCTCAAGGCATAGATGTGATTTGGGTCATTGTTGATAGATTGACCAAGTCTGCTCATTTCTTACCGATACGAGAAACTTATACACTTGAACGTCTTACTCGTATGTACATAAACGAGATTATAAGATTACATGGTATGCCAATATCCATAGTTTCTGATCGAGACCCAAGATTCACTTCACGATTTTGGGTTGGTTTGCAAAAAGCTATGGGCACGGATTTATGATTTAGTTTGGCATATCATCCTCAAACGGATGGGCAATCGGAGAGGACTATTCAAACTCTTGAAGATTTATTAGGACTCTGTGTCCTTTACTTCAAAGGAAGTTGGGACAAGTTTTAACCATTGATGAATACGGAATAATATGGCAAAAGGAGGAGATCCGGGTAGATACTCATAGCCATGAGATATTATTCTCATCTCTAAAACTTTTGACAAATTATTATCAGTTAAAGCTTTAACTACTTTAAATCCTTATATCCGAAAACAAATCCAACAAGGACATACTGTCCTTATAGACACTAATCTTTTTAGTAGTCAAGTGGCTATTCCCAGAATGATCCCTTGGGAAGAAATAACATTCCCAAAGCAATGGCAGATTACTAATGTCGTTTCTATAAGGCCTATAATCAGACAACCCATTGAGGATGTTGTCCAAACCAGTAACGAAAATGTTTACTTAAAATTCCAAAGACCTTTTACCAGAAGTCGACCTATTAATAATGTCCCTTATAATATTGACTTTCCCGAATTATCTAGACAATCTGTATCAGATCCCATAGAATCTATCTACCAAGAGTCTAAAAATCCCAGTAATGAGTCTGTTAAGAATGAAGACTTAATTAGAGGAATTCATATTTCTGAGAATCAAATACCTCATGGTATTTATGAAACTAATACTCCTCAAAATAGAAGACCTTATAGTCCAACTGCCAGTGATATGAATTTTAAATGTTAATGGTTTTTTCTCCAAATAGTAAAATTCGTCAATGTTTAAATCAGAAATTCATACAGGAAAAATATCAGAATTTTAGAAATTGGTATTTCAAAAATCATGATAATAAAAAATTAGCAGATATTAAAACTAATTATTATGCTTATCTGAATAAAAACCAGTGTATTTTGTCCTTTACTAAATGGTATTATGATTTTATTTCAAAGTCGGAATTTTACACTGAAACTCAACTGAATGTGTTAACGGGAATTCAAAAAGACTAGATTACCACAAATGGTAACATAATACAATCTATCCATCCGCCTCCTAAGTCTATTGAACTTAGCCCAGGAAATGAAAATTTAAAACCCTTAGTTATCAATCCGTATGTTGATATTTCTGAAACACCCCGCCAGAATGAAGATGTAAAAATAAAAGATATTTTACCCTTATCTAAACAGAATAACCTTACAACTGCATCCACGTCTCAGATTAACATGATGTCTGGACAGCCTTCTTCACACACCAGTATTAATAATACTGATAATGATGGAGAAGATTCTGATTTTATTTCTCCTATTCATATTTTTGAAATCCAGAATAACTTTCAGGAAATGCAAAATATTAATAAAACTACTTACAGTCACAAACCCATAAATCGTATGGCTTTATCTGGACCCAGTAGGTACTATTACGCCAGACCTACTCCTCAAGATATTTTGTATGAAGAAGACTTTCTTCATTCTCAAAAATCTTACCATGGTAAAACCATTTACGAATGAAATATTGATGGTAAGACAAAATATCAAATTTTTGAAACCATTCATCATATCATGATGTATGCAACAGTCTGTAAACAGAATGATAATACTGACCATCAAATCTATTGTTTCTTAGTAAATGGATTTACCGACATTCTTAAAGGATGGTGGGATAATGTACTTAGTGAAAGACAGAGAACTGAAATTCTTCAATCCTATAAGAATGAAACTGACCCTATTACTAAAACTAAAACTAAAAGAGAAGATGCTTGTTACACCTTAGTCCAAGCTGTTCTTCATCATTTTGTTGGACCAGGACTTATGAATACCGATAGAAGTAGAGAACTTTTACAGAATCTTTGTTGCCCATCCTTAACCCATTTTAGATGGTACAAGGATGTCTTTCTCATAAAAGTCATGCAAAGGTCAGATGCCAACAGTGAACATTGGAAGGCCAAGTTTATTGACAGTCTCCCTACTTTCTTTGCTGAAAAGGTTAGTAAAAAGTTAAGAGATAAACATGACCGTATGAGTATCCCTTATGACCAGTATTCTTATGGCCATCTTATTTCAATAATTATTGAAGAAGGATTATCGTTATGCAACGATATAAAACTCCAACAATTAATGAAAAAATAGAATCTCACCAAAAGACACGAGATAGGAGAATTTTGCGATCAATTCTCTTATGATACAAAATTACAGTATCCCCAAAAGACCAAGAAACATCAAAGCTCTAAACCTTCTAGATCTTATCGAAAACGTTCTTCTAAGAAATCTTCTAAAAATAAAACCCCTGAAAAATCTACTAAGAAGAGAAAGAACAATAGTAAAAAAGATAAATCTAAAATCCAATGTTATAAATGTGGTAAAACAGGACACTTTGCTAATAAATGTAAATCAAAATTGAAACAGAAACTTAATGAAATGTCCCTTGAGGAGGACATTCAACAATAAATTCTTAATTGTTTATCTAGCAGTGATTTAGAACCTAGTTCAGATGAAGATTTGGCAGAAATCTATTCTGATTCTGACAATGATTCTGGTAAGGATCAATGTCAAGCTTGTACTATTAAAAATAACTGTAATACTACTACTGAAGCTAACTATTGGAAAGCTATCGTCGAAATGAATGGTTTAGATATTGGAGGACCCATTATCAATGTCTTAATAGACACCCAAAAGTCCCTTCTCGACTTAGCAGACCAGATTAAAGATCCAGAAGTTAAATTAAAATTTTTGGAAGCCTGTTACAAAAATAAAAAAATAGAAGAAATTCTTCACATAGAATAATACAGCATGAGAGAAGTCATAAAACGTTTGCAAAATGTTTCTACTACTGAAAAGCCCACTACTATCCAGGACCTCAAAAGTGAAATAAATATTTTAAAATCTGAAATAAAACAGTTACATAATACTAATGATATTATTTTTCAGGATTTAAAAAATATTAAGCAACAACGAAACCATAAACAGGATAATCAAGTAAAAACCTCTAAAACTGAATCTTTTGATAAACCAGAATCTTCTAAACATTATTTAATGCTTATGAATCAAGTAGTCTTTCAGAAATGGTATATCAGAATTACTTTTGTCATTAAACCGGATTTTATTATTAAAGATGCCATTGCCCTAGTTGATAGTGGTGTCTTTGACATGAACTCTATTATTCGGGAAGGATTAATTCTACCGATACTTCAAAAAACCACTCAATCTTTAACTTGATTAAAAGTGGGAATACTATGAATATTAAATATAAAATTCCTGAAGCCTTAATCTGTAACCAAGGTTTATGTTTACCTACTTCTTTTGTCCTTATCCGTAATATGAATCAAAGTATCATATTAGGCACCCCTTTCTTGTGTCTTTTAATGCCTATTTCAAAAATTGATACTTTAGGTATTCACACTACTCTTAACAACAGACATATTATTTTTGAATTTAAAACATAACCTTATACTAAGGAATTAAAACAAATTAAACACATGATTTATTCTAAAGAAAAACAGATTAATTTTATTCAAAAAGAAATAAAATTTCTTACTACAGAACAGAGAATTCTTCAGCCTTCCTTACAGGAAAAGATAAAATTAATTCACAAGACTCTTCAAGTTAAAATCTGTAGTGATGTCCCTAATGCTTTCTGGAATAGGAAGAAGCATATTATTTCTCTTCCTTATATCCCTAATTTTAACGAGAAAAATATTCCTACTAATTCTTGACCTAGTCAAATGAAAAAGGAATATTTAGTGCAGCCTAAGCACGTATGTCAATGATTTACAAGGGGAAAAGCCACAACACCATAACACGGCTAAAGGCAAAGTCCTAAACGCGACTTGGATGACGTTCCACTTAATTAAACACTAATCCCATTCTGTCTTGTTCAATAAAATGGCATGAATATTTTAAAGGCATATTAAATATATATCAACAAATAAATTATTACATATATGATCTCATAAATTTACTGTTGATATGGGGGTCTACCCAAAACTATAAGTCGACAGGTTTCTTCCTGTATAGCTTCTTTAGTTAAAACAAGTAATTGTTCTGATTTATTAAACGGTTCTAAAAAATAAGAACGATTATGATCGTTCATTGCAATTTGATATGCTATTTTATAACGATTATTGTTTTCAGTATGATAATCTAAAAGCTCAAGTAAAGAGACATAATAATTAACAGAAGCAATAATAAAACTTATAAGAGAGCCTTGATATCTTCAAAGTTAAGACTTTATATTTAAAGAGATAGAGAGAGGGAGAGAATACAACGGGGAAATCCAAAGAAAAGTTCTACCTCAACAAGGGTGAGGGCATCCCAATTTATATAAGAAAGAAGATAAGAAAGGATCTGGCGTGTCCTTAGTAGTGGAGTCGATCAGTAATCCTTATCTTTTCTTCTTTAACTCTCAGCCATAGGCGAGACAGGTTGTTAGTTGTGTGGAGCATTATTGAGGACAACTGGTGTCATCTTCTGATAATTGGGGGACAGCTGGTTATGCTTTTCTGCTGGTGGAGACACTGTGGTTGTTCTTTTCTGATTATTGATGCTGTAGTGGAGGATAGCTTTATGCTTTTCCTTTTCCTTTTTTTTCTTGTTCCATCTTTTCGGAATTCATGGAGGTGAGAGAATCCCAGAAATCTCCCATAGTGGGTTCTGGTTCTTGATTTTCTTTGGCTAAGACGCTGAATTGATTGTCATCCTGATCAGACTCTTCATCGCTAATTGTTTTCATAGAAACATCATCCTGGACTAGGGATTGTAGGAATTGGGTTTTCATATAATTCATAGTCTTAACTATAAGTTCAGTTTCAGTTAGATTTGGAAACTTCAGTTTTAAATCTGCTTGGATCCTGAAAAAAGGATTGACTGGTGTTGGTGCTGGACGGCTTTGAGGGATAATATATAAGCAAGCCTAAGTATGATTCTTTATGGTTTTGAGAAATTTTGGTAGAGTGGGATTAAGTCATTTATCCCACCATTTGGTAAAAAACACCCTTTTAAGATGATTAATCTTATTCTGATAGTCGCATTGGAAATCCCATTTCCATATCCAAGGGATACTAAAACGGATTATGAAATGGGCAAGTATTTTAAGCATAGATAAATCTTTGTTTACTGGTATATGGGCATAAGTAACTTGCCACTCTTTGAATGCTGTTTGGACTGATTCTGGTAAAGTTTCAATAGTAATACCGAATTTATCCCACCAAACAAAAAACCAGTTGGGAATTTCATTTTTAAGAACATCGGGACAGATATGGATAAACTAACTATGGTTATGGATGGGATTCTGGTAATAAAATACCTGTGTAAAGGAATCAATATAATCCCAATAGCTGTATCTAGTGTCTGTTGCATGACTAGATTCAACAGTACGGGTAGTATGAGGATTAATACCCCAATTAGCAAGAGGC
Organism: Panax quinquefolius; assembly: GCA_020205615.1. Classification (NCBI taxonomy): domain Eukaryota; kingdom Viridiplantae; phylum Streptophyta; class Magnoliopsida; order Apiales; family Araliaceae; genus Panax; species Panax quinquefolius. The sequence continues at coordinate 121,709,455 of CM035172.1, read as the reverse complement.
ATGATGCTCTTGATAGTTATTTTACTGTATTGGATTGGGCTGGTTGGCTTAGTAGGATCATGAAGCATATGCTTAATGTCCATAGATGTTGTTTCAATGATAATTTGTTCATAAACATAGCGATACTGGTTAAAACGAGGAGAAGACTGTTGAGTCGTTAAATAATGTCTCTTTATCTCCCATGGATCTTTCATCCATTTCTCATCATTCTATTCAATGATCAATACTGTTTCTTCCACATATTTGTTTGGAATGTACTGTTCGGGTAAAAGGAGAACATCCTTTACTGTAGGTTGGCTAGAAGAAGCCGAAGAATTACTAGGTTGAGTATTCAGACTCGGGAATTCTGTATAATAGAGATTAGCTCTGCCTCGGCCTCGTTGACCGCGGCTACGACCTCTACTGGTTATTCCTGCAAATATTCTCTGGTTAGAAAATCCGGTAAAGAATTATGTTTTCCTTTGATATATTCAATATCAAAGTCAAATACGAATAAAGTACTTTGCCAAGTAGCAAATATCTGTTTAGAGGCTAAATTCTGAACATCCTTCTTAAGTATTTTTTTGCAGATGAGCAATCAACTCGGATTAAAAAGTGCTGATTTAAAAGATCACCCTGAAATTTTAAAACACATTTAACAATTGAAAGACATTCTTTTTTAATTGTGGGATAGTTTAAAGAAGGTCCTTTCCAAGTTTTGGAAGTAAAACGAATAAGATCTTCTTTTTTACTGTTAGGATTAAATTGTTTTAGAATACCACCATATCCTGTATTAGAAGCATCAGTTTGAACGATCTTCTTCCATTCAGGATTAGGTATAGATAAACAAGGTATTTGTTTAACACGGGTTTTGATCCTTTTTACTGCATCAGTATGCTCAGTAGTCCAAGGTAAAGGATTTTTTCGTAACCGAGTATACACAATAGCAGCATCCTGGGAAAGATTCGGGTAGTAATCTCGAATGTAATTAAGGCTACCTAAAAACCTTTGCAATTGATTTGTATCCTTAATTTCATCCGGAAATTTAGATGCAAATTCAATACATCTATCGATTGGAATAATAGTTCCGTTAGAAATATTATGTCCAAGAAATCTGATTTTAGTTTGGAAAAGTTTCATTTTAGGGGCAGAAACTACCAAACCATTTTTTATGTTAACATTTTTAAAAAATTTTAAATATTTAATATGCTGGTCAATGGATGAAGAGAAAATTAAGACATCATCAATATAACAGATAATGAATTCAGTAAAAGGATTAAAGATATCATTCATGATATGTTGAAATTCTGATGGTCCATTTTTGACACCAAATGGAAGAACATTCCATTCATAATGGCCAAAGGGTACTGTAAAAGTAGTTTTATAAGTATCCTGTTCTTTAATTTGTATTTGCCAAAATTCCGATTTCATGTCAAATTTAGAGAAAATAGTGGCATCATGAAGTCTGTCAAGAAGGTCTTTCTTATTCAAAATTGGATATCTAATCCATTGAAGGGCTTCATTAAGCAGTTTATAATTGATGACGAGTCTAGGAGTGCCTCGTTCAATTTCTGAATTCTTATTAACATAGAAGACTGTACAACTCCAGGGAGAAGTACCAGGTTTTATTAATTTTTTTTTGTTTAAGAGATTCAATTTTAGTTTTACAAAGAAGTAAATATTCCTTTTTCATTTGACTAGGTCGAGACTTAGTAGGAATATTTTTCTCGTTAAAATTAGGGATATAAGGAAGAGAAATAATATGCTTCTTCCTATTCCAGAAAGCATTAGGGACATCACTACAGATTTCAACTTGAAGAGTCTTGTGAATTAATTTTATCTTTTCCTGTAAGGAAGGGTGAAAAATTCTCTGTTTTGTAGTAAGAAATTTTATTTCTTTTTGAATAAAATTAATCTGTTTTTCTTCAGAATAAATCATGTGTTTAATTTGATTTAATTCCTTAGTATAAGGTTCTGTTATAAATTCAAAAACAATATATCTGTTGTTAAGAGTAGTGTGAATACCTAAAGTATCAATTTTTGAAATAGGCATTAAAAGACATAAGAAAGGGGTTCCTAATATGATACTTTGATTCATATTACGGATAAGGACAAAAGAAGTAGGTAAACATAAACCTTGGTTACAGATTAAGGCTTCAGGAATTTTATATTTAATATTCATAGTATTCCCACTTGCATTGGTTAAAGATTGAGTGGTTTTTTGGAAGTATCTGGTAGGAATTAATCCTTCCTGAATACAGTTCATGTCAGCACCACTATCAACTAGGGCAATGGCATCTTTAATAATAAAATCCGATTTAATGACAAAAGTAATTATGATATACCATTTCTGAAAGACTACTTGATTCATAAGCTTTAAATAACGTTCAGAAGATTCTGGTTTATCAGAAGATTCAGTTTTAGAGGTTTCTACTTGATTATCCTGTTTATGTTTTAGTTGTTGCTTAATATTTTTTAAATCTTGAAAAATAATGTCATTAGTATTATGTAACTGTTTTATTTAAGATTTTAAAATATTTATTTCACTTTTGAGGTCTTGGATAGTAGTGGGCTTTTCAGTAGTAGAAACGTTTTGCAAACGTTTTATGACTTCTCTCATGCTGTATTGTTCTATGGGAAGACTTTCTTCTGTTTTTTGATTTTTGTAACAGGCTTCAAAAAAATTTAATTTAACTTCTGGATCTTTAATCTGGTCTGCTAAGTCGAGAAGGGACTTTTGGGTGTCTGTTAAGACATTGATATTGGGTCCTCCAATATCTAAACCATTCATTTCGATGATAACTTTCCAATAGTCAGCTTCAGTAGTAGTATTACAGTTATTTTTAATAGTACAGGCTTGACATTGATCCTTACGTAATCATTGTCGAAATCGAATAGATTTCGCGCGAAATCTCCATCTGAACTAGGTTCTGAATCACTGCTAGATAAGCAATTAAGAATTTGTTGTTGAATGTCCTCCTCAAGGGACATTTCATTAAGTTTCTATTTCAGTTTTGATTTACATTTCTTAGCAAAGTGTCCTATTTTACCACATTTATAACATTGGATTTTAGATTTATCTTTTTTACTACTGTTCTTTCTCTTCTTAGTAGATTTTTCAGGGGTTTTGTTTTTAGAAGATTTCTTAGAAGAACGTTTTCGGTAAGATCTAGAAGGTTTAGAGCTTTGCTATTTATTGGTCTTTTGGGGATACTATAATTTTGTATCATAAGAGAATTGATCGCAAAATTCTCCTATCTCATGTCTTTTGGTGAGATTCTGTTTTTTCATTAATTGCTATAGTTTTATATCATTGCATAACGATAATCCTTCTTCAATAATTACTGAAATAAGATGGACATAATAATACTGGTCATAAGGGATACTCATACGGCCATGTTTATCTCTTAAATTTTTACTGACCTTTTCAGCAAAGAAAGTAGGGAGACTGTCAATAAACTTGGCCTTCCAATGTTCACTGTTGGCATCTGACCTTTGCATGACTTTAATGAGAAAGAAATCCTTGTACCATCTAAAATGGATTAAGGATGGGCAACGAAGATTCTGTAAGAGTTCTCTACTTCTATCGGTATTCATAAGTCCTGGTCCAACAAAATGATGAAGAACAGCTTGGACTAAGGTGTAACAAGCATCTTCTCTTTTAGTTTCAGTTTTAGTAATAGGGTCAGTTTCATTCTTATAGGATTGAAGAATTTCGGTTCTCTGTCTTTTACTAAGTACATTATCCCACCATCCTTTAAGAATGCCGGTAAATCCATTTACTAAGAAACGACAGATTTGATGGTAAGTATTATCATTCTGTTTACAGACTGTTGCATACATCATGATATGATGAATGGTTTCAAAAATTTGATATTCTGTCTTACCATCAATATTCCATTCGTAAATGGTTTTACCATGGTATGATTTTTGAGAATGCAGAAAGTCTTCTTCATACAGAATATCTTGAGGAGTAGGTCTGGGGTAATAATACCTACTGGGTCCAGATAAAGCCATACGATTTATGGGTTTGTGACTGTAAGTAGTTTTATTAATATTTTGCATTTCTTGAAAGTAATTCTGGATTTCAAAATTATGAATAGGAGAAATAAAATTGGAATCTTCTCCATCATTATCAGTATTATTATTACTGGTGTGTGAAGAAGGCTGTCCAGACATCATGTTAATCTGAGACGTGGATGCAGTTGTAAGGTTTAAATCTTTCATTTTATTTAAAAGATTATCAACAAACTCATTATCAGACTTAGAAGATTTCATTTTAAAATTACTAACTTCCAAGGGTGGTTTAATGGTTACAGGTTGAAGGTCAAGCTTTTGAAGAGTGACTTGACAATTATCATTAATATGATTAATTTATTCTTCTATCCTGGTTAACTGTTTTCCTACCGTTTGAAGGAATAAATTAGTATAATTATTCTGTTTAGATAAGGGTAAAATATATTTTATTTTTACCTCTTCATTCTGGCGGGGTGTTTCAGAAATATCAACATACGGATTGATAACTAAGGGTTTTAAATTTTCATTTCCTGAGCTAAGTTCAAGAGACTTAGGAGGCGGATGGATAGATTGTATTATGTTACCATTTGTGGTAATCCAATCTTTTTGAATTCCGTTAACACATTCAGTTGAGTTTCAGTGTAAAATTCTGACTTTGAAACAAAATCATAATACCATTTAGTAAAGGACAAAATACACTGGTTTTTATTACGATAAGCATAATAATTAGTTTTAATAACTGCTAATTTTTTATTATCATACTTTTTGAAATACCAATTTCTAAAATTCTGGTATTTTTCCTGCATGAGTTCCTGATTTAAACATTTACGAATTTTACTATTTGGAGAAAAATCCATTAACATTCAAAATTCATATCACTAGTAGTTGGACTATAAGGTCTTCTGTTTTGAGGAGTATTAGTTTCATAAATACCATGAGGTATTTGATTCTCAGAAATATGAATTCCTCTAATTAAGTCTTCATTCTTAACAGACTCATTACTGGGATTTTTAGACTCTTGGTAAACAGATTCTATGGGATCTGATACAGATTGTTTAGATGATTCGGGAAAGTCAATATTATAAGGGACATTATTAATAGATCGACTTCTGGTAAAAGGTCTTTGGAATTTTAAGTAAACATTTCCGTTACTGGTTTGGACAACATCTTCAAAGGATTGTTTGATTATAGGCCTGGTAGGAACGGCGTTAGTAATCTGCCCTTGCTTCGGGAATGTTATTTCTTCCCAAGGGATCATTCTGGGAATAGCCACTTGACTACTAAAAAGATTAGTGTCTATAAGGACAGTATGTCCTTGTTGGCTTTGTTTTCGGATATAAGGATTTAAAGTAGTTAAAACTTTAAGATGAATACGGAATAATATGGCAAAAGGAGGAGATCCGGGTAGATACTCATAGCCATGAGATATTATTCTCATCTCTGAAACTTTTGACAAATTATTATCAGTTAAAGCAACGCTTAAGTTCGGATAAATATTGAAATATACTGGTCCATGAGCAAGACTAGTTTCAATAGCACCCATTAGAGAGGCTTTCCAGTTAAGACACCTACCATCTTTAAGTGTACATTGAATACTGTTATTTTGGCCAAGTAAAGTCAAATGCTTAAAAGCTACTTAGACAAGTCCTATATGAACATATTTATATTTTTGCAAAAAAGGATATAAATCTTCAACATGCAATAAATATAATATTTCATCATTATTCTGTAAAGGAACAGCATGTTCAAAAGTTTTAATTATTCTTTTACTGATAAAATCAAAGGTTCCAATTTTATAAATTGTCTCGGGTTTAATTTTAGGAATGGTCCATTTATCTAGGGCTTCCTTAACATCCTGATAGGCAATAAGTTCGGTTGCTTCTAAAGTAGAAGCCGAGGCATTGGCTACTTACTGTTGTTATAGAAGAGGTAGAAAAATTAGTCATTTTTCAATGTGATCATATATGCATAATTTATAAGTAATATATACATTAATATGATAATAAACTAAAGTTGGCTCTGATACATGTTGCTCCATGGAAAGGAGTTTTGAGATTTGGAAAGAGAGGAAAACTCAATCCTCGATTCATTGGCCCATTTTTAATCTTCGATCGAGTAGGAGTTGTGGCCTATAAACTCGTCTTACCGCCAAGTATGTCTCGTGTTCATAACAATTTTTTTATATCTATGTTACGTAAATATGTGAAATACCCGAACCACATTATTGAATTAGAACCGGACGAGATAGCGGAAGACTTAACGTATGAGGAGGTACCTGTTAAAATCTTGGATAAGAAGGATTATATTCTACGCTCCAAGATTATACCTCAAGTCAAAGTTTTGTGGAGAAACCATGATGTTGAGGAAATGATATGGGAGTTAGAATCTGAAATGAAGTCAAGGTATCCTCACATCTTCGACATACCAGGTACGCACCCTAATTTCGAGGACAAAATTTCATAAGAAGGGGATGTTGTAAGACCCCAACTTTTATGAATAAAGATTAATTTTTCTCAAAATATATTTTTGAATATTATGGTGTGGATTTGATATAATGTTATAGTTGTGGGTATTATTTACAAATTTTGCAAAGTAAGCAAGTGGTTATATAATATTCGATTGGTCGAGGAATATTAGTTTTAACGGGGAATATTAAATGCGATGGCACAATCATTGGTGGACCCCATTAACGAAAGTATTATTAAGTAGTTAAAAACGACATAATTATCTTTTATAAAAATAACGACGAAAGTTTCTGGTTTAATTTGTTGAACTACCCGGTTGTGGCGCCCCAAAATTAGGTATCGTCACCCGTCTTGGGTCGCCACTTACATGGTACATAAATTCAAATACAACTTACTAACCTAAGCGTAGGTATGCAATGCGACATAAAGCGTGAGTTTGAATACAAATATTGTCTACTAGATATTATACAAACTCAAAAGGAGTCCTCATTACAACTATTATCACACTATTTCACGAGAATAGTGAGGACTACTAATGCTATCCTCTGCGGACCATTACTTCGTTCCCCGACTTCGTCCCGGCTATGTTCTCATTTCACGAAGAGAATAATGAAAGAAAAGGTGAGCTCAACTAGCCCGATGAAATATTATGACTAAGATAATGCGAGAATAAATTATCATTAGCCTTCAACAGTGTTAAGCGATAAAATACAATAGACAAAGCAGTTTAAACTGCGTGGAATAAGCAATCCATTAAAAGAGTCAAGTAGAGAATAAAGTCTACTATCTTTTAGGTTTTAAAAGGTTTCATCAATTTTTATCATTTGAGACTCGACAATAATAAACCACCACATCTAATCATCCCCTCGCATACCCGCGGTCGAGGATTTTCATCAAATTATCAATGGTCATGACTATACCGAATCACCCCTCGGTCATAATCATACCAAAACTATCCATCATCGCATTACAGACCCATCGAGGACTTTTGTCACATCATTTATATCAAGTCGTGATTATACCGAATGATCCCTCAGTCATAATCATACTAAGTTCATCTATGCTTACGTAAGCCAAAGATAACATAATATAACATGAGGATGATGACAATGACATAGTAATTCAATAAAACAAGTTCAAGAATTATTTAATCCATGAATTATTAACGTCCAAATTGTCGGCACGATCTTGTTTACGTAGAGTAAAATTCAAGAATGATCGGAAGAATATTTCCATGAAAAGATCTTTGGATGAAACGCAAATATCAAGGATATTCTACTAATTTCATGGAGTCTGAAGTCAAAGTTTTAACCAATTTGGGTATAATAAAGAATGGAATAACAAAAGAAATCACCATGCATGCGGTGCCATGCATAGGCAGTTATTCCAACAGAATAATAATAATAACGGAACCGAGTCGGGTGAAATTCACAAGCGGGATGTTCCAACGAGAATAATAAAGATGGAACCCGGATCCGGTGTAAAACACACGAGATAGGATATTCAGCGGAATGATAAAGATTTTAACCGGTCCTGTAAAACACATGCATGGATGTTCCAACAGAATAATAAAAAAGCGGAACCGGTCCCTGTAAAACACACGAACGTGATGTTCCAGCGAATAATAGAAGAATGTCACCAAGTATAGGGTAAACCATATCAAAGTTATTCAGCAAGAATAATAAGCAATGGAATAACATAAGGATTTCACCAAGTATAGGGTATGTCTGGCGTATCAAAGGTTATGTATAGGGTATGCCACTTTTACGAAGTTATTCCAATGTAATAATAATGAATGGAATAACGAAGTTCTCTTCAAGAAGAAAGAATAACACCCCTTACAATAAAAAAGAACTGAATATAAGAAGTAGTGAAGTAGCGAGAATACTCTTCTTCTTTCTATAATTTTCTCTCTATAAAACACTCTCTATAATTTCTCTCTCTGAGAGTTTCAATGAATTAAATAAGAAAATAATGAAGGAATGAGCTTCTATTTATAGGAAAATGGAATGCATAGTAACTAATCCATGAACGGTCCAGTTGATTTACTTTAATCTGACGGTCCATATTTAAAGAAAAATCTTTTAAATAAAATATAATATATTCTATTTATATAAAAACATTTTACTATGCAAACACTATGCAATACTTATGCAAAACACTATCTGCAAACACTACGCAACACTATGCGTAATAAAATATAATATATTCTATTTATAGAATAACTTTAATAAAGTATTCTATTTTATATAAAAGATGTTTCGCTTTTTATTACGTTAATAATACGAATAAAACAAAACGTCATTATCATTATAATAATTCATATTATTAATCGACAATAATGGAATCAAACCGAGTAACTTCTCACATAAGCATCGATAATTAATACTGGTGTTGCTACTATGCAACCACACTTATTCTTGTATTTTTTTACTACCGAGTAGTTCAACGGTAACCACGGTAAAACTTCCATAGTTATTTCAATAAAATATTTTTGTCGTTTTCTCAATCAAATAATAATTACATTGTAGGGTCCACCAATGATTGAGTAGTTATGCGAATATTCCCTGCTAAACCGAATATTCCTGACCAATCGAATATAATATAACCACTTGCATACTTTGCAAAATTTATAAATACTACCTGACTATAATATTATCTCAAATTCACACCATAATATAAAAAATTATTTTGACAAAATTTAAATCTTTATTGATAAAAATCACGGGGTCTCACAATCTCCCTCCTTATGGAATTTAAGCCCTCCGAAATTAGAATGCGTACTGATATGATAAAGAGATGAGGATACCTTGAATACCTTTTTCGTTGAAAACATTAAATTCATTTTTGCAATCCCAGCCAAAGATATTCATTAACAATTCATCTTTGCACTCTCTGGGCCAAAGATAACTTTTACCACATCCATGAATTAATATTTCATTCTTTGAGACTCACTTCGATAATTAATCCATATCATCGAATCATCCCCACACTACTGAGGCGAGGATATTCATTAGTATCACGACCACAAATTATCCATGCACTTCTGACCAAAGATAATTGTGTTTTCAATTACTGTTATGATTATACCCTAACAATCCTCAGTCATAATCATACCAAGTCCATCTATGCTTTCTACAGGGGCCACGAGATGACTTTAAAAAAATATAAATATGAGGATAATGATATAAAGAATCAATCAAATAAGATAAAGGATAAATATTAAACATTTATAATATAATTTATCCGAGGATTCAAGAATATCCCCATGTTATCAATCACTTAATAATCTCATAATCTAATATCATTAATATTATACCAATATTTTAATCACTTCTTAAATTTATAAACAATTTATCTCAATTGTTTACGCTTTACCATATAATGCATTTAATCATTCAAAAATGCCATACTCATAAGATATCATTACCAATTATCAAATCCCTCAAAAAAATATGCATATACTCTATATAGGATTTTCTAGCCATAAAATCCTATTTTCAACTTTGTTACTTCACATAACATATTTAACTTATATGTTCAGTAACTAAACTATTTTCATGAAAATACCAAATCAGTCCCAAAAATATTTCTTTTCTGGGATTTAGCATAATATAGTCCCATGATGAAAATATATTTTTCTCGGAATTTTTAAAATTCATTTACTATTTTTCAAAAATCAATTTCTAATTAATTCCTTAAGAAATTAGCTACCTCAAGTTTAACTCCAAAAATTCCCAAATCTTGGCAGGACCTTACACATGTTAACATGAGCTTCTAGTTTAAATTTCATGGTCATCGGAGTTATAGAACTCCGTTTATAGCGTTTTAAATTAGGAAAATCCTAAATATTGAAATAGTCATAACTTGCTCATTTTAAGTCGAAATGAGCTCATTTTGGACAGGAGATACTTTATACCATATACCTTCATGTCCCAAAAGGCCATAAATTTTCTCATAATTTAAGTGGCCGAAACAGCCCTTAAAGTTTCTGGGCAGTAGCATTTTCGAAATTTACAGCTTTGGCCTCCTTTGCTAAAATCAGTCCACACAAAAATCTACAACACCTTTTCCAGTAATTCCACTTGGATTAGTTAGGTAACTCATAGATCTAACTCTAGGATTTGACCACATTCAAAAATTCAAAATATAATAGGAGATATGGTCAATTGAATTTCATATTCGTTTTTCACTAAAATCTGATTTTCAACTCTTTGTGATTTCTAAGAAACTTTCATGTTTTCACATACTAACCAACATAACTCATCATAAAACTTACTAATACTTCATATACCCATGATTTTCATTAGTCCAATGCTTTTATTATGACTTTCATCATAATCCTCGTAAATGAGATCCTTTTAGTTGAAGAAATATTTGAGGGTTTAAGAAATGGGTTTTTGTCTTTGGGGTCATACAAAATTCGATTTCACGCTCTAAGTAGGTTAAGAAGTCTTCAAGAATACGCCAAGAAATTTATTAATGATAGAAATATTATTCAAAACTATTACTCTCGTCCAAGACTTGGATAGTACGTCACATTGATACCAACTGTGACTTCATCCCTTAACACAGATAACACCTCACAATGATACCTATTAACTTGCCATCTTGATCACGGCGTCGCCTACGAGAAAAGTCCGGCTTGGTGCATTCCACACAAGGAAGTCAACAACGAAAGGTTGGGGCTCTTTACTTATGGCTTGATATGATGATGATTAATTTTAGGGTTTGGTTACTTTGAATTAGTGTAATGAGGTTGTTATAAATATAAAAGCTAACAACCTTACGAAAAGCATGATGAGTAGTTAACCAATTGATTCCTAAAATCAAAGGCAAGTATTTTTTCAAAGAGATAAGATTGACGAATAACGTGAAAGTTTCGATTTGAATCAACAAGATTAATAAGCAAAGTGAGGTAACGAAGGTTTCTCCCAACGAAGTTTCAACGAATAAGTTAAAGTCTAACTTCTAGAAGTCAAATTTAAATGTTGAGCACGCAAGCAAAGCGAGATAAAATAATGGGTAGAACCCAGGTATCTTATAAGGTATAGACTTACATGAGAATTTATAATTAACTAACCTGCTAACCGTTCGAGTCACTTGCTTTTAAGAAGTCGTGAAAAACGCTCTTCATAAAACCACCGACTTTGTTTTATCCAGTATCCGCCTTTGGTGCCACCGTCCCATTTGGACTTGACTTTGGTGCCACGACAAAATCGAGCTAAATGACCTTCTCTTCTTGAAATTTCCACTTCTATTATCTTGGCCATGATTACCACCCAGAAGTGGTTACCATTCTTGGCATGATAATTTCTCCCACGATGGTCATCATTGTTCGATGGTCGTTCTGGCCAGGTATGATTATTATCGTGTTGTTGGTCGTTACCTTTTGGTTGAGTGACTCATTATCGCGCTCCAATAACCGAGCCCTATTCACAACATCTAAATACAAACAACGTCACAAAACAAGGGTTAATTAACATGCAACATATTATCACTATACTACTCGACCGACCAATCAAATACCAAATAAACTTAGGTAGGTCATACTAGCGAAGGAATTCCCGTCTCTCCCTCCTAGTACTATTCTCACATCTTAGCCAGGGATCATATCCTAAGCTCGATACCAAGCGTGGCGCCCCCAAAATTAGGTATCGTCACCCATCTTGGGTCGCCACTTACATGGTACATAAATTCAAATCTGACTTACTAACCTAAGCTGTAGGTATGCAATACGACATAAAGCGTGAGTTTGAATACAAATATTGTCTACTAGATATTATACAAACTCAAAAGGAGTCCTCATTACAACTATTATCACACTATTTCACGAGAATAGTGAGGACTACTAATGCTATCCTCGGACCATTACTTCGTTCCCCGACTAGTTCCGGTTTATGTTCTCATTTCTGAAGAGAACGGTGAAAGAAAGGGTGAGCTCAACTAGCCCAATAAGAAATATTATGACTAAGATAATGCGAATAAATTATCATTAGCCTTCAACGATGTTAAACCGATAAAATACAATAGACAAAAACAGTTTAAGCTGCGGAATGGAATAAGCAATCCATTAAAAGAGTCAAGTAGAGAATAAAATCTACTATCTTTTAGGTTTTAAAAGGTTTTCATCAATTTTTATCATTTGAGACTCGACAATAATAAACCACCACATCTAATCATCCCCTGCACTACCGGTCGAAGGATTTTCATCAAATTATCAATGGTCATGACTATACCAATCACCCCTCGGTCATAATCATACCAAAACTATCCATCAACGCATTACAGAACCACCGAGGACTTTTGTCACATCATTTATATCAAGTCATGATTATATCTGAATGATCCTGGTCATAATCATACTAAGTTCATCTATGCACGTAAGCCAAAGATAACATAATATAACATGAGGATGATGACAATGACATAGTAATTCAATAAAACAAGTTCAAGAATTATTTAATCCATGAATTATTAACGTCCAAATTGTCGGCATGATCTTGTTTAAGTGAGAGTAAAATTCAAGAATGATCGGGAAGAATATTTCCATGAAAAGATCTTTGGATGAAACGCAAATATCAAGGATATTCTACTAATTTCATGGAGCATGAAGTCAAAGTTTTAACCAATTGGGTATAATAAAGAATGGAATAACAAAAGAAATCACCATGCATGCGGTATTGTGCCCATGTATGCGAGGTTATTCCAATGTAATAATAATAATAACGGAACCGGTCGGTGAAATTTCACCGCGGGATGTTCCAACGAATAATAAAGATGGAACCAGATCCGGTGTAAAACACAGATAGGATATTCCAACGAGAATGATAAAGATTTTAACCGGTCCTGTAAAACACCTGTGATGTGGATGTTCCAACGGAATAATAAAAAGCGGAACCGGTCCGTTGTAAAACACACGAGCGGGATGTTCCAATGTAAATAATAGAAGAATGTCACCAAGTATAGGGTAAATAAGCATATACGAGTTATTCCAATGAATAATAAGCAATGGAATAACATAAGGATTTCACCAAGTATAGGGTATCTGGCGTATCTGAGGTTATGTATAGGGTATGCCACTTTTACAAAAGTTATTCCAACGAGAATAATAATGAATGGAATAATGAAGTTCTCTTCAAGAAGAAAGAATAACACCCCTTACCGTAAAAGAACCTGATATATAAGTAGTGAAGTAGCGTAATACTCTTCTTCTTTCTATAATTTTCTCTATATAAACTTCTCTCTATAATTTCTCTCTCTGAGTTTCAATGAATTAAAAGAAAATAATGAAGGAATGAGCTTCTATTTATAGGAAAATGGAATGCATAGTAACTAATCCATGAACGGTCCAGTTTGATTTACTTTAATCGACGGTCCATATTTAAAGAAAAATCTTTTAAATAAAATATAATATATTCTATTTATATAAAAACATTTTACTATGCAAACACTATCTGCAATACTATGCAAAACACTATGCAAAAACACTATGCAACACTATGCGTAATAAAATATAATATATTCTATTTATAGAATAACTTTAATAAAGTATTCTATTTTATATAAAAAGATGTTTCATTTTTATTACGTTAATAATAATGAATAAAACAAAAGCGTCATTATCATTATAATAATTCATATTATTAATCGACAATAATGGAATCAAACCGAGTAACTTCTCACATAAGCATCGATAATTAATCTGGTGTGCTCTTATGCAACCACACTTATTAATGTACTTTTACTCTAAGAAGTAGTTCAACAAGAACCACGGTAAAAACTTCCATAGTTATTTCAATAAAATATTTTTGTCGCTTTCTCGGTCCGACAATATTACATTGTAGGGTCCACCAATGATTGAGTAGTTGTATTTAATATTCCCCGCTAAACCGAATATTCCCCACCAATCGAATATAATATAACCACTTGCATACTTTGCAAAATTTATAAATACTACCCACAACTATAATATTATCTCAAATTCACACCATAATATAAAAAATTATTTTGACAAAATTTAAATCTTTATTGATAAAATCAGGGTCTCACAACAAATTGGTAAAAGTACAATGAATACGTGTGGTTGCATAGTAGCACACGGTATTGATTATTTATATATACGTGAGAAGTGACTCGATTATACTCAATTATTACTACGATAATTCTTTGTATAATATCTCTCATATTATTGATTCAATTATTATCACAAAGATATCTCAGATAATATTTTATATTATTAAATCAATAATTGAGACGAGAAAGTTATTCATATTATTATTTACAATATTGACAATGTCTAGAAAGTTCTGTAAAGGAGAGGTTTGGTCACCTAATTGTGCGCCAATAGGGAGAAATCCTTATCGGAAAGGCCCCTCTTTCCTGGGAATGATCTGGTTGTTAAATATTGTGAGTTATAATATTAATGATGAATAAGTTCATGTTGATTAAAGATGAAATTGATAGTTCCATTGTGTTGTGATTATTAGTGTTAGTGGAAATCAATATTTATTTCGATAATAATTGATGTATGGAGGTTATATTAACCAATCGGGTAATTGATCGGATAAATGGTCAATTAATTGATATTAATTCACATGCTTATAACTATTTGTTCACATGTGTGTACTATTGATTCACATGCATGTACTATTAGGGGGGGTGGTGCAAGAATGATAATACTTGCATGACTAAACTATAATTATTTTTTTCACATGTATAGAACTATTTGTTCACATGTGTGTACTATTGATTCACACGCATGCACTATTGGGGGAGGTGGTGCAAGATTGATAATACTTGCATGACTAAATTAAAAATGGAGGTATAGATGAAGGTACTATACTGTCATTATTTTTTTCACATGTATAGAACTATTTGTTCACATGTGTGTACTGTTGATTCACATGATGTACGATTAGGGGAGGTGGTGCAAGTTTGATAATACTTGCAGGACTAAATTAAAAATGATGGAAAAGATGAAGGTATTATACTATAATATTTCGAGCCCCAAAACGTGCAATTATCAAAACTATATTTTCCTATAAATAGAAGCCCATTCTTCTTTAATTCTTACCAATTCACTAAGACTCACAAGAGCAATTATAGAAAGAGACGCTATAGAGAGAAGCTTTAGAGAGAAAGTAGAAGAGAAGTCTGTTACCTCACTATTCCAGTATCCACTCTTCTTTTGAGGTAATGGATATTATTTTGTTCAGTATTCATAGGAATAGTATTTTCTTCCATACTCTATTGTATGTGAGTTGTAAGACCCCAACTTTTATGAATAAAGATTAATTTTTCTCGAAATATATTTTTGAGTATTATGGTGTGGATTTGATATAATGTTATAGTTGTGGGTATTATTTACAAATTTTGCAAAGTAAGCAAGTTGTTATATAAGATTCGATTAGTCGGGGAATATTCGTTTTAACAGGGAATATTCGTACGACGGCACAATCATTGGTAGACCCCACAACGGAAGTATTATTGTAGTTAGAAAATGATAGAATTATCTTTTTATAAAAATAACGGCCAAAGTTTTACCGTTAAACTGTTGAATTACCCGATGGTAAAAGTACACTAATACGCGTGGTTGCATAGTAGCACACAGTATTGATTATTGATGCTTACGTGAGAAGTCACCGCTTATACTCAATTATTACTCGATGGTTGCTACATAATATCTCTCGTATTATTAATTCAATTATTGCCACGAAGATCATCTCGCATAATATTTTATATTATTAAATCAATAATTGAGACGACAAAGTTATTCATATTATTATTTGCAATATTGACAATGTCTAGAAAGTTCTGTCAATGAGAGATTTGGTCACCTAATTGCGCGCCAATAGGGAGAAATCTTTATCGGAAAGCCCCATCTTTCCTGGGAATGATCTGGTTGTTAAATATTATGAGTTATAATATTAATGATGAATAAGTTCGTGTTGATTAAAGATGAAATTGATAGTTTCATTATGTTGGGATTATTAGTGTTAGTGGAAATCAATTATTATGTTTTTCACATGTATAGAACTATTTGTTTACTTGTGTGTATTATTGATTCACATGCATGTACTATTAGGGGAGGTGGTTTAAGATTGATAATACTTGCATGACTAAATTAAAAATGGAGGTATATATGAAGGTACTATATTGTAATTATTTTTTTCACATGTATAGAAATATTTGTTCACATGTGTGTACTATTGATTCACATGATGTACTAATAGGGGAGGTGGTGCAAGTTTGATAATACTTGCAGGACTAAATTAAAAATCTAGGAAAAGATGAAGGTATTATACTATAATATTTTGAGCCCCAAAACGTGCAATTATCGAAACTATATTTTCTTATAAATAGAAGCTCATTATTCTTTCATTCTCACCAATTCACTAAGACTCACAAGAGCAATTATAGAAAGAGAAGCTATAGAGAGAGAAGCTTTAGAGAGAAAGTAGAAGAGAAGTCTGCTACCTCACTATTCCAGTAACCAGTCTTCTTCTGAGGTAAGGGATATTATTTTTTTCAGTATTCATAGAAATAATATTTTCTTCCATACTCTGTAGTATGTGAGTACTATTATTTCATCTCGTATTCCTGATTATACCCTCATTTTGTTAAAGTATTGCTTCTATACTCCGTGAAATTAATAGAATATCCTTGAAATTTGTGCTTTATCTAGTATCATTTCACAAGGATATTTTCTATACATTCTTGTTAAATTTTAAGCTTTTCATGCTAGAGTACTGTCCATGAGTAGTATTCATGTTTACAGTACTATTCTCAAAGTACTATTCACTGGGTACTATTCACAAAGTACTATTCACGGATAATATTCACAAAGTACTATTCACGAGTACTATTCACAAGGTACTATTCACGGGGTACTATTCCCGAAGTAATATTCACGGGATACTATTCAATCAAGTACTATTCACCCGGGAATTATTAATGATAAGAATTGATTTCTTTGCTGTCCAAATCATTTTTGATATAATATTATTCTTGACTTTTACTCCACAAAGCAGTATCATGTTGACAATTTGGACATTATTGAATTTTGGATAAATTAAGTTATAAATATTTAAAAATTTATCATTTGCTTTCTTTTAATTGAATTCTTATATCATTGTCATCATCCTCATGCTTATATTGTGATAAAAGTCATCCGTGGTTTACGTGCATAGATGTACAATTGATTGGTATGATTATGACTGTGACGCCCCCAAAATTAGGTATACATCACCCATCTTGGGTCGCCACTTACATGGTGCGTAATTTAAATACAACTTACTAACATAACGTAATGGTATAATACATAAAACCTGTGAGTTTAAATACAAATATCGCTCACTAGATATTATACAAACTCAAAAAGGAGTCCTCATTAGAATTATTATCACACTATTTCACGTAGAATAGTGAGGACTACTAATGCTATCTTCGGGACCATCACTGCTTCCCAGACTCGTCCAAATTTATATTCTCATTTCCACGAAGAGAACAATGAAAGAAAGGGTGAGCTCAACTAGCCCAAAGAAGAAATATTATGACTAAGATAATGCGTAATAAATTATCAATAGTCTTCAACAATGTTAAACCGATAAAATACAATAGACAACCAGTTTAATCTGCGTGAATATGCAATCCATTAAAAGAGTCAAGTAGAAAATAAAGTCTACTATCTTTTAGGTTTTAAAAGGTTTTCATCATCATTATAAATTTGAGACTCGACTTTTAATAAATATTCCACATCATCGAATCACCCCACTACTCTGACAAGGATATTCTTTAGTATCACGACCACAATTATTCATACATCACGGGCCAAGAATATTTGTGTATTCATTAATGGTCATGATCATGCCAACAATCATCCACCAATGCACTACTGACAATGAGGATTTTATCACATCATTTGTAACATTACTATTCATGATTACAAGAATAGTCTCTCGATCATAATCATACCAAGTCCATCTATGCACTTCTGAGCCACGTATGACTTTCAACATAATATAAACATGAGGATGATGACAATGATATAAGAATTCAATAAAACAAGTTCAAGAATTATTTTATCCAGAATTATTAACGTCCAAATTATCAACATGATCTTCGTTTTGTAGAGTAAAATTCAAGAATGATCGTAAGAATATTTTTATGAAAAGATATTAGATGAAACGCAAATATCAAGGATATTCCACTAATTTCATGGAGTATAGAAGTCAAAGTTTTAACTTTGGGTATAATAAAGAATAGAATAACAAAAGAAATCACCATGCATGCGATAGATCGCATGCAAAGTTATTCCAACAGAATAATAAATAACGGAACTGTGTCCCAAGCGTAAACGCATGCATGTGGATATTCCAACGAATAATAAAGATTTTAACCGAGTCCTGTAAAACACACGAACAAGATGTTCCAACAGAATAATAAAAAAGCGGAACCGGTGTCCTGTAAAACACATGCATGTGATGTTCCAAGTAATAATAAAAGATTTTAACCAGTCCTGTAAAACACACGACATGGATGTTCCAACGTAATCATAGAAAGAATGTCACCAAGTATAGGGTAAACCACGATATCAAAGTTATTCCAATGTAATAATAAGCAATGGAATAACAAATAGTTCTCTTCATGAATAAGAAAGAATAACACCCTTTACATTTGGTAGAAGATTGAATCTTCGCAGCGGTGTAGTAACAAAATACTCTTCTTCTTTCTCTCTTATTCTCTATATATTTTCTCTCTATAGCTTGAATGAATTAATTGAAAAATAATGAAGCCCTAGGCCTCTATTTATAGAAGATTTCTAGCTTAGCACCGCCGTGTGAAAAGGCAAGTGGCTCGACGAATTGGCGGTTTTGACGCCTGTAATGTGAAACGACAGTGGTTCGGCGCTTTGTAATGTGAAACGACAAGTGGTTCGACGTCGTAAAGGTAATTACTATTAACGAAGGTAAATACTATTGACGAAGGTAAATACTATTCACAAGGGTAATTACTATCGACGAAGGTAAATACTATTCACAAGGGTAATTACTATCGACGAAGGTAATTATTATTGACGAAGGTAAATACTATTCACAAGGGTAATTACTATTGATGAAGGTAATTACTATTGATGAAGAGACTCTTAGATGATGACATGAGCCCCCATAAAATAATCAAACTTACCACAAATCATTTTTTTTTTCATCAACACATATTTAATCTTTCAACAATTATTAATCATTTATAACTTGTCGTCTCAATTATTGATTTAATACTATAACATATTATACGATGATATCGTGACAATAATTGAATCAATAATATAAGAGATATGATGCAAAGAATTATCGTAGCAATAATCGAGCATAAATGAGTGACTTCTCACGTAAGCATCAATAATCAATACCGTGTCTACTTATGCAACTCGCCATTCATCGTACTTTTACCACCGTGTAGTTCAACAGCTTTAACGGTAACACCTCCGTAGATTATTTTATAAAATATTTTTGTCGCTTTCTCAATCCGACAATAATTTCGCTAGGGTCCACCAATGATTGAGCCCGTTATATTTAATATTCCTAACAAAAGAATATTCCCCACCAAACGAATATTTTATAACAACTTGCATACTTTGCAAAATTTATAAATATTACCCACAACTATAACATTATATCAAATTTATTCCATAATAATCAAAAATAATATTTATAGAAAAATTCATCTTTATTTATAAAAGATGGGGTCTTACAACCTCCCTTCTTATGAAATTTCATCAAATTAGGGTACGACTGGTATGTCAAGAGGTAAGGATACCTTGATTTCATTTCGATTCTAACTCCCAAGTCATTTCCTCAACATCGTGGTTCCTCCACAAAACTTTGACTTGAGGTATAACCTCGAGCGTAGAATATGTTCCTTCTTATCCAAAATTTGAACAGAACCTCTTCATACGCCAAATCTTTACCGCTATTTCGTCCTGCTCTAACTCAATAATATGGTTCGGGTCTTTCACATATTTACGTAACATAGATATGTGAAAAACGTTATGAACACGAGACATATTTGGCAGAAAAGCGAGTCTATAGGCCACGCCTTCCTACTCGATCGAGGATTAAAATGGACCAGATGAATCGAGGATTAAGTTTTCCTCTCTTTCCAAATCTTGTAACTCCTTTCCATGGAGCAACTCTTAACAACACATGATCTCCTATATCGAATTCCACGCCCTTTCGATGAAGATCGGCATAACTTTTTTCGATTTTGTGAGGTTTTTATACGTTGTTTGGATCGTTTGAATCTTTTCCGTAGTCATACGCATTAACTCCGGTCCCAACAACGTTGCTTCACCCACCTCATCCCAAAGATAATCGAGAATCGACACTTTCTTCCATACAACGCTCGAATGGAGCCATGCCAATACTTGCTTGATAACTGCTTGTTGTAGGAAAACTCCACCAATGGTAAGAACTTGTCCCAACTCCCTTGAAATCAAGGACACGAGTCTTAATAGATCTTCAAGAGTTTGAATAGTCCTCTCCTGATTTGTCCGTCTGCTTGAGGATGATATGCCGAAATAAATCGTAAGTCTGCGCTTCATAGCTTTTTGCAAACTAACCCAAAATCGTGAAGTGAATCTTGGGTCTCGATCGAAACTATGGATACCGGATACCATGCAGCCTTACAATCTCGCTTTATGTACATATGAGCAAGACGTTCAAGTGTATAAGTTTCTCAGATTCGGTAGAAGAAATGAGCGACTTGGTCAATCTATCAACAATGACCCAAATCGCATCAATGCCTTGAGAAACTTTAGGAAGACCCCAGAACGAAATCCATGGTAATGTGCTCCCACTTCCATTCTCGAATTTCAAGTGGTTGCAATGGACCTTTTGGTACTTGATGCTCCGCTTTAACTCGTTGACAAGTTAGACACCTTGAGATAAACAAATATATATCTCTCTCTCATATTGCTCCACCAAAATGTATGATTTAATATCATGATACATTTTGTACTCCTGTGATGGATTGCAAATGGTGTGTTGTGCGCCTCCATCATGATATTATACTTTAAATCGTATCGTTAGAAACACAAAGTCCGGAGTTGACTCAAGTATTCCTTCTTCATCGATTCTTGCTTCCTAGATAGCACCTTCTTGCACTTTTTTCCTCATACGCATCGCCTCCAGTGTCCAGTAGTTTTGAGCGCCTTTTAACTTTATCGATTAAAGTCGGTTCTACTCAGATACTTGCTATCATCACACGCGTCCCCTCGAGTCTTTAACTCTATCTCCATCCTTTGCAAGTCACACAAAATGGGCCTTTCGCGTTGACAATGTCGCACTCAGATTTCTTGCATATGATTTTCTACTCAATGCGCCGCCTACCACGCTCGCTTTTCCAGATGGTATCGATGGTACGATCATAATCTTTCAATGCAGCTTCTAGCCAACGCCGTTGTCGCATGTTGAGTTCCTTTTGAGTGAAGAAATATTTGAGGCTTTTATGATCCGTAAAGATCTCCACTTTCTCCCATACAAGTAATGCCTCCAAATTTTAAGTGCAAAGATTAACAAATGCCAACTCTAGATCATGAGTAGGATAATTCCTCTCATATTCTTTGAGTTGTCGCGAGGCATAAAGCTATTACTTTTCCATGTTGCATGAGAACACATCCCAACCCTTTGCCCAAAGCATCACTCAGAGATGACAAATCCTCCGAGCCAGATGGTATTGTCGTAACAGTCTTTGAAAATAAGTCTCCTCTCGAGTTCTTGAAAACTCTTCTCACATTCTTCGCTCCAACCGAACTTTGTATCTTTCCAGAGTCACCGAGTCATGGAATAGCGATTCGAGAAAATCCTTCCACGAATCTCCGATAATAACCAAATTAAACCGAGAAAGCTACGATTTCTTGGCCATCGATTTAGGTTGTTCCCAACTTTGAATAGCTTCAATCTTTCTTTGGTCAATGATATTCCATGACTTGATACCACGTGCCCAAGGAATGCTACTTCTTCAAGCGTAACTCAGATTTCTTCAACTTGGCATAAAGCTTATATTCACGGCTTTTGGAGTGTCACCTCAAGTGTTGCTCATGATCTTCACAGCTTTTGGAATAAATAAGGATGTCATCAATAAAGACGACCACAAAGTGATCTAAATATTCCTTGAATACTCGGTTCATCATATCCATGAAAGCAGCAGGAGCATTAGTCAATCCAAAGGACATGACTAGGAATTCATAATGCCCGCAACGAGTTCTCAAAAGTCGCTTTGAATGTCGTGAGTTCTAATCTTCAATTGGTGATATCCTAACGAAGATCTATCTTTGAAAAGAATTTGCTCTCCTGCAATCGGGTCAAACAGTCATCAATATACGCGGCAATGGATACCTATTTTTGATGGTGACGTGATTCAACTCCCGATAATCAATACAAAGTCGCATACTCCCATCTTTCTTCTTCACGAATAGAACAGAGAGCACCCCAAGGAGAAGTACTAGACGAATAAAGCCAATGTCTAACAATTCCTCGCAGTTGGGTCTTTAACTCCTCAAGTTCAATAGAGCCATTCGATATGGGGCTTTGGAAATAGGTTTTGTACCGGGTTCAAGGTCGATACAAAATTCAATTTCACGCCTGGGGTAGGCTGGAAGTTCTTCGTGAATACGTCAGAAATTTATTAACAATAGGAATATCGTTTAAAACCGGCGTATTTTTATTTAAATCATGACATGAGCTAAGAAAGCTTGACATCCGCTTTTCAATAAACGAATAGCTTTATGGCTTGAGATGACCATGATTGATTTTAATGGTTTGGTCGTTTGAATTCGTGATAATAGGTTGATTAGAATATGAAAGCTAACAACCTTACGAAAACAATCAATTTTTGCATGATAAGTAGTTAACCAATCAATCCCTAGAATCACGCCAAATGCAAGTATTTTTAATGAAATAAGATCGACATGTAATGTGAGGGTACCGATTTGAACCAAACAAGACTTATAAACAAAGGATGTAATGAAGGTTTCTCCCAACGGAGTTTCCACAGATAAGTCAAAGTCTAATTTCTCCTGAGTCAAATTTAATCGATGAGCGCAAGTAGGAGAAATAAAGAATGGGTAGAACCCAGATCAAATAAAGTATAGACTTCATTAGAGTTTATGATAAGCTTACCCGTGATGACCTCATTCGGATTCCTTGCTCTTTGGGAGGTCACAACAAACGCCTCCCTCGCACTACCTGGTTTGAATTTTCTCGGGATGGCCTTTGGTGCCTCCATCCTAGCCAATTTGTCTTCGTGAAATCGACAAAAATTGAGCTAAGTGACCTTCTCTTCCACAATTATAACATGCTTTGACTGGCATGACGCAGCTTTGATCGATGTGTCCCTCTCCTCCGCATTTGAAGCATATGATAGGTGGTCTTTCTCCTTCCTTAACAATGGGTCTTTGGTCTTGACGCCTTTCCACCATTGTTGAATCTCCGCTTCTTGAAATGTCCATTCTTATTGTTTTGGCCTCGATTACCACCGGAAGTGGTTACCATATCCGCCCGTTGATTCCTCCACGCTTGTTGTCACCGCTCGATGACTACTCTCGCCGGTATTATAATTTTGCCGTACCGCTTCTTTTAGTTGTCTTGACTCATTATCGCTGCTTCCACTAATCGAGCCCTATTTACAACATCCGAATACAAACACACGCTTTATGAGAAATAAGATGTTGACGATTCCCGCTTCAAACCTCTTAAAAACATTCGCGCCATTCTCTCTTCATTATCCACCAAGTGGGGCCGAAACCGTGATAACTCCGCAAATTTTGCCTCGTATCATGCGACACGGTCCATATTGTTTTTGTTCCAACTTGATAAATTCCACCTCCTTCATGTGGCGAATACTTTCAGAAAGTATTTGTCGCTGAACAGCCTCCCCGAACTTCTCCCAAGAT
This sequence comes from Panax quinquefolius, assembly GCA_020205615.1. Classification (NCBI taxonomy): domain Eukaryota; kingdom Viridiplantae; phylum Streptophyta; class Magnoliopsida; order Apiales; family Araliaceae; genus Panax; species Panax quinquefolius. The sequence goes on along the minus strand of CM035172.1, from coordinate 121,685,041 downwards.
ATCTTCAAGACAAAGAAGTTGAGTACGCTTTTACCGATTCCCCACCAAGAATCCGCCTTCTCGCAAGAACATAAAAGGCGTAAAAGGGAACCTTTTCTCTCGAGCATCCCAAGACATCAAATATCTTGGTAATTTGCTTTATCCATGCTTCCGCCGTAAGTGGTTTTGGCTCTCCCTTAAACTCCCGGTGGTCCCAGCCTTGAATTGTTTAGCGGTGACCACCGAGAGTTTTCCGTGTTTCCACCTACGCTTTGGATGGGAGTCGCTCTCATCATTGTTGCAGATAAATTGCATAAAGCCTCACGAACATTTGATCATTCATCATTTGGTCAAGTTTGTTGTTTTATGAGGATTGTCGCCTTCCGATGCACATTATCCTCGATTATTGATATGTGGTGAATCAACAATCGCTCAAGCTCCATCAAGTATTCTCAACATTCTCGATGTCATTTTCGACATCGCCACAAAACAAAAGGTTAATTGACATGTAACAAATTATCCCTATCTTCCTCACCAACCAATAAAATAGCACATATAAACTTAGGTAGTCATACTAGCGAAGGTATTCCCCTGCTCTCCCCTCCTAGTACTATTCTCACATCTTAGCCAGGATCATATCCCTAAGCTCGATACTAACCGTGACGCCCCCAAATTAGGTATACATCACCCATCTTGGGTCGCCACTTACATGGTACGATAATTTAAATACAACTTACTAACATAATCTGCTGGTATGCAATTTGACATAAATCGTGAGTTTAAATACAAATATCGCTTACTAGATATTATACAAACTCAAAAAGGAGTCCTCATTACAATTATTATCACACTATTTCACGTAATAGTGATGACTACTAATGCTATCTTCAGACCATCACTGCTTTCTCGACTCGTCGGCAAATTATATTCTCATTTCAAGAGAACAAAGTGAAAGAAAGGGTGAGCTCAACTAGCCCAAGAAGAAATATTATGACTAAGATAATGCATAATAAATTATCAATAGTCTTCAACAATGTTAAACTAAAAAAATACAATAGACAACCAGCTTTAAGCTGCGGTGAATATGCAATCCATTAAAAGAGTCAAGTAGAAAATAAAGTCTACTATCTTTTAGGTTTTAAAAGGTTTTTCATCATCATATAGTTGAGACTCGACTTTTAATAAATATTCCACATCATCGAATCACCCCCTCGCACTACTGCCAAGGATATTCTTTAGTATCACGACCACAATTATTCATGCACTACGGGCAAGAATATTTGTGTATTCATTAATGGTCATGATCATGCCAACAACATCCCACCAACGCACTACTACCACCGAGGATTTTTATCACATCATTTGTAACATTACTGGTCATGATTACACCGAATAGTCTCTCGATCATAATCATACCAAGTCCATCTATGCACTGTGCCCACAGATGACTTTCAACATAATATAAACATGAGGATGATGACAATGATATAAGAATTGAATAAAACAAGTTCAAGAATTATTTTATCCGAGAATTATTAACGTCAAATTATCAACATGATAATCGTTTTTGTAGAGTAAAATTCAAGAATGATCGGAAGAATATTTTCATGAAAAGATATTGGATGAAACGCAAATATCAAGGATATTCCACTAATTTCATGGAGTATAAAAGTCAAAGTTTTAACTTAACCGGGTATAATAAAGAATAGAATAACAAAAGAAATCACCATGCATG